>CP125978.1:30398925-30827439 GCA_030063025.1 Avena longiglumis
AGGGCATGAAGATCTTGTTCATCAGATTCATGAATATTGCCGGTGCATTGGTCAAACCAAATGGTACTACCAGATACTCATGGTGTCCATATCTTGGGACAAATGCTGTTTTTGGAACATCTCCGGCTTGATTTTTATTTGATGGTATCCAGATCTTAAATCGATCTTTGAAAATACTCCAGCTCCTTTCACTTGATCAAACAAATCTTGAATTCTTGGTAAAGGATACTTATTCTTGATAGTCACGTTGTTCAGATTTCTATAATCACCACACATCCGTCTTCCACCATCTCTCTTATCTACAAAGATTACTGGTGTTCCCCATGGAGATACACTTTCCTGTATAAATCATTTTCTTACTAACTCATCAATTTTCTCCTTGAGTTCTTTCAACTCCTTGGTTCCCATTTTATATGGTGCCTGAGCTATTGGTGCGGTACCACGTATTAGGTCAATGGTAAACTCTATCTCCCGGTCTAGTGACATTCCCGATAATTCCGTTGGAAAAACATCTTGGAATTCATTAACTATTGGAATCTCTTCCATTTTAACTTCTTTCATTGAATTCAACTGCAGATCCACCATGATATGACTGTGTTTATCTGCCTGGTAAACTATCCTTGCTCCACTTGGAGTTTTGATTGAGATAGTTTTTTCCTCACAATTAATCTGAGCTCCGTGTTCCATCATCCAATCCATCCCCAGCACTACTACAATTCCCTTCAAAGGAATCACATAAAGGTCTGCGAAATATGTACAACCACAGATCGAGATAACCTGATCTTGTTTTATGTGGCGTACAATCACATTCCCTCCTGCCGTAACTACGGTCATAGGACGTTCTAACGTTGCCCTTCTAATCCCGAACTTATCACAAAATTCTTCAGAAATGAATGAAGTAGTTGCACCAGTATCAAATAGAGCTTTGTCGGGATTGGTAAGGATATTGAGCGTACCTATCACTGCATGCTCTAAATTATCCACCTCATCGAGGGTTGCACAGTTCAGTTTTCCAGTAGGTCGGTTTCTCTTGCCATTATTGTTCTTGCCATTGTTTTCTCCTTTATTGGGCTGTCCATTTCCTCCACTGGCTTGTCCTCCTCCTTTGGTAGGCCATCCTCCCGCTGGTTTGCTCGGACAATCTGGCTTGATATGCCCCTTCTAACCACAACCGTAACAGATCACTACAAGCTTTTTGCACTCCCTCTGGAAATGCCTTGGAATTCCATAGTTGTTACATATAACATTCCTTCTCGGGTTAGATTGATTTCCACGACTGCCCTTGTTATTGTTATTATTGTTGTTGCCATAATTCCTATTCCGAGGTTTGAACTCCAGTTTAGGTTTAGGTTTGCTTGCCTGAATTCTCTTGGTTTCCTTCTTGGATCTCTTCATCCGATCCTCTTGGACATTCTTATAGTCATCTTCAAAAGTAATGGATGCATCCAACAACTACTGATAATTTTGCTTATTGGCTAACCTTAGTTGCATCTTCACAAACGGATTTAATCCATGCAAGAAAAGTTTCTTCCTCTTCTCTTCAGTGTTAACATCCTCCTGAACATAACGAGACAGTTGACTAAACTCCCGGATGTACTTCATAACACTAGTATATCCTTTCTGAAGCTCCTCAAATTCTCTCCGCTTCAACTCAATGACACTTTCCGGAACATGATATTCACGGAATCTCTGCTTGAACTCCTCCCAGGTAAACTCCCTTCCTGGTTGTTTCATGGCTAACTGATTTTCTCACCATGATGCTGCAGGTACAGTCAGCAGATGAGTTGCATACCTCAATTTTTCCTCATCATTGCAACCCACAGTTTTCAGCTTCTTTTCTGTATCTGCTAGCCAGTATTCTGCATCCATTGGTTCAGGAGATGATGCAAAAGGTAACGGTCTTGCATTCTGCAAAATATACCCGCTAACCCGACGGGGCCCCGCTATATATGGGGAGGGTCTTGTAAAAAATAATACCCATGGGTCTAATTATTGGTAAAATCATACACCCATCGGGTCTGGCGGAGGCGGGTATGAAGGTTCCAGACCCAGACCCGCGTACCCGCATACCCGCTATGACATGAGGGGCCCACCTGTAAGTGTGCATAGAGAAACCCTAACATATCCCCTGCTCAGCCACTCCCCCACCGCCCCACGTATCTCCCTCCTCCAACAGAATCGCCTCCCGCCTCCCGCATCTTGCTCGCTCCGACGCCAAGGCCTCCCGCATCTCGCCTGCCTGCCTTCCCGCCTCCGCATCGCGCCCCCCTCCGGCCCTCTCGCATCTCGCCATCTCGCTCTCGCCAGCGCACGTGGCTCGCCTCCTACGTTCTTGGCCGGCCCTCTAGCTCCTCCCTACGCCGCTGGCCGCCGAGCCCTCTAGCCACTGCATCGTCGGCCCGCCATGGAACCCGAGCTCAACGTCGAGGGGGAAGTAGACAACGATGGTGAGGACAACCCAATGCCGCCACCATCGGGAGAGGAGGTAGAGACCCCACAGATCCCGCCGCACGGAAGCGGTGCACGGCTACTTGTTGTTGGAGAATTGAACTATTTGTTGTAAAACTTGTAATATGTCCCTACTATTTGTTTCTGAATGTTTGAACGCATGGACTACTTGTTGTTGTTTTCATGAACTCGTTAAAAATGTTGTTGTTATTGTCAATTTTCTATATACTTGCTGAAAATTATTTCCTGTTATTGTTGTCAATTTTCAGTCAGTATGTCATTTTTTTGGTCTCGCACCTGCTGGTCCTGTATACCCGTCGGGTGGCGGGTCTGGGCGGGATCTGTACCCGCCGGTGTAAATGGGGCGGTCATGGGACAGAAGCAAGGGCGGGTATGGGGGGCCTGGACCCGGCCCCGAACCCGGCGGGTGCCATCTCTGCACAGAACTAGTCACACAATAAAGATCCAAAGAAAATCCAAATATGAATTTCACATATTATACATAATATCATAATGATACAAAGTTCTTACAACATATACCGTATAGGTATATTCACAAAACTACCGTATTCATCTCACTACCTTATTCCTTGGAGTACAATACATAGTGCTTAATACTGTTGACTACTTGTCTCTTTCTAGTAATAACTACGCTCATCATACATGCCTGTTGTCCAACCATGATGACGTGTTTTCCGTCACACAGTTTGTGGAACAAATGGCCTTCTAGAAGGAACATACTCTGTATCTGAAGTGTTAGGACTTGAGTCATTACTCAACCTGAGCGCATCGACTCCCTCCAGCTCAGCTGAAAATTCTTCAGAAACATATTCAACATTATCTCCAGCCTGCATCTCCCAAGCTTCATTTCTTGAGTTGTCAACAGGATCACGGATCCTGATGCTCCCCAGGTGCTCTCGTGGGCAAGATAGTTAAATACTGGATAATGTATATTCCCTGGGATTTGAGAAGATGTTGATGATTTAAACACTCTCTCTTTAGGATCTTCTTCTTCATCCTGATCATCTATTGACATGGTATTTCTACTTCTGTTAGTAGGATTCATCCGTGCACCCATCCAACTAGATTGTCCAACATTTCTGTCAGAACCATATGTGGACATCTGATGTTCATGAGATCCATTATATGATCCCATCCTCCAACCATATGAATTCTCAATAGGAAGTTCTGAGTCAGAACCATCCTCTGAGCCTTGTGGTACTGCATACCGCATATCTATAGTAGGATCATGTGTAGGTTCATGTCTTGGTAAATAAGGATATGGTGTAAAAGATTCCGGATCTATAGGTATATCCTTAAAAATAGGTGTTGCACTACTACTTGCTTCTTTCTCTAGCTGGAATGCTAACTGCTTCCTCCTTTCTGGATCAGTTAGATCCTCTAACATGTCATTTTTGTCCTCGACAATCACTTGATGGGTCTTATAAAAAGACGCAACGAGTGTTCGGTATCTATCCATAAACTTGGAAGCTAACTTAGGATGCTTCTTAACCAAATTAAGATGATCTGGTATAGGCTCGGAGTCTATGGAATCATGAGGTATCACAGAAAATGTGCTACCTTCTAACTCCTTAGTTTTCTGCTCCCGGATATTAGCTATCGCCTCCACAACAGCAACATGATAGGCTGCTAAATGACTCCTACCTTATCCTATGGGTAGATCGTGATATAATCCAAGCTTCTCTGGAAGTTGGATACTCACACGATACTTGGATAACATTCGGCTATCTAGATAAGTGATAGTGTTCACTGGAATTCTAGTGGGATAATTAAAGAGCTTTAAAAGTTGACGAAGTTGGTCTGTAAATGATCCTTGATAATCATCAAGAGTCTCCTCTTTCCTTACCAAAGTCTATTTTGGCAACTTTGGTGCCATATCTCTGTATATCAGAAAAATAATTTTGATTAGTATCCAATGACATATTGCATCATAACAAAGAATCATCTCACTAAAATATATAACGGAATATTCTCATATGAATACCCATTATATTACTTTTAGAGAATTCTTCGCCATTGCCAAATCTCCTACAGGTAATACCCTTTACTAGGTTTCCAACCTAAGGTCAAAGCAATTTGCTCTGATACCAACTGCGGTGACCCAGCATAACACTGCATGTGTAGTACACTATAGTCGTTGACATGACATCCACAGAACACCGTTCCGTAAATATCACATCCCTCAGAGTGGTACAGCAGAAACATTGCGGGTCCATATTACAAAAGTACACACATTATTATTATTACAATACCGGAAGTTCAAGACTTCCAAAAGATACAACTTACAAACCAAAATATAAAGTGTTCAGCGGAAATTTAAAAGTAGCAACTCCGACTAGGAGTGGGGCTCAACAGCTTATTCTATAGAGTTCATGCCGATCGGCTCTGTTAGTTACTAGACACTTAAGTGGACTCGTTCCCATCGACACCATAGCGTATCTTGTAGTCCACGCCTTCAACTCCTCTGGATAGATCAGGTTCCTCATAGAACACGTCTTCTTGCCATTCGGCAGCATACATTGGCATTTCTTCGGGATCCTCAGAGTCTAAGCAAGGGATCAAAGGAAAGAATGAGTAACAGCGTTACCCAACAAGTTCATTATATGCAAGGTGGGAAGTTAGATGCTCTAATTACCACCTCGGATTATAAATCCTTGGCACTATGCAGTTTTTGTAAATCTTTCTTCAAAGGTTGATTTTATTCCACAAAACTATGACAATCAGCCTTCACAGGTTGACCAGAAATTTCATGGAGTTCCTTTCCTGCCGCGTTCGTAGCTCCTTCCCGGAACAGGTAGTAACAAGTTACAGTTCTTACACTCTGCAGAGGTGCGTTACTTTACCCATGAGAGATCAACTCCTTGTTGCACAACCAGGCGTACTTTCCCGTCCACAATTCCATGATGTGGGGCCTAGTAGTTGGTCCAAGCCAATCACTGCCCCCTTCGCGACCCCGCATGCCTCCTTGGTGTACACCATGCCCAAATAATGAATTACAGCAATGGTCTGTAGAAACCGTTAGATGCCAGAAATATCGTGGGACGATGAGGGTTCCCACCCATATGCTGCATATCCTCTATGAATTACCAATCAATATGCATGCTACGAGGATAACAGCCACGACCTGCACATCCGGCTTCATGCGAGAGGAAGAAGATACAGCTGACTTCTGTGTCCCATTTCAACTCTCATGGCTAACGCGTAATATACGGCGCTAGAATCACTAATGTCAGGGGTTATTAAGTCCCTATTTGATCATCATTGTTGTAATTAGAACTCTCAGTTCTATTGCTTCATTATATCACCACTTAGGATGATATCTATGATTTCTTTGTTTATGAAAATAATATTTTCTTTCTTTTATAGCATATATGATAACACACAATTTGCAAATACTTTGATAAAGACTCTTCAAAGGACATGATGAAGTGTTGAACTTACCTTGTGATGGCAAGGTAGTGAAGTCTGATGCTTGCGCTGGACCTTGAGCTTCTAGTTCTACAAAAACGTTATTATTGCCCGGTAAGGACAATATTTAAAGAAGCAAAATGCTTATGCAAGTAATGTAATGAATTATTTAATTCTATATGCATTTTCCCTATATAAGGTGCCCTTTTATAAAGAATTTATAAATATTTTTTTTTAATATTTATTTCATATATTGAATTATTTTATTTTATTACCCTTCTTATTTGACTTTTATTGATTTAATAATTCTTTTAGGAATTATTAAATATACATTAAATTTATTACTAAATATTTATTTAGTATTTTTTGAAAAATACTATAATATTAATAAATAATGAAAGTGATTTTTATTTATTTTTATCACCTTTCAATAATTTTGTAAAATTCCATAAGGAATATGTAAATTACAAAATTCTTATAAAAATTTAAATGTCCAAAATTTTATATCATATTTTATTTGGACAGAGTGGATTATTGTGAATCCAAAAAATATTTTATTTACAATTTTTGGACTTTTATTTTATTTTCTATATTTTTATTGAGGTTAGGGGTATTTTGGTCTTTTCTAATTGATCAAAAGATTTATTAAATAACTTGGGTTAGCCCCTTGGGCTTATTGGGCCAGGGTGGCCTAGTAGGGCAGGGTAAAAAGGTAACCTCGAAATGGTTTTGGCCCACCCAACCCACTCTGCCTCCCTCTCTCCCTCGACCTTATCCCCTACTCCTCTAACTCGACCCCGTGGCCGGCGATGTCGCCACCGTCGATTCCTGCTGCCGTCGGCCATTCTGGCCGCCGCCGTGGTGTGAGTTGGGGTTGTCGACGACGCTTTCTCGTTCTATCCACTTGGATTTGACTCCGGGGCTTTCCCGTGGTCAGGTCCACCCCATTCCCGAACCCTAGGGTTCGGAAAAGGTGTTGTCGCCGCCGCCGTGATCCCGCCTGCGGTGGTGTGCTGGGCTTGTGCGCTGCTGCGGCCGCCGCCGTGGTAGGTGCAGGTTGCAGCGCCTCTCTGGGTGCTCCATGTGTCGCCGTGGTGTGTCGGACCCTCTGGTTCCTCTTCGATTCATCAGCGAGGACCTCGGGTAAGTTGTCTCTGTGGTGTTTGTCCATGCTACTGTCATGATTCCCTCTGTGTGTATCTAGTGGCTTTCATGCCGAGTGACTATATGCTGGTTGATTTCATCTCTGGATTAGGGTTCTTGCTCTGATTAGGGTTCTTAACCCCCTGTTGATCATATCTATGATGCTTTAGATCCAGTGTTGATAATATCTGATCATGGGAAATGATTGTCTGCTACGGTTAATGATTGATAGTAGCTTTGATGATGCTAGTTGTTTGTCAGATTTAATCCAGTCGTAATCCACTATGATCCATGCTAGTGTTTCAATGAATCCTTGATTGGATTATGTTGTTGATCTGAGAGTTTACTCTACTGTCAGAATGCTTATACTGACAGTAGCTTCTCTCAGTAGTTGCTTACTACAATTATAATATTGGCTTGTATGAGATTATACTTACTGAATCAAATCATTATCTGTAATTATTTATGTGGATGGATAGATGAATTTAAGGTTGATTACTGGCACTTGGCTTCAGGAAAATGATATTTATTGATTTGTCCCCTTTTATATGTGAAGGCTAAATAAAGATTGGTTCTAGCTCATTAAGAACTTGTCCTTGTGATACCATTGTATTCTGGTACACAAGTGATTTGGTTTTTATTTCTGGGATTAGCTTGATTATGCTTGTGATCAAAACTGATAAGATGATATGGAAGCTTTTATTAACTTTCCTGCCTATGATGTTGGTTTGAGGCTCTAGGATGTAATTCCTAGTTAGTTGGGCAATAGTTTGTTTGAAACTTATAGATTTAGAGGTGTTACTCTCTCTGAGAGATGTGCCCTGATCTGATAAGATCAAATGAAAATTATCTAAGTTGCAAAAATAACCCTGAACCGAGTGATGCTGGTCTGAGGGTTTAGTGCTTGTGGTTTGAGCTTGATTTCTTATCCTTATACTTGCAATCTGTAGGATAGATGCACTCCTCTTGGGTGATTATTGAGAGATTATCTCATAAAACAACACATGCTTTTATTTAGATAATATGATGAAATCATGTGATGGTTTTATGAGGCTCACCACAGATTCTGATGTGGATGTAGTAGATTGATGATGATCTTGATCTTGATCTGGATCTTGATCTGCTTTTGCTGAGCTCCTGAGCTTGTTCTTGAGCTTTCCTAATCCTCCTAGCTCCTGGGCTTGACCTTGCTATCCACCAGATCCATCCCCCTCCTTATGTCACCATCCTGGTGATGTTTGCATTGATCTGGGTGGTTGGTTTTGGTTGATGTTCTTGGTTTGGCTGCTGTTCACCCTGGCTGTGCTGGTGTGTTGTGTAGTGGAGAGATGCACTAAGGTGCTTCTCCATGGCTGGGTTGTGGTTTTGTGATACTGGTTGTGCTTGTGAGGTCGACAGCACACCCCTTGCATGCTTCTGTGTGTGCATCTTGTGTGCCTGCTATGCACATGTGGATAGGTTCAAAAAATTTGGACTTACTAGTACCAAACTACTTTTTGAAGGGTTTCGTAGCATAGTAAATCAAAAAAATTCTACGGATGCGAACATGAAAGCCAAGATCTAATCTAGGAGATGCAATCAACGAGAGGGATAGATGAGATCTTCATACCCTTGAAGAAATCAAGATACAGAACGCTCAATGTAACGGGTGATGTAGTCGAACTAGCCTTCTCCTCCTCGTGATCTAATCCGATCCAACGCCGCAAGTGGCGACGCCTCCGAGAGATGCACACGTACGGTGCCGCGACGTATCCTCCTTCCTTGGTCCAGCAAGTGGGGTGGAGAGATAGATTGGATCTACAGCACGACGGCGTGGTGCAATGGTGGAGAGTTTCTGCGACAGGGCTTCGCCTACGCACAGTCGGGAGAGAGAGAGGTGGAGGGCAGCAGGTGCGCGGATAGGGTTGAAGGAGTGGGGGGAGGGGTGCGCCCCTGCCCAGATGGCCGGCCCCCTTGGCCCCTCCTCAAAGCCCTAGGGCGGCGGCCCCAAGGGTTGGAGTGGGGGGCAAGTTTCCCCCTCCTTCTAGAAGGGTTCCTAGGATTTCCCCTAGGGTTTTGGCCGGCTGGGCCTATGGGGCCTTGTGCCCTGGCCCAAAGCAGCCAGGGCACTCCCTTGTAGGCCCACCTACCCCTCTGACAAGTGGGGCCACGTTGGTCCCACTCCGGAAGCTTCTAGAACCTTCCGGTACAATACCGAATACTCCGAAACTATTCCGAAATCCAAAAACTGCTTTCCATTATATGAATCTTATTCTCTGGACCATTTCGGAACCTCTCGTGATGTCTTGGATCTCATTCGAGACTCCGAAAGAAAACTCATAAACCAATTATCCATTCTATCCTAGCGCCGAGGCACGTTAAGTGTGTGACCCTACGGGTTCGAGAATATGCAGACATGATCTTCTATCAATAATCAACGGCGGGATATGGAAACCCATATTGACTCCCACATATTCATCGATGATCATATCGGATGAACCACGATGCCAGGATTCAATTAATCCCATATATATATTCCCTTCGTCACGCGATATTTTACTTGCTCGAGATTTGATCGTTGGCATCTACATACCGAGTTCAATCTCGTTCATAGCAAGTACTTTACTCGTTCTGTAATCCGATATCACTTTGTGATTAAATCCTTAACCACGTGCTTGCAAGAGGTGTTGATATTGATTACCGAGTGGGCTCGAAGTATATCTCTCTGACTCGGGAGGGACAAATCCCATCTCGATACATACAACCCAACAAATACTTTCCGATCACCTGAGAGACACCTTTATGATCACCCTCTCATAGGATGACGTTTGATGACCTCAAAGCTTTCTTCCGATACCAGGGAGTTGCATTATCTCATGGTCTAAGGAATACAATATTTCACATAGAAAAAGCTTCGCAAAGATGAACACGGTGACACGATCTAATTGCTCTGCTTGATTTGGGTCTGTCCATCATATCATTCTACTAATGACATGATCTCATTATTAATCGACAACTCATGTATATGGTTAGGAAACCTTAACCATCATTAATCAATGAGCTAGTCCATTGAGGTGTACCAGGGACACGGTGTTGTTCATAAACCACACAAGTATCAAAGTTTCCACTTAATACAATTCTAGCATGGAATATAAACTTTATCATGAATAAGAATTATAACAATAACATCTTTATTATTGCCTCTAGGGCATAATTCCAATAGTCTCCCACTTGCACTAGAGTCAATAATCTAGTTTACATCTGGCAACAATCTAACACCCATGGCATTAAGGTGCTAATCATGTTTTGCTCGTGGAAGAGGTTTTGTCAACCGATCTGCGATATTTAGATCCGTATGTACTTTGTTAATCTTCAGATCTCCATCTGTTATATAATCTCGAATTATATGAAATCGGCGGTTGATGTGCTTGGTCTTTGGATGATACCTTGGTTCCTTAGCCAGTGCTATGGCGCCAGTGTTGTCACACAATATCTCCAGTGGGTCCAAGGCACTTGGAACCACACCAAGCTCAGTGATGAAGTTCCTGATCCAAACTCCTTCACTTGACGCTTCTGAAGCAGCCATGTATTCCAATTCTACTGTAGATCCCGCGATCACGCTTTGCTTGCAGCTTCTCCAGCTCACAGCTCCTCCATTCAAAATATAAACGTATCCTGTCTGAGATTTAGAATCATCCGGGTCGGTGTCGAAACTAGCATCGACGTAACCTTTTACGACGAGCTGCTAATCACCGCCATAGACCAAGAACATTTCCTTAGTCCTATTTAAGTACTTTAGGATGTTCTTTACGGCTGTCCAGTGTTCCACTCCTGGATCACTTTGGTATCTGCTCGTCAAACTAAGAGCATTGGATACATCCGGTCTAGTACACAGCATGGCATACATGATAGAACCTATGGCGGAGGCATATGGCACTTTGCTCATAGTTTCTCTATCGTTTACCGTAGCCGGACACTGAGCCTTGCTCAATATCTTACCTGACAACATGGGCAATGAACCTTTCTTTGCTTTATCCATTATGAAACTTTTCAGAACTTTGTCTAGGTATGTACTTTGGCTTAAAGATATTAGGCATCTTTGTCTATCTCTATATATTTTAATGCCTAATATATAAGCAGCTTCTCCTAGGTCTTTCAATGAAAAACATTTGTTCAAATAACTCTTCACATCGTTAAGCATATCAATGTCATTTCCAATAATCAATATGTCATCCACATATAGTACTAAAAATGTCACTGAGCTCCCACTCACTTTCTTGTAGATACAAGCTTCGTAGAAATTTGGAACAAATCCAAAACTCTTGATCACTTGATCAAAATGAAGGTTCCAACTCCGAGATGCTTGCTTCAGTCCGTAAATGGAAAGATGAAGTTTGCACACCTTATTAGCATCCTTAGGATCGACAAAACCTTCGGGCTGCATCATATACAACTCTTCATCAATGTTACCATTGAGGAACGCAGTCTTGACATCCATCTACCATATTTCATAATCACGAAATGCAGCAATTGCTAATAAAATCTGAATGGACTTAAACATCGCTACGGGAGAGAAAGTTTCATCGTAGTCAACACCTTGAACTTGTCGAAAACCTTTCGCGACAAGCCGAGCTTTATAGACAGTAACATTACCATCCGCGTCCGGTTTCTTCTTGAAAATCCATTTGCACTCAACGGCCTTTCGGTCGCTAGGAGGATCCACCAAAGTCCATACTTGGTTTTCCCTCATGGATCCCAATTCGGATTTCATGGCCTCTAGCCATTTCTCAGAGTCTGGGCTCATCATTGCTTCCTCATAGTTCGCAGATTCACTGTTGTCTACTAACAAGACAGTCAAGACAGGGTTGCCGTGCCATTCAGGAGGAGCATCGTTCGAAGTTTCATGATCCTCGTCATTAGCTTCCTCTCTTGTTGGTGAAGACGGCACTGGAACAATTTCAGGTGTTGGGTGTTGCGCTACTCTCCAACTCGAGAGAAGGTTCAATAACCTCGTCTAGCTCTACCTTCCTCCCACTCACTTCTTTCAAGAGAAACTCCTTCTCAAGAAAGGATCCGTTCTTTGCAACAAACACTTTGCCTTCGGATCTGTGGTAGAAGGTATACCCAATCGTTTCCTTAGGGTATCCTATGAAGATGCATTTCTCCGATTTGGGTTCGAGCTTGTCCGGCATCAACTTCTTGACGTAAGCTTCGCATCCCCAAACTTTAAGAAATGACAACTTAGGTTTAGCACCAAACCATAGTTCATACGGTGTCATCTCAACGGATTTAGATTGTGCCCTCTTTAAAGTGAATGCATCGGTTTCTAATGCATAACCCCAAAATGATAACGGCAAATCTGTAAGAGACATCATTGATCGCACCATATCTAATAGAGTTCGATTCCGGCGTTCATACACACCATTGCGCTGTGGTGTCCCGGGAGGCGTGAGTTGCGAAACGATTCCGCTTGCTTTAAGATGCGTGAGAAAATCATAACTCAAATATTCACCTCCACGATCGGATCGTAGAAATTTAATTTGCCTGTTACGAGAGTTTTCTACTTCGTTCTGAAATTCTTTGAACTTTTCAAACGTTTCAGATTTATGTTTCATTAAATAGATATACCCATATCTACTTAAGTCATCAGTTAAAGTGAGAAAGTAGCGATATCCACCGAGCGTCGAAACACTCATTGGTCCGCATACATCGGTATGTATGATTTCCAACAAGTCCGTTGCTCGCTCCATCATTCTGGAGAACGGGGTTTTGATCATCTTGTACATGAGGCACGGCTCGCACGTGTCAAATGATTCAAAATCAAGAGACTCCAAAAGTACATCAGAATGGAGCTTCTTCATGCGTTTTACACCAATATGACCTAGACGGCAGTGCCACAAATAAGTTGAATTATCACTATCTACTTTGCATCTCTTAGCCTCAATGTGATGGATGTGTGTTTCATTGCTTTCGAGATTCAGAAGAAATAAACCATTCATAGTAGGTGCATGACCATAAAAGATGTTACTCATATAAATAGAACAACCATTATTCTCCGATTTAAATGAATAACCGTCTTGCAATAAACATGATCCATATATAATGTTCATGCTCAACGCAGGCACATAATAACACTTATTAAGGTCTAAAACTAATCCCGAAGGTAAAACTAAGGACAGCGAGCCGACGGCCATCACATCAACTCTTGATCCATTGCCAAGGCGCATCGTCACCTCATCCCTCCCTAGCCGCCGTCTATTCCGTAGCTCCTGTTTCGAGTTACAAATATTAGCAACCGAACCAGTATCAAATACCCAGGCACTACAACGAGCGCTAGTAAGGTAAACATCAATAACATGTATATCAAATATACCTTTAATGGTGCCAGCCTTCTTGTCCGCTAACTACTTCGGATAGTTGCGCTTCCAGTGACCCTTGTCCTTGCAATAGAAGCACTCAGTGTCCGGCTTAGGTCCAGACTTGAGCTTCTTCTCAGCACGGGCAACGCGCTTGCCGCTGCCTTTATTGAAGGATTTCTTTGCACCCTTCCCTTTCTTAAAGCTAGGGGGCTTGTTGACCATCAACACATGATTATCTTTCTTGATGTCCACCTCCTCAGCATTCAGCTTAGCGAAGAGCTCAATGATCGTATCAGTGGAACCAATCTGATTGTGAGTAACTACAAAACCTTTGTAGCTAGGAGGGAGTGATTGTAGAACTCTGTCAATCTTGAGCTCTTCTGGAATCTTGAAGTCCAGTTGCTCAAGACGTTGAGTATAGCCCGACATCTTAATGGTGTGCTCACTAACGAAACTCCCTTCCTCCATCTTGCAGTTAAAGAACTTCTCAGAGATCTCATATCTCTCAGAACGGGCCTGAGTCTAAAACATGGTTTTCAGTTCCTCAAGAATCTCAAAGGGCCCGGCGAACTCCTCAAAACGATTTTGAAGGTCCGATTACATAGCAAACAACATGGTACTCTTAATCACTCCATAATCATCTTTGCGCGACTGATAAACAACTTTTTCATCAGCCGCCCACATCAATGGCAGGGGCGTCACCTAGCGCTTTCTCTAGTACATAGTACTTTTGTCCGCCAGCGAGAATTGTTCTTAAGCTTTTCTTTCTCAGCAAAAACGTTGAAGTTGAAGTTGGACTTAGCCATTTGATCTACAAAATTTGCAACTACCATTTAGACTTTGTTCATGATAACTAGTTCAACTTAATCAAATTACTAGATGAACTCCCACTAAATTCAACATCCCTCAAGTTGTTTAGTGAACACGATCCAAATTCACCACACCTAATCCGATATTCACGAGAAGAGATGTGGTTTCAATGGTGGACAACAAAGTGTCGATCATATCATTCATATGACTCATGCTTAACCTTTCGGTTCATGTGTTCCGAGGCCATGTCTGTACATGCTAGGCTCCTCAAGTCAAACCCAAGTATTTCCGCGTGTTCAAAACTGGCTTGCACCCGTTGTATGTGAACATAGAGTTTATAGCACCCGATTATCACGAGATGCTTGAACACGACGAACTTTCGCAACGGTGCATACATGGGGAGAACACAATTTTATCTTGATCTTTAAGCGAGGAATCATCTTATAATGCTATCGTCGCGATCTAAGCATAATAAGATACATAAAAGGATAAACATCACATGCATATTATTTTATGTGACATGGTATAGCCAATCTCCGCGCAATGATCTCCATCTTGTGCGCACCAGCATGATCTCCATCACTCCACCATGATTGCCTCCACCACGAATAGCAACTAAAACTATTGCTAACTACTTAGCGATAAAGTATAGCTATTACATGGCGTATAAGAAGTTGACACACAGGTCATACACAATTATAAAGACAACCATATGGCTCCTGCCGGTTGTGTACTCATTGACATGCAAGTCGTGAAATATTACAAAACATGATCATTGCATACAACATACATATCATATCTTGGGCCATACCATATCACAAAACACTCCCTGCAAAAACAAGTTAGACGCCTCTACTTTGTTGTTGCATGTTTTACGTGGGTTATGGGAGTAACAAGCTAAGAACGATTCTTACCTACGGAAAGCCACAACGGTGATATTATGGTTGCCAACATCCGGTGTAAATCCCATGACTACTATAGTGAGAGAAACTGGCATCCACTAGACGCATGTGTGGAACAAGCCACACGTTAAGTGCGGAGCCGGTCTCGCGAACGAGGTCGCGTAAAGTTGGCCTGGACCACTTCGATCTCACTATCCCGCGTCATAAGAATTACACAACAAGAGGCTTGCAACAGAAAACATCAACGCCTGCAACTAGCATGTTGCGTTCTACTCGTGAAACACATCTACGCATAGATCTAGCTCTGATACCACTGAAGGGTTTCGCAGCATAGTAAATCAAAAAAATTCTACGGATGCAAATGGGAAAGCCAAGATCTAATCTAGGAGATGAAATAAACGAGAGAGATAGATGAGATCTTCATACGCTTGAAGAAATCGCCCAGCGGAAACGTTCAACAGAATGTGGGTGATGTAGTCGAACTAGCCTTCTCCTCCTCGCGATCCGATCCGATCCAATGCCGCAAGTGGCGACGCCTCCGAGAGATGCACACGTACGGTGCCGCGACGTCTCTTCCTTCCTTGGTCCAACAAGTGGGGTGGAGAGATAGATTGTATCTACAGCACGACGGCGTGGTGCAATGGTGGAGAGTTTCTGCGGTAGGGCTTCGCCTACGCGCAGTTGGGAGAGAGAGACAGGTGGAGGGCGGCAGGTCGGCGGCTAGGGTTGAAGGAGTTGGGGGAAGGGGTGCGCCCCTGCCCACCTTATATAGGGGCTAGCTGGCTCCCTTGGCCCCTCCTCCAAGCCCTAGGGCGGCGGCCCCAAGGGTTGGAGTGGGGGGCAAGTTTCCCCCTCCTTCTAGAAGGTTTCCTAGGGTTTCCCCTAGGGTTTTGGCCGGCTGGGCCTATGGGGCCTTGTGCCTATTGGGGAGATGACCTCGGGTAGGGTAAAGACGGGGAAAGATGAAAGGAAGTTGACCGTCTTGTTTCCGAGTTATTGATTGGGTCGGCCGAATCCTGTAGAGGTCGGCCAAGACAGGGAAGGACAGGACCATTATGACAAAGGCAAAGCATTACCCGGTCGGGATATTACGTAAGTCGGCCGGGTTAGTCCGAGTAATCTTGATGCAGGTGAAGGACAAGCCGAGATACGCGAGGTAAGGCCGAGTGATACGAAGCTTGCAGGAGAAGGAGAAGCCCAAGGTCAAACCCTGGCTGCAGCCTAGAAGGAATCTGAGCGGAGCCAAGCACCAGAGACAAAGGCGCAGAGAGTCAGAGGGGCAGAAGGAGGTCACGGAGGCGACAGTCCTGGAGCCCGAGGCACGCAGAGGGGCCCTCTGTAGCTTTTCCATCGTTAGAACGGCGACAGGTAAAGTAGGGCGCCGAACTACTATTTTGGGACAAGCATATTCTTGCCCCGTCAGCCCTAAAGGCACCCAAGGCTCTCCTTTATAAGGGGAGGCTTGGACCCTGAGGAAGGGTCGGTTGTTCTTAGTACCGTTAGGCTGATAAGGTTCTTCTTCTCCCTGTAAACGGCTCAAGGAGCACTTGTAGCCCAAGAAAGGAGAAATAAAGATCTTTCCCTTAGTCACTTGTGTGTAGAATCAACTGCATCTTCCCTCCCCAGATCCCACTAGCATCCATTGGCCCCATAATTTAGCCTACCCATGGCATCTGCCGTGTCACCACCACGACAGTTGGCGCCATCAGGGCCAGCGGTGCTAGCTGGAGTCATGATCCGGACGGGAAACTTCATCAACACTGGCGAGCGCGTTGTTTCTGGCTTGGTCCAGAGATTTGATCTCTGTGAATACGTCAGCAACAATGCAGGCAGCTTCAGGAAACCCCCCCGCGCAACGGTGTCTTCATCAGCTTGGGAAGGCACCAGGTCTATGTCGGTGTCGACATCTCTGGCATTTATCCTCACCAGGTTGTTGTTGCAGGAGAGCCACCCCTTAGCGCCGCGAGCCGTCCGCGCGGAGCGCATCCAGTGAGCAGCGTCGAGGTGATGGTCGCAGCCGGAGTGCAGGCGGGAGTAGCGGGTGCCGGATCGACCAGAGACCCTGCCACAGGCGTGCAGGTCGCACCCAGGTAGACGACACGACCACCCACCGAGGTAATCCCTCCAGTGACCAACCAGGCCGAAGTACAGGACACTACCCCAAAGGCACCAAGGGTAAGAGGGCCACCTCTAGAAAGACCAGAAAACATTCTTCAGGCAACCATAGAAAACCTGACTACACCTGTAGCGCCGATACTTGATCCGGCAAATGCTCAGGCAGAGTTAGAGGAAACCAGGCAAAAGGTGTTGGTAGAGGCAAAAAAGGTGTCGGCCCTGCGGGAGTCCTTAAACAGGACCCTGCGAGAGTATGCCAAAGCAAACAAGCTTGACGTCGCCCCCAAACGGGTTGACGAGTTGAGATTAAGAGGAAAGAACCTCATGGATGATATCAACAAGGAGCATGATGCTCATAAGGCAGAATCAGTTGATTTAGGCTTGCCGAGGTACAGTACCCCGGCAAAGAACCTGAGAGCGGCAAATGCTGCGGCACTAGAGTTAGAGGGATTGACCGGCGAAGCCTGGCAGAAACAGCAAGAAAGAGTAAATGAGCTGGTGCGCATTGCAAACCGGCAGAATGAAGAAATACTCAGAGCAGACCCGGCGAGGCCAGGGGCCTCGCGAATGGTTCACTCGGCTGGAGCAGCGCCTGACTTATCTGTGGAAGCAGCATCCTCACCCGGAAACAATGCACGAAAAGATAGAGCGGTAACTTCAGGAAAGAGAAACAAGCAAATCGTTCCGTATGATACGGCGATAGCCGGGAAAGCAAACGAGAACAGAGGCAATGGAAGCCGAGGTAACAGCGGTGAGAGGAATCCTGGCCGTGTCGAAAAAGACGGCGGAAGCCGAGGCAATGGAGATCTCGGCAGAAGAGAACTCGGAAGAGGCAATCACGAGAACAATATCCCGGTTGAAGTAAGGAGAGAACCGCCACTCAACCCGCAGCCGAGACATGAACCTCGGCAGGAAAGAGAAGCAAGACCAGCTCGCCACAATCAAGTAAATGAAAGGTACAATGATGGTTATTCCGAGATGGAATATGCGATCCATGGTGGAAATAACCACTATGGAATGCAAGACAGAGTTCCGTACAGAGATTTGCCATCAAATGATGCCATAGTAAAGCTAGACCGGCTATACCGATCTGAGTTGTTGGAAGAACAGGGTCCACCGGGTTCGACATGCTTCGGACCACGGATCATGGGCGAACCACCTGTGCCGAACTTTCAGCTGGCAAGAGGCACAAAGACATATAATGGGAGCACCAAACCACAAGACTGTTGATTGATTATGCCACTGCTGTGAAAATAGCAGGTGGGAACTTAAGATGGGCAGTACGGTATGTCCCACAAATGTTGGAAGGACCAGCTAGAGTATGGTTGAATAATCTGCCAGCAGGCAGCATCAACTGTTGGTTGGATTTTGAAGAAATGTTCGTTAGCAACTTTACCAGTACTTACAAGAGGCCAAACAGGCCGCAACAGTTAGCCATGTTCAAACAAAGGCCGAATGAGACAGACAGAGAGTTTTTAACTCGGTGGTGTAACCTGAGAAACTCATGTGAAGGAGTTATAGAGTCACAAGCAGTAGCTTGGTTCACTCAAGGATGCCGTTATGCCAGTGTGTTATGGCAGCGATCGACTGCAAAGAGATATGCCAACCACATTGGCAGAAACCATCAGAATAGCGGACTCCTATGCATTGGGAGATCCGACCCAACCAGAATTAATGTCGGCAGATCATCGGGAGCAACAAGACCAATATGCAAGAGATTTGGCTGGGTCATCCAGGCGCAATGACTTTAGAGGAAGAAGAAGAGAAGAAAGGCCGGATTATAGATATAATTCGGCCCAAGTAGCAGCGGTAGCGCAAGACCAGCCGAGTCACAGAACGACTCAATGGAAAAAGAATGGTCCTTAGCAGTGGACACCAAGGAATGAAGGAAAAAGACAGTGGAGACCAGAACAAAAGAAGCAATGGCAGGAGAGGCCGAAGTACACGTTCGAATCTATGTTAGATCAGCCGTGTAAATTTCACACGTCAAACCCAGCCAGGCCGGCCAACCATACGACCCGCCAATGTGCATGGATGAAAAATGCAATGGGAAACCCTGCAGGCATTCAAGCAGCACCTCTCCAACCACATCAGCAGCATCAGCCGTAGTTGACTGGAGCAAATGCACAGCAACTGATGTTACCTCCTCCTCCCCCGAGGTATGATAACTCGGACCGAAGGGATGCGGTACATCAAGTGATGAACCAAGGTCAGGATGGAAGAACGAATCAAGGAAATAATGGGCGCAATGATTACAGGGAACATCCTCGGTCGTATTGCGTATTCACAACGGAACAACAAGACAAGCAGAGTGTGCAGCGCCGGCATATGGAAGTAAATGCGGTTATGCCGACAGTACCGAGATATGTACCTTGGTCAGATCAAGAAGTAACTTGGAGCATAAAGGATCACCCCAAGATAATGCCGAGTCCGGGGTCGTATGCACTCGTTTTGGATCCAACATTTGTTGGACCAAGCATTAATGTGAAATTTTCAAAGGTTCTCATTGACAATGGGAGCAGTATCAACATCATGTACAAAGATACCATGCATAAACTCGGAATATCGTAGAACATGCTGCAATCTACGAGGACCACTTTCCATGGGATAGTACCAGGGCTTTCATGCGAACCCATTGGTAAGGTTCGAGTGGACGTGTTATTCGGCACAAGAGATAACTGCAGAGCAAAAAACTTAGAGTTTGAAGTGGTGGATCTAGAGAGTTGTTATCATGCTTTACTCGGACGGCCAGCATTGGCCAAATTCATGGGCAGTTGTCATGTAAGTTATCTGAAAATGAAGCTACCCGGACCACAAGGAGTGATAACAGTAGCAGGGGATTATAGGAAGTCAATGGAATGTGCTTCAGTCGGGTCAAATTTGGCCGAGTCATTGGTTATAGCAAGAGAAAAAAGAAGGATTCAGGAGGTAGCAGCCCTCGCTCAGTCGGCACAGCTGAATATGCCGGCATTAGCCAATCCACATGGAAGTGTCTCCTTTCAGCCGACTAAAGAAACAAAGAAGTTTCAGATAGATGAGCAATTCCCAGAGCGTACTGTTACTATTGGTGCAGGCCTAGATGCTAAATAGGAAAGCGAACTCACCAACTTCCTCTGTGAGAATCGGGATATCTTTGCATGGTCAACTCAGGATCTGCAAGGTGTTCCGAGGGAGTTGGCTGAGCACTCTCTGAATGTAAGGCCAGGAGCAAGGCCGGTGAAGCAACCTCTCCGCCGCTTCGCCGAAGACAGGAGAAAAATAATAGGGGATGAAATAGCTCGGCTCCTTGCGGCCGGGTTCATCATGGAGGTGCTGTATCCAGATTGGTTGTCAAATCCGGTACTAGTAGAAAAGAAGAAGGATGATCCGAATGTAGCCATTGTATGCCGAATGTGTATCGATTACACGAACCTGAACAAGGCGTGTCCAAAAGATCCTTTTCCCTTACCTAGCATATACCAAGTCATTGATTCGACCGCTGGTTGTGAACTATTGTCATTTATAGACGCGTATTCTGGTTTTCACCAGATACCGTTAAATCCGGCCGATCAAATAAAGACTGCGTTTATTATCCCTTACGGGGCTTATTGCTATCTCACAATGCCATTCGGCCTGCGCAACGTAGGAGCAACGTATCAAAGATGCATGCAAAAATGTCTACATGATCAGCTAGGAAAAAATGTACAAGTATATGTGGATGATGTGGTTATCAAAACCAAAGAAAGCAAAACACTACTGGATGATATACGGCAAACTTTCGCGAAACTGAGGAGGTTCCGAATGAAGCTTAATCCGGAAAAATGCACATTTGGCGTGCCAGCAGGAAAATTACTCGGTTTTCTCGTATCTAGCCGAGGTATAGAGGCCAACCCAACCAAGATAAAGGCAGTAGAAAGAATGGAGTTGCCAAGGTGTCTAAATGACGTACAAAAATTCACGGGTTGCGTAGCCTCTCTCAGCCGGTTTGTATGTCGGCTGGGAGAGAAGGCATTACCACTCTATCAATTGATGAAGAAATCAGATAAGTTCATTTGGACTGCACAAGAAGATAATGCATTTCATGAATTGAAAAGGATGTTGGTCACAGCGCCCATCTTAGCTTCTCCACTATCAAAAGAGCCTATGTTACTCTACATAGAGGCCACCAACAGAGTAGTGAGTGCCGTAATCGTCGTAGAACGAGTCGAAGATGATAAATCAGTACAGAGGCCGGTGTATTACCTGAGCGAGGTGTTGTCCGCTTCAAAGCAAAATTACCCACACTATCAGAAGATGGATTATGGAGTGTACATGTCGGCAAAGAAACTTAAACATTACTTCGAAGAGCACCCCATCAAAGTGATTTGTGAAGCACCCATAGCCGACATATTGAGTAACAAAGATGCAAGTGGCCGGATAGCAAAATGGGCAATTGAATTGTCACCTTATGCTCCGCAATTCGATAGGAGAGATGCAATCAAATCTTAGGCTGTGGCCGACTTCTTCGTAGATTGGGCCGAGGTGCAATATGAGCCACTATTGCCAGACCCGAATTATTGGACGATGCACTTTGACGGTTCCAAACTAAGAAATGGTTTGGGGGCAGGAATAGTGTTAACCTCGCCCAAAAGAGATCAGCTGAAATATGTGCTGCAAATACATTTTGCCGCGTCAAACAACGTAGCCGAATATGAAGCACTGGTCCATGGATTGAAGGTGGCAAAAGATATTGGCATACGCCGAATCTTATGCTATGGAGACTCAGATCTAGTAGTACAGCAAGTCTCAGGCAATTGGGATGCATTGGATGATAATATGGCTTTGTATAGATTTCATGTGCAAAAAATCAGTGGATACTTTGAAGGATGTGAATTTCATCATATACCTCGGGCAGAAAACGATGCCGCAGATACGTTGTCAAATCTAGGATCAACTAGGTAGTCAATTCCCCCAGGTATCGCCCTAGAGAACCTAAGGAAACCATCAATAACACCATCACCAGAGTCCGAGTCTATCTTTATCCCGGCGAAGTCAGGAGAAGATAATGTACCGATGGAAATTGACAAGCAAGATAACCCGGTATTCCCAAAGAGAAAGACAGCTGATGCAAGCATGACTATGGAGAAATCCGAGGTCGTTATGTCAGCAGAAAACATGGAATAGATAGTGAGACCACAACAGGGAAAGTCACACCTGTATGGGCGCAACCCATATTCTCCTTCCTTAGAGATGCGATTTTGCCGAATAATGAGATGTTAGCAAGACAGACTGTGCGAAGAGCTAAAGCTTATACGATCATAAATAATGAGCTGTACAAAAGAAGCGTCACAAGCATATTGCAAAAATGTGTGAGTTCGGCAGAAGGCCAGGAGATCCTCCTAGACATACATCAAGGAGAATGTGGACATCATGCCTCATCTCGAGCCTTAGTGGCCAAAGCATTCAGGCATGGGTTTTATTGGCCAACAGCGTTAAAAGAAGCCAAAGAGCTGGTTGAGAAATGTAATGGTTGTGAGAGATATGCAACGAAGATACACATGCCATCGTCCGAGTTAAAAACAATACCCATTACTTGGCCATTTTCTGTGTGGTTCTTAGATATGGTGGGACCATTTAAGCCGGCCCGAGGTGGGATGACCCACATATTGGTCATGGTGGACAAATTCACAAAATGGATTGAAGTGAAACCAATAAAAAAATGTGATGGGCCCACAGCAGTGAAATTCCTCAAAGATATTATTTTAAGATATGGATACCCGCATAGTGTTATTACAGACAACGGCACAAACTTTGCAGAAGGAGCTTTCGCTAGATTTTGCCAAGAAAAGCATATAATATTAGATGTTGCCTCTGTGGCTCATCCAGCATCCAATGGGCAAGTGGAAAGGTCTAATGGGCTAGTATTGTCCGGAATAAAACCACGACTCGTCGAACCGCTGCAAAGGTCGGCAGGATGTTGGATTGAGGAACTACCAGCAGTGTTATGGAGCCTCAGGACTACTCCAAACAGATCAACAAGATATACACCATTCTTTCTGGTATATGGGGCAGAAGCCGTGCTTCCAGCCGACATAATACATGACTCGCCAAGAGTTACCCAATATACAACCTCAGAAGTAAATGAAGTAGCTCGGCAAGATACTGTCGATCTGCTAGAGGAAGCCAGAGAGCTGGCGCTATCAAGATCAGCTATTTATCAGCAGAACTTGCGACGATATCACAACAAGAAGGTGAATCCAAGAGTATTCAAAGAAGGAGATTTGGTTCTACAACTGGTGCAACGCACGGACGGCATGCACAAGCTATCGCCTCCATGGGAAGGGCCCTTCATCGTGAGCAAAGCGTTGCACAATGATGCCTATTACCTAATCAATGCTCAATCACCAAGAAAGAGCAGGGCAGACAAAGCCGGCGAAGAAAAGAAAAGACCATGGAATGTAGCTTTACTTCGTCCATTTTACTCGTAGCAGTCAGCAATGACACGTTGTAAAGTAACGTCTCAGGATGGGGCAGCAAGCATGCTTTGAACCTCGGCGTCCAGAGCAGTGACTCGGGGACTGCCATATCTTATTTCAATTTCATGTTATGTATTGAACCTCGGCGTCCAGAGCAGTGACTCGGGGACTGCCATATCTTATTTCAATTTCATGTTATGTATTAAACATCGGCACCTCGGGCAATGGCTCGGGGATTGCACTAGATTGTTTGTGAGATTGGATTATGTTTAAAACCCGGCACCTTGAGCGGTGACTCGGGGACTGCCCTAGATTTATTTCCTAAGCTTAATTCATGTATTAAACCTCGGCATTTGAGCAATGGCTTGAAAACTGACATATATCGTTTTTTGTGTTTGTATTACATGTTAAAACCAGGCACCTTGAGCACTGACTCGGGGACTGTTTCACATTATTTCTAGATTTGAGCGGTATATTAAACCTCGGCACCGTGAGCAGTAACTCGGGGACTGTATTACATTATCTCTAAAATTTGGTTTCTATACTAGACTTCGGCACCATAGGCAATGACTCGGGGACTGTCCTATATTGCTTCGAAGTAAGAGTTATCCTTTGTTATAAAGGGGGTATCAAAGGATCTCATGTTATAAAGGGGGTATCAAACTTCGACACCCAATATAAGGATAGCTAAATCTCGTATGATATTCGAAGTCCACACCCAGATTAACAGTCTAAACCACAGTCGTGTAAAAGCAAAAATATACACCGAACCTCAGGGGTTAAAAGCCGCCAAAGCAAGAATTCGGGCAATCAACACCAGTCAAACAAAGTAATAGCGATTACAACCATATATATGTCTCAGCGGCACTCGGCAAGAGAAATTCATACCATACAAAAGACGGATAAATATTCCACGTACATCATACGCCCGGCTTACCAGGGGTCGGAAATGACTTAGAGGTTTTTTGTTGGAGAGGCAATAACTTGGTCCGGGGCTGGGCACTCCGAGGTAGGTGGAACTTCGGCCGAGGTTGCCTCGGTCTCCACAGACCCAGGAATGACTTCGGAGGAAGCCCGAGGTTGCTGAGGAGCATCAGTTTGCGCAGTAGAATGCCCAGTACCTTTGGAGGAGGATCGCGCATCGCCATTATCATCTGAACTCGAACTGGAGTCACCAGAAGTAGCCGAGTCACCCTCGTCTACACCTTGTTCAGCCGAGCTGTTTTCCGAGGCATCCTCCACTACGACCTCGTCCTCGGGGTTGGGTAGGAAACTCGGACCTTCGTTCCAAGTATGCACGTCGGCATACTCAACAAGCTGGAAGGCTCGAGCTTGCCGAAGAGCAACGAAGTTTGGATCCTCCACCCATCGGGAACTAGTGCGCAAATTTCTCAAAATGTCAAGAGAAATGTCTTCATACCATGACATGATGACAGTAAGAGCCATATCGGCACCGGCTCGTCCGGCAGATTCCCTCCAAAGACTCAGCTGCCTTTCAGATGCCATTAACCTATCCACCAACAATTGGACCTCGTCAATATTAGGAGTCCCGGAAGTATTCGGCCAGAGAACATGGTAGGCTCGAATAGCCGCCTACACCAAATCTCTGCCCATAATCTTCATCGTACCGATTGCAGAGCCAACAGCAACCAACAAATCTTCCAGCGAATACTCCGAGCCCGTCTCAACGACTTCACGTCGGCGCGCCCGAGCAGTAAGGACTGCATTAAAACTCACGGGCTTAGCCTCTGGAAAATGGTCTGCGCAAAGCACAATCATGTTAGTCAGCAATAAAGAAAAAGGGGAAACGGTAACCCGGTCGCGGTCAGAAGCTTACGATGAATATAATTCAGCATTATCTGAAGGTCTTTAGCCCAATCAGTCTTGCTCTTTTCAAAGCGGGTGATCTCCTCGCTAATCCCACGTGTCTTCAGTTCGGCAGCTTCGAGGAGCTCTTTATTTTTCTGCAATTGCAGAGCTAGCCGATTTTTCTCCTCGGAGAACTCCTGGTCAACCTTTTCTAGTTCAGACTTATGGGAGAGCTTAAGAGCCTCCACCTCGGCACGCAAACAAGCTATCTCATCATCTTTATCCTTCAACTGCGCCGAGTGAGGAGCGCTTTGTTCTAAAAAATGCAGGATCACATCAGACATGGGAGTGCAATCTTGGTGAGATGCTGCAAAGGTTTGTAACTCGGCTTTACCAAAGCCAAAATAAATAAAATAAACTTATCGCACATTTTGAAGGGGGAATGTGTAAAGTACAAGGGCAACTAACCTTCCAAGGCTTTGACTTTCTTCTCAAGACGGATGTTAAGATTATTGATGTTATCTGTTTACCAACAAAGTGAGCTGACATCTCGCGTACAAAACAGTAAGAGTGTCAGATATGATGAAAAGGTTTGTCGACTTACCAGCCTTTTTCACCATAGGAATAACTTTCTCATATTTTGCTTCCAATTTTCTGTGCGCAAAAAGCAACCTTTGAAATTCGGCGGTCCGCCGGTCATGTGCAACCTAAGCAATAGAGCAAATGGTGAGTAGATATTCAAAGCTAAAACAGATCCGGGTCACGCAAAACTTAACCCGGATCTAGGTGGATGGATATTCAAAGCTACAACAAATCCGAGTAAAGCAAAACTTAACCCGGATCTAGTTGGATGGATATTCGAAGCTACAACTGTAGGGGTTCGTAGCATGGAAAAAAAAATTCTATCGCATACAAACAAACAATCCAAGATCTATCTACTAGATTGTAGCAACGAGTCGATGGAATAACTTACCCTCGAAGATTCCAAAGTGTTTAACGAGAGCGGATTCTCGTGGGTGATGTAGTCGTACTCTTCCCGATCTCAAGATCGTGTAGATGATCCTTCCGGCGCTGCGTTCCGGCAGCGCTTCCGCAGTCGGTCACACGTTCGATACTCGACGAAGACCTTCCTCTCCCTTGTTCCAGCAGGCAGCGGAGGTTGTAGCACTCTCCTCGCGATTCCGGCAGCACAACGGCGTGGTACCGGAAGTAGAGGGGAGATCCCGCAGGGCTTCGCCTTAAGCCGGAGCGAGTATGGTGGAGTATGAGAGAGTGCTATTAGTGGTCTAGGGATTAGACACACCAATTAGAAGGCTCTAAACCGAAGGCTAGGGCAATTAGAAGCTCTAAACCAAAACGGCTCTAAACCGGAGATTAGAGGATAGAAACTTGTGTGTCTAGAGGATGGGGCCCTGCCCCTCCTTTTATAGGTGGGAGGTGCGGCCAAGGGGAGGGGAGTCCCTCCCCAAGTCGGCCTTGGTTGGCGCGCCGGCTTGGAGAGGAGGGACTCCTCTCCAAGTCGGTTTCAACCACCTCTTGATTGTTTCCCACAGTTTCCTGTTTCCCACAGTTTCCTGTTTTAGCCGTTTGACTTTCAAACTTGCAATTTGACTTTTCAGTTTTGGAACAGCGAGAACACTTAGTACATGATGCAATCATTCCAATATGCAATGACACATTCATGTACCCCTTCCCCTCCGGAGTGCCGGACATTCCGGAACCTTCTAGAACATTCCGATGAAAACACCTAATCATTCCCGAACTCCAAACGGACTTTCCTTATATGAATCTTATTCTCCGGACCATTCCGGATCTCCTCGTGATATCCCGGATCCCATCCGAGACTCCGAACAACATTCGGTCTCTTTCTCATAATACCATAACTACTCAAAACAACGTCGAATCCTTAAGTGTGTCTCCCTACGGTTCGTGAATTATGCGGACATGATCGAGACACTTCTCCGAACAATAACCAATAGAGGAATCTAGAAATTCATATAGCTCCCACATATTTCTACGATTACTTTGCGATCGAATGAACCACTTACATACGATACCAATTTCCCTTTGTCTCACGATAGTTTACTTATCCGAGGTTATGATCGTCGGTATCTCTGCATACATAGTTCAACCTCGTTACCGACAAGTACTCTTTTCTCGTTCCCGTGATATGTGATCCTGTCACATCCCAAGATTTTCCAAATCTTGTAATGTGAAAATAAATTAATAAAATAAAACTTTGTTTGATTTTCAGAACCAGAAGAAACTTTTTGAATTCAATTGGAACTTCAAACCCATTTGAATTAAAATAACCTAAAGGGATTTAAAAAGATAAACATTTGATCAAAGGAAAATAAAAATATTTAGAAATACTATTTTGAAACAATTAAATGAAAAGATTCGTTTTCAAAAGAAATAGAAGTTTTATAAATAAAGATTATTTAATAAAGGCAAATTAAACCTTGACCAAACTTTGGGAATTAAAACATTTAGTTTTGAATAAAAATAACAAAGGTTTATTTAAAATAAAATAATAAGGAATTAATATCAAAATTTATTATGAAAGGTTTTACTATTTAATTAAAACATCAAGACTTATTAAATTGTTTAAAATAGGTTTTCCAAGTATTTTATATTCTCTAATAAAACCTACTAAAGTGTTTTGGCTTTATTTTAGATTCAAAATAAATATCTCAAATAAAATAAATCCTATTTGAATAATAATGAAAGCCTATTATATTAATTAATAATGGACACTAAAATAAAAGGATATTTTGTTTTAAAAACAATTTCCAAAATATTATATATTTCCCAAATTAAACTTACTATTTTGGTTTTGAAGATATTTAGGTTTCAAATAAAGATTTTAATAATAAAATCAAACTCTAATTGATTTAATAACTAAGGCCCATTTTATATAATTATTATTGGACCCTAAAGTAAAATAATATTTTGTTTTAAACAAGTATCCAAGTACTATTTATTTCCAAATAAAACCTACTGATTTGTTCTGAAAATATTGGATTTAAAATAGTGATTTTATCAAATAAATCAAACCTTATTAAAAATAAATAACTAAAAGTACATTTTATTTAATTAATGAATGGATCCTAAAATGAATTAAAATATTATTTTATTTTAAAATTTTGGTATTTGTTACTGAACAGAATCAAGTTCAAAAGTTGTGAAGTGTGATGTTGGTTTGAATTTATTTGGTTGATTGAATCATGTGTTTGAATAATCAATTCAGAAAATAAAATAGAAAAGAATAAAACAAATAGACAGAAAAAAAAGAGGTAACAGACCAGCCCAACAAGGCCCAGCCCAACAGTCCCACAGCCCAGATTCCCCTCCCCCGAAGCGTTACTTTTCTCACCCCAGAAGCAACCCACGCAGACACCGACTGGTGGACCTCTCCCCTCGATTCTTTTTCCCCACTGACCAGTGGACCCCTTCCACTGTTCTTCTTCCCCCACCCGTTGATTCTTCCCCCTCTCCTCGCCGTTGCAGGCTTAATTCCTCGGCTTAATTCGCCTTGATGCCACGAGTAAAAGCCGCAGTGAGCACGCGTGTTAAATCGCCAGTCCCTCCTCTCCGTTTCCCCTCTGCCTTCTTCCCCAGACACGCCCCCAGGCCGCCTCACCACGCTCGAGCACCCTCGGCTCCGACGACCTTCCTCATCGATTCCGGCCAACTCCGACCACCCCTCTGCCTCTACTTCACGCGAGTGGACTCCTCTCGACCTCACGCATCTCCTAGTACTCCTGGTTCGCCCGCGGGTGCACCAGAACCCCGACTACGACAAACTTCCGACGCCGCCGCGTCTGTCTTCTTCTCCGGCGAGCTTCCCAGGTAAAATCCGGCCGCCCCTTTGCTTCTCGATCATGCTAGCAGCTTCACCTTGGTCTTGCGCACCTAATCGTTCCCTCCTTTTGGCTTATCATGATCGACAGCGTCGCCTCCGACCGCAACTAGGACCACCTGACGTCGTTCGCAACTCCGGCGAGGAATTCCGCCCAACCCCGTGCGCCCCTTCATCAACCAGTAGCAGGTTGAGCATCACCGTGCCACGACGATCACAGTGAGCCCCCTCTCCTCCTCCCTCGCTTCCTATTTCACCGGCGCCGCCATCATCTGATCGCTCCGCCGCCAGCAGCCGCCGCAGCGCCGCCCGTCTATGGTCGAGCAACCCACAGCCGTTAGATTTAGATCGGACGCACTGGACAGAATCACTTAACGCGAAGAGGTATGTCCTCTGGACCGCACGATTTGAGTTAGATCCAACGCTTCTCGACGCTTGATCCAACCGAAACGGTATCGGCGAGTAGGGTTAGGACACGTGTCTGTTGTTTAGTTTAAAACAGAATTTGAAAACAGAAATTTTTGCAAACTTCAAACCCTTGTATCTTTGGATCCACACGTCCAAATTTTGCAAATTTTATATCAATGAATTCAGGAGAACAAGCCCTAGCCAACCATGCCCTTAGTTTGGCAAATAGTAGCTGTTAGCTTGTTTGAATTTACAGATTCATTTGTATGCTTGTTTAGAGAATAAAAATTGTTTAAAATTGAATTTAAGGGTAAAACCTTTGCAAATTGGTTTGTTATGATCTTACTGACCCTAGTAACCAACCCTTGGCATTAAAAATGATTTTTGTAAGATTTAGGTTGGATTACTTGACTTAGTCATTTTCTAGCCAAATAAAAAGAATTGATTTTATTATGGAAATGTTTATGGGAAGAAAACTTTGAGTAGATGGTTTGGACCAAACCTACTGACCCAAAAACACCAAGTTTTGCAATAGCAACTCATTTGGTGAACCCTATGGGCTAATGCCTTAGTAAAAATATTTCTACACCACATAAAATAACACCTTGTTTTGAAAATGGTTTAAAAGTGAAACCTTTTGCAAATGACTTGGCCACTTTAGGTAATGACCATTAAATGTACCCAAATGACTATGACCCACTAGGGACCACTTTTTCAAACAAAACAAAGCTTGGCATGTTTGCATGCATTTCTTTGACTTTGTTATTTATGTGTGTTGTTTTGCTTGATTGGTAGATTGAGTTTGTGCCTTGCTTGATTGATTTGTAGTGACTTGAAGAGTGTGATTGTTGCAAAGATCAAGAAGTGAACCTATACTCTACCAAAAAGGCAAGTGATGCTTCATACTTTCTATTGCAATACTTTTATTATGCATTAGTGATTTTGCTAAGTAAACTTGCATGGATTTTGCTAAGTATAGATCTTGCTATAGGAAAACCTTGTAGATGAATCCTTAGTAGGATTTTCCTAAGTTAAGATTCCTACTACTACCAAGCTTAGCCTAGCTAATAGAAAATATGGGTGGAATATATATTCACACTATGGAAAAATATTCTAAGTCTGAGGACTTAAGTTTTGTTTAATAAAAAAACTAAGTTAATGAATCACCTGGGTGGAATGGGCTTGCTTGGTGGAGAATGGTTGAGTGGTTCACAATGCCATGGACTTGGATTGTGTATCTCACTTGTGGAATGCCACCCAGGAATCAAAGAGATTTGAGATGTCAAATGTTGAGAAGCTTCAAGTGCAACCACTTGGCAATATGGGCTCTGCCATGATCATATAGGTTGCAAGAACTTAGCCAAATGGACAGTGGGTGGTAGTGTTTGATAGGTGGGAACGCGTCCATTTTGGTCTAAGGGAAGGCTTCTGAAAGATTTTGTCTTGGGAAACCAAGTCTTGTGGGTAAAGTGCACCACCTCTGCAGAGTGTAAAATTTAAGTACTTAGCCATGTCCCTGGTAAAGGACAATTTGAGCATCAAGACATGGAAACAATCAAGAATCTCATCATTCCAATTTCTAAATTAAAATCATGTGGTTTGAACAAGGGATGTTTGAATTCTTCAATCATTGATGGAGAGATGGCTTGGTACAAGGATCTTGAAATCTTTGATTGAGAAAAATGATTTTGTCAAGCAAAAACTTAGTATTTTCAAATGATAAGAAAAATCTAATTTAAGCAATGCAAGCCTCAACTCCACTTAGCCAAATGCATATAGATGGTAGAATCCACCATAATACCATAGTATCACTTGCCAATACAATTCAAATGTATTGACCCTTTGTGGCTGTAACTTGTATGTTGCAGGTTTGATTGTTTTTAGTGAAGATTGATTGATTAGGATTACAAAGTCTACAACCAACATCTGCCTGTGGCACTTTGAAGATGAAGGACCCATGACTATATTTATTCCGCTGCAATGTAATGTAATAGCCAAATGAGCTATGATTGATGTAATAAACTTATGTTCTTCCTGGTTATAAAGTTATATTATGACCTTTGTTTCTTGATATTACATCTTAACTGTGGATGCTAGCTATTGATCCATGGACTAGCATTGTAAAACACAGGAGGACTCTACCTTATTAGGTTGGGACCCCTACAGATGGTATCAGAGCATTGTGTTGCCTGTAGGATTTGTAAACCTAGGATTGGACAAAACCCTTAGAAAATAGGAGTTATATTTTGATCCAAAACTTATTTACAAAAACACTTGTAAACTCTTTCCTCAACCATTTTGTTTCAACTCTACATCTCTTCTACTTCAACTTGATGGAAAAACCTACCCCATGGCCAAAGACTACACCATGTGCAAAGGACTTCTTCAACTCTAATGACTTCAACATCTTCAGCATATTCACCAAGGACTTCCAACTTGGATACCACTAAGGACTACAAGAGAGATAAAGAAATCTTGCTCAAGATTTAGAGACTGAGGGAATGCAAATAAGAAGAAGCCATCAACAACCTTGAAATGTTGTGACCAAGGAGTTTTCTCAAGGAACCATGATCTCATGTAGTAAGAAGCAACCAAGAAGGATGGAAAGATCACAAGTGAACCAGATAGATGGACCACCATATTATAGTTAAGTCAAAAACACACCAACCTGAGAGGTGTAACAAAAAAAATGTTTTTGTTGACTAAGTATGTGCTTGAATCTTGTTTGAGTGAAATGTTTGTTTGTGATTGCATGCACATTGCTTGTGTGATTTGTGATGTGTGTGATTAGAAACAATTCCTTAGAAATATCTTGCCTACTCTAATCTCCCTTCAACCCAAACAGATGACTACTCCAAGAGACATCAACACCAACCAAGAAGACAACATGAGAGAACTTATAATAACCCAAAACCAGTTGACCCAAGAGACAACTCAACTTTTAGCCAACAACAATGGACTAGACCCAGCCATACAAAGGATTTTGAGACTTCAATCCCAACTGTTGCAAGGATTGGTTACTCAAATGATCAACATGGGAGAAAACTTTTCCCAAAGAGCCAATGACAACAAGGATGACAAAGATGTTTGTAGGGACAAGGATCATGCATCCAAGGAGCATGAAGATCAATGCCCCAAGAAGAGAGAAAGATCTCCCACCTATGAAGAACATGAACTAGAAGAACTCCTAGTTTTGGAGAGACCCAAGAAGAAGAAGAATTGCCCCAACCCTAACAAGAAGGATATTACTCAAGAGCAATGTTTCAAATGCAAAGAGATGGGACACTATGCCAATGAGTGCCCAGAAAACAAGAAGAACCAAGGAAACAAACAAGAGACAGTAATACCAAAGAAAAAGAAAGATATTAGCCAAGTGATGTGCAAACACTACAAAGAGTTAAGACATTATGCAAACTACTGTCCAGAAAAGATGAAGCATAAGATAAACCAACCTATGAGGGATCTCAGCCTTGTCACATGTTTCAAATGCAAGGAACTAGGCCACTATGCAAACAATTGTCCAGAAAGGATGGAGAACAAGTTAAACAAGTCTATGAAGGATCTCAACCTTGGCCCATGAGTCAAGCATAGAAACCAAGGACACATGCAAAGTTTGCTTAGAGAAAGTATTTCCCATGAGTCCAAGAAGGACAATGTGTAATTTTTGTTTGAAAATTTTTAAGGGTGGCAGTACCCTAGTTGTTTGAACTTGCTTGTAATCCTAGCCTCCCCAAATCTCGGGACGAGATTTATTTTAAGGGTGGTAGCCTGTCACATCCCAAGATTTTCCAAATCTTGTAATGTGAAAATAAATTAATAAAATAAAACTTTGTTTGATTTTCAGAACCAGAAGAAACTTTTTGAATTCAATTGGAACTTCAAACCCATTTGAATTAAAATAACCTAAAGGGATTTAAAAAGATAAACATTTGATCAAAGGAAAATAAAAATATTTGGAAATACTATTTTGAAACAATTAAATGAAAAGATTCGTTTTCAAAAGAAATAGAAGTTTTATAAATAAAGATTATTTAATAAAGGCAAATTAAACCTTGACCAAACTTTGGGAATTAAAACATTTAGTTTTGAATAAAAATAACAAAGGTTTATTTAAAATAAAATAATAAGGAATTAATATCAAAATTTATTATGAAAGGTTTTACTATTTTAATTAAAACATCAAGACTTATTAAATTGTTTAAAATAGGTTTTCCAAGTATTTTATATTCTCTAATAAAACCTACTAAAGTGTTTTGGCTTTATTTTAGATTCAAAATAAATATCTCAAATAAAATAAATCCTATTTGAATAATAATGAAAGCCTATTATATTAATTAATAATGGACACTAAAATAAAAGGATATTTTCTTTTAAAAACAATTTCCAAAATATTATATATTTCCCAAATTAAACTTACTATTTTGGTTTTGAAGATATTTAGGTTTCAAATAAAGATTTTAATAATAAAATCAAACTCTAATTGATTTAATAACTAAGGCCCATTTTATATAATTATTATTGGACCCTAAAGTAAAATAATATTTTGTTTTAAACAAGTATCCAAGTACTATTTATTTCCAAATAAAACCTACTGATTTGTTCTGAAAATATTGGATTTAAAATAGTGATTTTATCAAATAAATCAAACCTTATTAAAAATAAATAACTAAAAGTACATTTTATTTAATTAATGAATGGATCCTAAAATGAATTAAAATATTATTTTATTTTAAAATTTTGGTATTTGTTACTGAACAGAATCAAGTTCAAAAGTTGTGAAGTGTGATGTTGGTTTGAATTTATTTGGTTGATTGAATCATGTGTTTGAATAATCAATTCAGAAAATAAAATAGAAAAGAATAAAACAAATAGACAGAAAAAAAAGAGGTAATGCATCAGCCCAACAAGGCCCAGCCAACAGTCCCACAGATTCCCCTCCCCTGCGTTACTTTTCTCACCCGATAACCCACGCAGACACCGATTGGTGGACCTCTCCCTCGATTCTTTTTCCCAGACCCGGTGGACCCCTTCCATTCTTCTTCCCCACCCATGATCGATTCTTCCCCCTCTCCTCGCCGTTGCAGGCTTAATTCCTCGGCTTAATTCGCCTTGATGCCACGAGTAAAAGCCGCAGTGAGCACGCGTGTTAAATCGCCAGTCCCTCCTCTCCGTTTCCCCTCTGCCTTCTTCCCCAGACACGCCCCCAGGCCGCCTCAATTACGCTCTGAGCACCCTCGGCTCCGACGACCTTCCTCATCGATTCCGGCCAACTCCGACCACCCCTCTGCCTCTACTTCACGCGAGTGGACTCCTCTCGACCTCACGCATCTCCTAGTACTCCTGGTTCGCCCGCGGGTGCACCAGAACCCCGACTACGACAAACTTCCGACGCCGCCGCGTCTGCCTTCTTCTCCGGCGAGCTTCCCAGGTAAAATCCGGCCGCCCCTTTGCTTCTCGATCATGCTAGCAGCTTCACCTTGGTCTTGCGCACCTAATCATGCCCTCCTTTTGGCTTATCATGATCGACAGCGTCGCCTTCGACCGCAACTAGGACCACCTGACGTCGTTCGCAACTCCGGCGAGGAATTCCGCCCAACCCCGTGCGCCCCTTCATCAACCAGTAGCAGGTTGAGCATCACCGTGCCACGACGATCACAGTGAGCCCCCTCTCCTCCTCCCTCGCTTCCTATTTCACCGGCGCCGCCATCATCTGATCGCTCGCGCCGTTGGCCGCGCCCGTGCCTATGGTCGAGCAACCCAACCGTTAGATTTAGATCGACGACCTTGGATGTAATCACTTAACGCGAAGAGGTATGTCCTCTGGACCGATTTATTTGAGTTAGATCCAACGCTTCTCGACGCTTGATCCAACCGAAACGGTATCGGCGAGTAGGGTTAGGACACGTGTCTGTTGTTCAGTTTAAAACAGAATTTGAAAACAGAAATTTTTGCAAACTTCAAACCCTTGTATCTTTGGATCCACACGTTCAAATTTTGCAAATTTTATATCAATGAATTCAGGAGAACAAGCCCTAGCCAACCATGCCCTTAGTTTGGCAAATAGTAGCTGTTAGCTTGTTTGAATTTACAGATTCATTTGTATGCTTGTTTAGAGAATAAAAATTGTTTAAAATTGAATTTAAGGGTAAAACCTTTGCAAATTGGTTTGTTATGATCTTACTGACCCTAGTAACCAAACCTTGGCATTAAAAATGATTTTTGTAAGATTTAGGTTGGATTACTTGACTTAGTCATTTTCTAGCCAAATAAAAAGAATTGATTTTATTATGGAAATGTTTATGGGAAGAAAACTTTGAGTAGATGGTTTGGACCAAACCTACTGACCCAAAAACACCAAGTTTTGCAATAGCAACTCATTTGGTGAACCCTATGGGCTAATGCCTTAGTAAAAATATTTCTACACCACATAAAATAACACCTTGTTTTGAAAATGGTTTAAAAGTGAAACCTTTTGCAAATGACTTGGCCACTTTAGGTAATGACCATTAAATGTACCCAAATGACTATGACCCACTAGGGACCACTTTTTCAAACAAAACAAAGCTTGGCATGTTTGCATGCATTTCTTTGACTTTGTTATTTATGTGTGTTGTTTTGCTTGATTGGTAGATTGAGTTTGTGCCTTGCTTGATTGATTTGTAGTGACTTGAAGAGTGTGATTGTTGCAAAGATCAAGAAGTGAACCTATACTCTACCAAAAAGGCAAGTGATGCTTCATACTTTCTATTCCAATACTTTTATTATGCATTAGTGATTTTGCTAAGTAAACTTGCATGGATTTTGCTAAGTATAGATCTTGCTATAGGAAAACCTTGTAGATGAATCCTTAGTAGGATTTTCCTAAGTTAAGATTCCTACTACTACCAAGCTTAGCCTAGATAATAGAAAATATGGGTGGAATATATATTCACACTATGGAAAAATATTCTAAGTCTGAGGACTTAAGTTTTTTTTAATAAAACAACTAAGTTAATGAATCACCTGGGTGGAATGGGCTTGCTTGGTGGAGAATGGTTGAGTGGTTCACAATGCCATGGACTTGGATTGTGTATCTCACTTGTGGAATGCCACCCAGGAATCAAAGAGATTTGAGATGTCAAATGTTGAGAAGCTTCAAGTGCAACCACTTGGCAATATGGGCTCTGCCATGATCATATAGGTTGCAAGAACTTAGCCAAATGGACAGTGGGTGGTAGTGTTTGATAGGTGGGAACGCGTCCATTTTGGTCTAAGGGAAGGCTTCTGAAAGATTTTGTCTTGGGAAACCAAGTCTTGTGGGTAAAGTGCACCACCTCTGCAGAGTGTAAAATCTAAGTACTTAGCCATGTCCCTGGTAAAGGACAATTTGAGCATCAAGACATGGAAACAATCAAGAATCTCATCATTCCAATTTCTAAATTAAAATCATGTGGTTTGAACAAGGGATGTTTGAATTCTTCAATCATTGATGGAGAGATGGCTTGGTACAAGGATCTTGAAATCTTTGATTGAGAAAAATGATTTTGTCAAGCAAAAACTTAGTATTTTCAAATGATAAGAAAAATCTAATTGAAGCAATGCAAGCCCCAACTCCACTTAGCCAAATGCATATAGATGGTAGAATCCACCATAATACCATAGTATCACTTGCCAATACAATTCAAATGTATTGACCCTTTGTGGCTGTAACTTGTATGTTGCAGGTTTGATTGTTTTTAGTGAAGATTGATTGATTAGGATTACAAAGTCTACAACCAACATCTGCCTGTGGCACTTTGAAGATGAAGGACCCATGACTATATTTATTCCGCTGCAATGTAATGTAATAGCCAAATGAGCTATGATTGATGTAATAAACTTATGTTCTTCCTGGTTATAAAGTTATATTATGACCTTTGTTTCTTGATATTACATCTTAACTGTGGATGCTAGCTATTGATCCAGGGACTAGCATTGTAAAACACAGGAGGACTCTACCTTATTAGGTTGGGACCCCTACAGATCCCTTGTGAGCCAGTCACATGCTTGCAAGCTAATTGGATGACATTCCACCGAGAGGGCCCAGAGTATATCTATCCGTCATATGGATGGACAAATCCCACTCTTGATCCATGTGTTTCAACCAATACTTTCCGAACACTCAATGCCACCTTTATAGCCACCCAGTTACGGTGTGGTGTCTGATGTCATCAAAGCATCCATCCGGTAAAGGTGATATGCATGATCTCATGGTCGAAGGAATTAGGTTACTATGTATCAGAAAGCATATAGCAATTGAACTATTAAAATGACTTGATCTTTATGCTACGCTTATCTATAGGAGTATGTCCACCATATCATTCTCCTAACGATATGATCTTGTTGTTGATAACATCTCAATGTTCATGATAGGGAAACCACAATCATTTATCAACCAACAAGCTAGTGATGTATAGAGGCTATACTAGGGACTTCAAATTAAGTTTACAAATCACACAAGTATCAATGTTTCCTTGTTAATACTATTATAGCATGAATGTAAACATTTATCATAAACACAAAGATATAATAATAACTATATTTATTATTGCCTCTAGGGCATATCTCCAACAGTCTCCCACTTGCACTAGAGTCATCTAATCTAGATTACATGGTAATATACCGAACACCCATGGCAGTTTGGTGTTGGTCATGTTTTGCCACATTCAGATCTGTGTGTACTTTGCAAATCTTTATATCCCCATCCTGGATATGTTCTCGAATAGCGTGAAAATGCAGCTTGATGTGCTTCAGCTTCTTGTGTGACCTTGGTTCTTGCGCATTGGTTATGGCTCCCATGTTATCACAGTAGATAGACATTGGGTCCAGCGCACTAGGAACCACACCCAGCTCTGTAATGAACTCTTTCATCCATATAGCTTCTTGTGAAGCCTCCGAAGCAGCCATGTGTTCCGATTCAGTTGAAGATCTCGCCACAACGCTTTGCTTTGCACTCCTCTAGCTTCTTGTTGCACCATTCAAAATAAATACGTATCCAGTTGTGATTTAGAATCATCCGGATCGGTGTTCCAACTAGCATCGGTGTAACCATTAACAACGAGCTGTTCATCACCTCCATAAGAAAGAACCATATCCTTAGTTCTTCTCAAGTACTTAAGGATGTTTTTGATCATTGTCCAATGATCCACTCGGATCACTTTGATATCTGCTAGTTAAACTAACGGCATATGCAATGTCGGGTCTAGTACATAGCATGGCATACATTAGTGATCCTATGGCTGAGGCATAGGAGTCTTACTCATCCTTTCTCTATCTTACGATGTCGGACTTTGAGTTTTACTCAAGGTCGTATTGAGCAACATGGGCAAGAACCCTTTCTTGCTTTCTTCCATTCCAAACCTCTTTAGAACTTTGTCCAAATATGTACTCTATGACAATGATATTTGGCGTTTCGATCTATCTCTATAAATCTTTATGCCTAATATGTAAGCTGCTCGCCAAGATCCTTCATTGAAAAACTATTATTCAAATATTCCTTGACACTATTAAGAAGGTCTACATCATTCCCAATCAACAATATGTCATCCACATATAGTATTAAGAATGCTACAGAGCTCCCACTCACTTTCTTGTAAATACAAGCTTCTCCATAAGTTTGTATAAAACCAAAACTTTTGATCACCTTATCAAACGTTGATTCCAACTTCGGGATGCTTGCTTCAATCCATAGATGGACCGTTGAAGTTTGCATACCTTGTTAGCATCTTTAGGATCGACAAAACCTTTGGGTTGCATCATATACAACTCTTCATCAATATCTCCATTGAGGAATGCTGTTTTGACATCCATCTGCCATATCTCATAATCATAATATGCGATTGCTAACATAATCCTCACAGACTTTTAGCTTCGCATCGGTGATAAAGTCTCATCGTAGTCAACTCCTTGAATTTGTCGAAACCCTTTTGCGACAAGTCGAGCTTTATAGATAACATTACCATCAAGATCTGCTTTTCTTCTTGAAAATCCATTTGTTCTCGACAGCCTTCGCCATCCTAGAAGTCCACCAAAGTCCATACTTGGTTTTCGTACATGGATCCAATCTCGGATTTCATGGCTTCTTGCCATTTATTGGAATCTGGGCTCATCATCGCTTCCTCATATGTCTCGGGGTCATCGGTGTTGTCCACCAACATGACACTCATAACGGAATCATACCAATCTGGAGTGGTACGAGTTCTCGTTGACCTCCGAGGCTCAGAGCTACTTCAACCAAGTTTCATGATCATCATCATTAGCTTCCTCTCTTATTGGTGCAGCACCACAGGAACTTCTTCCGGTGCTGCGCTACTCGCAATTTCGAGAGAAGGTTCGACAACCTCGTCGAGTTCTACTTTCCTTCCAGTCACTTCTTTCGAGAGAAATTCCTTCTCTAGAAAGGATCCATTCTTGGCAACGAAGATTTTGCCTTCGGATCTATGATAGAAGGTATACCCTATAGTTTCCTTCGGGTATCCTATGAAGACGCATTTTTCCGCTTTGGGTTCAAGCTTGTCCGGCTGTAACTTCTTTACATAGGCTTTGCATCCCCAAACTTTAAGGAACGACAATCTAGGTTTCTTCCCAAACCATAATTCATATGGTGTCGTTTCAACGGATTTAGATGGTGCCCTATTTAAAGTGAATGCGGCTGTTTCTAATGCATAACCCCAAAATGATAGCGGTAAATCTGTAAGTGACATCATAGAACGAACCATAGCTAAGAGAGTTCGATTACGACGTTCGGACACACCACTACGCTGTGGTGTTCCCGGCGGTGTCAACTGTGAAAGTATTCCGCATTTCTTCAAATGCTCGCCAAACTCGTAACTTAGATATTCACCTCCATGATCAGAACATAGAAATTTAATCTTTTTGTTACGTTGATTCTCTACCTCACTTTGAAACTCCTTAAACTTCTCGAAAGTTTCAGACTTATGTTTCATGAAATAGATATACCCATATCTACTCAAGTCATCCGTGAAGGTAAGAACATAACGATAACCACCGCGCGATGCTACACTCATTGGACCACACACATCGGTATGTATGATTTCCAATAAGTCCGTAGCTCGCTCCATCATACCAGAAAATGGAGTCTTAGTCATTTTTCCCATCAGACATCCTTCGCATCTTTCAAGTGATTCAAAATCAATTGATTCAAGAAGTCCATCGTAATGGAGTTTCTTCATACGCTTCACTCCAATGTGACCAAGACGACAGTGCCACATATAGGTCGAATTATCGCTTGATTTCAAACGTTTAGCCTCAATGTTTTTGATATGTGTATTTCCACTATCGAGATTCAACAGGAATAGACCATCTATTAAAGGTGCATGTGCATAAAACATATTACTCATATAAATCGAACAACCATTATTCTCTGACTTAAACAAGTAACCGTCTCGCAATAAACAAGATCCCGATATAATGTTCATGCTCAACACAGGCACTAAATAACAATTATTTAAGTATAAAACTAATCCCGATGGTAGATGAAGGGGTAGCGTGCCGACCGCGATCACATCAACCTTTGATCCGTTTCCCACGCGCATCGTCACCTCGTTCTTCGCTAGCTTCCGTTTATTCTGCAAAGACTGTTTGAGTTACAAATATGAGCAACCGAACCAAAGATCAAATACCGTGCACTACTACGAGTACTAGTGATATACACATCAATAACATGTATATCGATATACCTTTCTTCTTGATGTTGCCGTTCAGATCCGTCAAGTACTTTGGGCAATTCCGCTTCCAAAGGACCTTCTCGCTTGGTAAAAGCACTCAAGATCGTGCTTGGGTCCAGCCTTGGTCTTCGCCGGCGTGGTAACTTTCTTACCACCCTTCTTGAAGTGTCCCTTCCGCTTAGACTTGCCTTTCTTGAATTTGGTGGTCTTATTGACCAACAACACTTGGTGCTCTTTCTTGATCTCCACTTGCAGACTTTAACATAGCAAACAGTTCGCAACTCTTTGTTCATGTTCGCATGTTGTAGTTCATCACAAAGTTCTTGTAACTTGGTGGTAGTGATTGGAGGACACGGTAAATCCCCAAAGCATTAGGAATCACTATACCCAAGCTTTGAAGTTTGTTTATGCGTCTGCACATCTTAAGCACATGCTCACCGACGAGCTGCCCTCTTCCATCTTGTAGTTAAAGAACTTTTCAGAAGCCTCATAGCTTTCAATTGCCGCATGAGTCTCAAAAATCAATTTGAGATCCTCGACAATATCATATGGGTCTGAATTCTCAAACCTTTTCTGAAGCTCCGATTCCAAACCATACAAGATAGCACACTGAACTATGGAGTACTGATTCTTCCGAGCGAGGTAAACATTCTTTACTTCATAGGGAGCATCAGCTGCAGGTGGGTCACCCAGCGGTGCATCCAGCACATATGTCAAATTACCAGTTGTGAGGACAATCCTCAAATTGCGGAACCAATCCGCGAAGTTGCTTCCATTGTTTTTCAACTTTTCTTTCTCTAGGAACGCATTAAAATTGATGGTAGGGGCTGCCATTGATCTACAACATATTTGCAATAGTTTAGACTAAGTTTATGACAAATTGAGTTCAAATTAATTAGTGAAATTAAACTAGGTGAACTCCCACTCAAAACAACATCCCTCACATTGTTTTAGTGATCACACGAACCAAATCCACTACATCAACACCGATCATCACGAGAGTTGATATAGTTTCAATGGCGAACAATCGTCATGTTCATCATGTCTACTACATGATTCATGCTTTACCTTTTGGTGATCCGTGTTCCGAGACCATGTCTGTACATGCTAGGCTCGTCAAGATCAAACCTTAGTTTCCGCATGAGCAAATCTGGCTTGCTCACGTTGTATACACTTGCAGAATCTAACACACCCGATCATCACGTGGTGCTCAAACAACAAGCTTCTGCAACGGTGCTAACTAAGGGTGAACACTTTATGACTTGAAATTCATGTGCATGAGGGATCATCTTATAATGCTACCGTCGTCTACCAAGAAATACAAGATGCATAAAGGATTAACATCACATGCAATTCAATAATATGTGATATGATATGGCCTTTCTTCTTTGTGCTTCCGATCTCCATCTTCAAGCACGAACATGATCTCCATCATCACCGCATTGCATCAAGGTCAATGACGCTTCTCCATGGTTGTCGCCACCGGCCTCAACTATTACAACTACTTTGAATAGACACCGGGTCTTAACATAAATTAAAGACAACCATATGGCTCCGCGGTTGCCAACTTACAATAAGGAACATTGCATACATCAAATATAATCACAATCATGGCCATATCACATCATCAGACACCCCTGCAAAACAAAGTTAGACGCCTCTACTTTCTTTGCAAATTTTACGTGGTTTGGGGCTTTCAATAAGTGTCGTTCTAACTTACGAACAAGAACCACAACATTGATACTAGCATTGTTGATCACCCATTGTAAATTGGATCTTAACTATGCTAGGAGAAATAGGCACCCGCAAAGCCACTTATGCAATACAAGTTGCATGTCAAGCGTGGAGCAAGTCTCATGAACGATTTCATGTAAGGTTAGCCCGGGCCGCTTCATCCCAACATACCGCAAGATGCAAAGTACACAAGAAGCAATCGACAATAAAAGCATCAACGCCCACAATGACCATTGTGTTCTACTCGTGCAACAGATCTACATATAGACACGGCTCTGATACCACTGTAGGGGTTCGTAGCATTGAAAACAAAAATTTTCTATCGCATACAAACAAACAAGCCAAGATCTATCTACTAGATTGTAGCAACGAGTCGATGGAATAACTTACCCTCGAAGATACCAAAGTGTTTAACGAGAGCGGATTCTCGTGGGTGATGTAGTCGTACTCTTCCCGATCTCAAGATCGTGTAGACGATCCTTCCGGCGCTGCGTTCCGGCAGCGCTTGCAGCCACATCACTGCGTTAAATTTCGACGAAGACCTTCCTCTCCCTTGTTCCAAAGCAGGCGGAGGTTGTAGCACTCTCCTCGCGATTCCGCAAAGACAACGGCGTGGTACCGGAAGTAGAGGGAGATCCAGAGGCTTCGCCGGAGCGAGTATGGTGGAGTATGAGAGAGAGCTATTAGTGGTCTAGGGATTAGACACACCAATTAGAAGGCTCTAAACCGAAGGCTAGGGCAATTAGAAGCTCTAAACCAAAACGGCTCTAAACCGGAGATTAGAGGATAGAAACTTGTGTGTCTAGAGGAGGGGGCCCTGCCCCTCCTTTTATAGGTGGGAGGTGCGGCCAAGGGGAGGGGAGTCCCTCCCCAAGTCGGCCTTGGTTGGCGCGCCGGCTTGGAGAGGAGGGACTCCTCTCCAAGTCGGTTTCAACCACCTCTTGATTGTTTCCCACAGTTTCCTGTTTCCCACAGTTTCCTGTTTTAGCCGTTTGACTTTCAAACTGGCAGTTTGACTTTTCAGTTTTGGAACAGCGAGAACACTTATTACATGATGCAATCATTCCAATATGCAATGACACATTCATGTACCCCTTCCCCTCCGGAGTGCCGGACATTCCGGAACCTTCTAGAACATTCCCGATGAAAACACCGGAATCATTCCCGAACTCCGAAACGGGACTTTCCTTATATGAATCTTATTCTCCGGACCATTCCGGATCTCCTCATGATATCCCGGATCCCATCCGAGACTCCGAACAACATTCGGTATCTTTCTCATAATACCATAACTACTCAAAACAACGTCGAATCCTTAAGTGTGTCTCCCTACGGTTCGTGAATTATGCGGACATGATCGAGACACTTCTACGAACAATAACCAATAGAGGAATCTGGAAATTCATATGGCTCCCACATATTTCTACGATTACTTTGCGATTGAATGAACCACTTACATACGATACCAATTTCCCTTTGTCTCACGATAGTTTACTTATCCGAGGTTATGATCGTCGGTATCTCTGCATACCTAGTTCAACCTCGTTACCGACAAGTACTCTTTTCTCGTTCCCGTGATATGTGATACCTTGTGAGCCAGTCACATGCTTGCAAGCTAATTGGATGACATTCCACCGAGAGGGCCCAGAGTATATCTATCCGTCATATGGATGGACAAATCCCACTCTTGATCCATGTGTTTCAACCAATACTTTCCAAACACTCAATGCCACCTTTATAGCCACCCAGTTACGGTGTGGTGTTTGATGTCATCAAAGCATCCATCCGGTAAAGGTGATATGCATGATCTCATGGTCGAAGGAATTAGGTTACTATGTATCAGAAAGCATATAGCAATTGAACTATTATAATGACTTGATCTTTATGCTACGCTTATCTATAGGAGTATGTCCACCATATCATTCTCCTAACGATATGATCTTGTTGTTGATAACATCTCAATGTTCATGATAGGGAAACCACAATCATTTATCAACCAACAAGCTAGTGATGTATAGAGGCTATACTAGGGACTTCAAATTAAGTTTACAAATCACACAAGTATCAATGTTTCCTTGTTAATACTATTATAGCATGAATGTAAACATTTATCATAAACACAAAGATATAATAATAACTACATTTATTATTGCCTCTAGGGCATATCTCCAACAACAACAAATCCGAGTCAAGCAAAACTTAACCCGGATCTAGGTGGCTGGATATTCGAAGCTACAACAAATCCGAGTCAAGCGAAACTTAACCCGGATCTAGGTGGTTGGATATTCGAAGCTACAACAAATCAAGTGAAACTTAACCCGGATCTAGGTGGCTGCAAATTCGAAGATAAAACAGATCCGAGTCAAGCAAAACTTAACTCGGACCTAGGTGGCTGCATAATCGAAATTCAGATAGAGACAAATCAAGCAAAATTTAAGGTAGATCTAGCGGGATAAAGGTTCGAATTCTAAGATAAAATTCAACTAAGTGGAGAATCATGAAACTTCCAAACAAATAACAAGTTATTCGCTTGCAAGCTTCGGGGACTGGAATATATAATAGCATCTGCAGAACTAATCAAAACTCCACATAAAACAATTACCCCATTCATCTTGTCACTCTCAAGAACGATCTTGGCGGCTTGATGCAGGCGGCTGCTGATGTCAGAAAACTGAAATGGCTGACTGCCTGGATTACCCTCGAACTGATCGGCAGCATTCCAGTTATTGGCATATTCAACCAGCGAGCCGAGGCTGTTCCCACTCGCCGTGCGAGTTAGAACTTTACCTCGGCCGTGTTGTGTAACCACCGCTGCCGCAGGGCTTTTATGAAGAGCGAGCTGGGTACTCGAGGCCGGGGTAACGCGTTGGCGATACTTGGCTGGGAAGAGCCGGCAAGACCTTTCTGGGAGGAGGAAGCTTTAGTGACGACGGCTTTTCTTGTTTTAGAAGAGACATCAGTAGGAGCTGATACCTCGGTAATGGGTACGGCGTCTTTAGGAGCCGGAGGAGTCACAGTGGATAAGGGCGCCGAGATATGGACGCCCTCGACTGGGGAAGGGTTCACCGTGGAAACCGCAGCGGCAGAAAGAGGCTCAGTAGAGACTTTAGGGTTCACAGAGAAGGCAGCAGGCTCGGAAGAAATATCTGTAGGCCGAGTGGAATCAACATCAACGGGAGGAATCTCAGGTGCGTCATGGCGAGGTGGCGTCCGATTCGGAGCTGGAGGAGATGCAGCGCGAGTAGGACTGGGAATCCTGGTGTCTTCAGTAGGCGGAGGAGACGGCTGCCGAGTCATACGACTCATCATGCTGGGGCCACCAGGCTTAACGGAAAGTGGAGCACTGCGAAAATAAAAAGAAGGGGGGTCGAGTTAAGAAGCAGAAAGAGAGAAACAAGAAATACGAGGAAAAGAAACTCACCTAGTAACTCCAGGCATAGTCTTCCGCCTAGGAGGATTCAGAGTGGATTTCTTCACTCGCTTCTTGGGAGCCGTTTCCGAGGCACCAGCGGGAGCCCCACGTTTTCCCGAGGTAACAGGGGGTCGGGAAGCAAGAGGCTCGGTGTCGTGAACCTGACCGGCCGGATTAGCTGAGAAAGTAGAAGCCGAAAATGCATAAGAAATAGGCATCGCGGCAACTACCTCTAGAACTTGGACCTCATCTGAATCACCTTCCTCTTCGTGGGCCGGGGACTTGCCACGAGCACGAGCCGGAGCGAGATCTGACTTGGGGACGAACTCTTCTGAGTCCGGCTCCCCACTGTCTGGAGTGTTTCTGTCCGCAAGCCACGGGAGTGATAAAACCTCGGCGTCCTCATCCTTCTTCTCCGCAAACCTCTGTAAGAAAAGAAAGAGGAAGATTAGCAAAGACAATTGCGAAAGCAATTGGAAAGCAAAGCACTAATGATTGAGCTTACTGCGGGTGGGGGACGCTCGCGCGTGAACGGCCTCAATCCCCAAGCCCAATCTTCAGGCATCTCCGTTTTAAAGATAGCTCGGACCCGCTTGAAGATGAGGTAGTTGTCCAGCTCCACGGTCGAGACTCGATTAGGATCGAGAGGACCGCTCATATAACAGAGTTTGTGTGTGCGTTTTTGGAATGGGCAGATTCGGCTGCTGACGAAAGTAGTCATCAGATCCTCGCCGCGTAGCCCGGCGCGGATCAGTTCCTTAAGCCGAATCTCAAAAGCCTCGGCCAAAGCATGACTCTTCTTCGGATTATAGGTCCAGTTCTTCTTGGAGGGAGGTCCAATGGAGAAGGCAGGAAGCCGAATCTTATCTTCATTCCCCCTGTTCTTGACATAAAAGGACTTGTGCCACTTCTTGCACGATTCTAGCCCCGCAACACGAGGAAATTCGGACTTCCTCCGAGGAGTGATGGAAGCTTCCCCACATTGGGTGAGTAACTTCTCGGAGGGCTGCAGAGATTTGTCTGGGACGACGTTGGAACGAATCTGGAAGAACTACGACCAGACGTGCACAGACGGCCACAGGCCGAAGTATCCCTCCGAGGCATAAATAAAGGCCGAGAGAGAGGCAATGGCGTTGGCAGGGAGATGATGCGGTTGAAGGCCGAAGTAATCAAGAAACTCCCTAGCAAAGTCGCTAAGAGGAAGACCAAAGGCGCGTGCGAAATGCAACATAAAAACTACGTACTCTCCCTCCCTAAGGTCTGGAGAAGACTCACTGTCGGGTAAGCGACATGATACCTCGGAGGGAATCCGACGGGTCCGAATAAGCCACTCGATCTCGCGGTGAGTGATAGAGGAACCCTGCCATGAGCCCCGCTCGGGCCCAGAGCCAGCATCATCGTCCTCTATCAGGGCACCGCTGACGGAGCTAGACATGGGCTCGCCGGAGAAATCCGCGGAGGAAGAATTAGCGGCGGAGGATAATTTAGAACTACAAGGCCCCGTCGTGATTCTATCCAAGAAACGGCGGCGGAGCGGAGAAATAACCGCCGCGTAGTGACAGAATAGGAGTTGAGATCTATAGAGGAAAAGCCAGGTGATGGGACCAGAGAAACTCACCGACGACGGCGCCAAAGCGGGCGAGCAGCAACAACGACGACGGAGCGGTGCGGCCGGATTCGTGCTACCAAGAACGCAGACGAGTGCACGGCGGCAGAAGCGCGAGCGGGCGCAAGGGCGAGAGGAAGAAGAAGGGCACGGGCGAGCGAAAAGGGGAAATTGAGTTCCCCAGCGCCGCGTCCCTCTTTATAACCGCGTTACTTGCAAGGTAGTGGGATCGTGCGTGAGGCAGTTGATCGTGTAGATCGTGTATGTAGCACCAACGCACGATGATGAGGGGAACCGCACCAGCGGCCACACAACGGGAAAGAAAGCCACGATCCCCGATGGGAACGGCACGCGAGGCATCGCAGAGCCGACGCGACAGGCGCGACAGTAACTGTAGACTGACAATAAATACTGTTGAGGAACAAAAAACTAGAAATACAATGATGAGCAGGACACCTAGGACGAGGCGTACGTGAGAATATAGGATGATACCACGAGCAAATTAACTCGGAAACAAGGCAAAAGAAATCTCTTGAAACTGATACGGCCTGGCCGAACTTATTGGCAGGGCCATACCAGCTTCGGGGACTAATGTTGGGGAGATGACCTCGGGTAGGGTAAAGACGGGGAAAGATGAAAGAAAGTTGCCCGTCTTGTTTCCAAGTTATTGATTGAGTCGGCGAATCCTGTAAAGGTCGGCCAAGACAGGAAAGGACAGGACCATTATGACAAAGGCAAAGCATTACCCGGCCGGGATATTACGTAAGTCGGTCGGGTTAGTCCGAGTAATCTTGATGCAGGTGAAGGACAAGCCGAGCTACGCGAGGTAAGGCCGAGTGATACGAAGCTTGCAGGAGAAGGAGAAGCCCAAGGTCAAACCCTAGCTGCAGGCTAGAAGGAATCTGAGCGGAGCCAAGCACCAGAGACAAAGGCGCAGAGCGTCAGAGGGGCAGAAGGAGGTCACGGAGGCTACAGTCCTGGAGCCCGAGGCACACAGAGGGTCCCTCTGTAGCTTTGCCGTTGTTAGAAGGGCGACAGGGAAAGGAGGGCGCCGAACTACTATTTTGGGACAAGCATATTCCTCGAATATGCTTGCCCCGTCAGCCCTAAAGGCACCCAAGGCTCTCCTTTATAAGGGGAGGCTTGGACCCTGAGGAAGGGATCGGCTGTTCTTAGTACCGTTAGGCTAATAAGGTTCTTCTTCTCCCTGTAAATGGCTCAAGGAGCACTTGTACCCCAAGAAAGGAGAAATAAAGATCTTTGCCTTAGTCACTTGTGTGTAGAATCAACTGCATCTTCCCTCCCCAGATCCCACTAGCATCCATTGGCCCCATACTTTAGCCTACCCATGGCATCTGTCGTGTCACCACCACGACAGTGCCCCTGGCCCAAAGCGTCCAGGGCACTCCCTCGTAGGCCCACGTACCCCTCCGACAAGTGGGGCCATGTTGGTCCCACTCCGGAAGCTTCTAGAACCTTCCGGTACAATACCGAATACTCCAAAACTATTCTGATATCCAAAAACTGCTTCCGGTACAATACCGAATACTCCGACAAGTGGGGACAAGTCGAGGCACGTTAAGTGTGTGACCCTACGGGTTCGAGAATATACAGACATGCTCTTCTATCAATAATCAACAGCGGGATCTGGAAACCCATATTGACTCCCACATATTCATCGATGATCATATCGGATGAACCATGATTCCAGGATTCAATTAATCCCATATATATATTCCCTTCGTCACGCGATATTTTACTTGCCCGAGATTCGATGGTTGGTATCTGCATACCTAGTTCAATCTAGTTCACAGCAAATACTTTACTCGTTCCGTAATCCGATATCACTTTGTGATTCCTTAACCACGTGCTTGCAAGCGGTGTTGATATCGATTACCGAGTGGGCCCAAAGTATATCTCTCCGACTCAGGAGGGACAAATCCCATCTCGATACATACAACCCAACAAGTACTTTCCGATCACCTGAGAGACACCTTTATGATCACCCTCTCATAGGATGACGTTTGATGACCTCAAAGCTTTCTTCCGATACCAGGGAGTTGCATTATCTCATGGTCTAAGGAATACAATATTTGACATAGAAAAAGCTTCGCAAAGATGAACACGATGACACGATCTAATTGCTCTGCTTGATTTGGGTCTGTCCATCATATCATTCTCCTAATGACATGATCTCATTATTAATCGATAACTCATGTCTATGGTTAGGAAACCTTAACCATCATTAAACAATGAGCTAGTCCATAGAGGCGTACTAGGGACACGGTGTTGTTCATAAACCACACAAGTATCAAAGTTTCCGCTTAATACAATTCTAGCATGGAATATAAACTTTATCATGAACAAGAATTATAACAATAACATCTCTATTATTGCCTCTAGGGCATAATTCCAACACTTTTACCCTGGCTGGTGAATTGGTCCCTTTTGGCTGTCATTTGCATTCTTGCTGTAAATTTATGAAAGATGTAATCTTTCATATTGGTGAAACTTGCCCCTTTATAACATTTCTCAATGATGAGTTTGTCATGTGCACCTCACTGACATATCTGAGAGAAATATACTAACACTAATCCTATTTTGTTTTCTATTAAATCTTTGTTTTGCAGGTACAAAGATAAGGATGAAGATTTAGTATAGATTTAGTTGTAGGCTAGTTAGTAAATATACAAATGTAATTTTCTTATTCTTTTGTAATATTTTTCTTTTATAATTCTTGTAATCTTTATTATAATCATTTGTAATAAAGATTATATATTTATCAATAAAGAATATTCTTATTCTTTATTCTTTTTGTAAATTGTGAAGTTTTGAATAACTTTAGTAAGTTCAATCTTTGTAACTTGTTTATGTATATGAAATGAATTTCATATTCAATGTTGTTTTTAGATAAGATTTAAGTTGTAATACTTTTCTCTTAATTAATTTAAAATTCAAATCTTATATCAAAATCATTTAAATTATAAAGCACTTAAGTTTTAAAATCCGAACTCATTTCAAAACACACATAATTCCTTTAAGATCATATCAAAGTTTATAACAATCCTCCTTTAGGACTAAACCTAATCTCAAAGTAACAAAGAAACTTTAATCACTTGAAGGTTTTTATTTTGCCAAAATTTTACTCACATTTTCTCAAATAAATGCATGAAACAATTTATATTCCTAAATCTACCCTTCGTTAGTTCCTATATGCTGGGATGTTTCAAGCAGGATCATCAGAACTAACACCAGAAAATTGCTCTCTCATCACAAGATTCAACAAAGCAGGCTTAATTTCATAAAAGGTAGCATCAGGAGCAGGTGGAGCAACATGAGTGCTTAGGAAATTATTGTTGTTTGTGCTAGTGAAGTCACACAACTTGGTGTTCTCAGTAGAGTTCATTTTGGCAAAGATGGGAAGCCAAAACAGCAGCAGCAGCTAGAGAAGGAACTATTTTTTTGTGTTTTTGAATAAAGCAAACAAACCAAACTAGACTAATTTTTTTTAGGTTTTTTGAAAAGAGGCAAATAGAACCAAGCGAAAGAGACAAAGAAAACTAAAAACAAAGTAAAGAGAAAGGAAGTGAAGGACTCCCCTTGTGAAGACGTCCTTAGCCTCCCCGGCAACGGCGCCGGAAAACTTGTTGATGGTGCTTGACTTGGAGCACTTCCTTGGAAACCCCAAGAGCAATGTGTGATGAGCACAGCAGCAAGTCTTCCCTCAGTAGAGACCGAGGTTATCGAACCAGAAGGAGGAAGGAAACGTCACACAGGTGTTGCAAGCAACGCGGAGACCTGCACAACACAAACTCAAGACTTTGCCCCAACGAATCAGTGAGGTTGTCAAGCTCACCGGTTTGCTGTAACAAAGGATTAAATGTATGGTGTGGAAGGTAATGGTTTGAAGCAATTAAACAAGTAACAGTGAAAGATGTATCAATGGTAAAGATTGGACAGGGGTCCATAATTCACTAGAGGTGCTCTCCTAAGATAAACAACATGGCATAAAGGGTAAACAAATTACAGCAGGGCAATTGATAGGAACTGAGCAAGGCATAACAATGCAATGCTAGTCAGAAAGATCCTATGAGATTCGATTGAGCAATATAACAATATACATAGTCCGCCATCGAACTGCATCTATGACTAGAAGTCCACCTTCAGGTTATCATCCGAACCCCCTCCAGTATTAAGTTGCAAGCAACACACATCTTCTTTAAGAAAAGTGTGTAAGGTAAAAAGTCCACATGTTCCATGAACAAGAGACCGTTGTTTTCTCCCTAGTGGCAATAACACATTCTACAACCGAAGAGATTATTGTCACTTCCCTTGGAAACTAGAGGCATGAACCCACTATCGAGCATAAATACCCCCTATTAGAGTCACTAGCAACTACTTGGCCAAGATAGCCACTAACAACGGAGAGCATGCAAGATCACAAACAACACAGACATGATAGAATCATAAATACAAAACCATTAATCAAACCAACATAATAATCTCAATATCCATCGGATCTCCGCAAACACAACATGCATGATTACAAATAGATTAGATCTTGATCATGAACGGAGCTCACAAGATCTATACATGAAAGCACAAAGGAGGAGATACAACCATCTAGCTACTACATGGACCCATAGTCCAAGGTGGAACTACTCACGCATCATACCGGAGAGAAGGCCTCCGATGATATCCTCCCATAGGTGCCGTGAAAACTTCAGATCCCCGATCTAGGGACGATGGTAGCGGCTATAGACGGTTTCGTGAGATTTGATCGGTGCTTAGGGTTTGCCTGGGGCTTCTTATAGGTGAAGGGGGGGCCGAGGAGGCGGCCAGAGGCCATAGCCTCCTGTGCGGCCCACCTCGGCCGCGCTAGGGGTCTGCTGCCTGCACGCCTCTCCGTCTCCCCTCTGGACTTCTTGTTCTCCACGGAAAGTAATTGATTTTGACGTTTGTCCCGTCCAATTCCGAGAATATTTCTTTACTAGCTTTTCTGAAACCAAAAACAGCAGAAAACAGGCAACTGGCACCGTGGCAACTTGTTAATTGGTTAGTATCAGAAAACATGTAAAAAGCACCTCAAAGTGTAGACAAAACAAAACAAAGTAGATACTAACAAGAATGAAACATCAATAATTATAGATACGTTTCCAACGTATCAATAGATAGTATATCGTTTTCACAAACTCGCATTAGCTCTGCAAGGAAATCATGTTTCATATTATCTTGTGCTGCCCCATAAATAGGTACCGGAATCCATTGGAACCCATCATGGCCGCAATTCATGTTTACTTTAACACAAAAATCACCCGAATCCACCTTATTAACTTGTAATGTTTTTGTGTTTATACCTACAAAAATACCACCAGAACGACCCTGGGGAGGTAAGCAAAACCATGCGAAGTCCATCCTCGGTGTCAGATGCTTGAGAAAAGGAACCGTAAAGTTAGACAGCCCTGTTTCCAACAAAGCCACAAAATCTATCTTTCACTCCCTAATAGTCTCCGAGACGAAAAGTTGCTTTGCCGTATCACGGAACCCTTCACTATTCCATATCATCCCTCGTAAACCTTGCATTTTTAGAAAGTTTTATTTATCCTAACTCGAGTACCTCGACGAACCGTGGATGGATCATAAAGTTTTTTATTATTCCCACGCATTTGCTTAGGGTCTTTAACTAGATTATCGTCAAGATCATCTAGTCCATCCACCTCCGCTTCTACCAGGTCATCACAAAGGTTAGAAACCTTGGACACAATCAAATTGGATTCCCCTAGATTAGTTGTGTCCATCCTCGCAGCATTGCGATCTAATAAAGTTAAAGTTCTATGCAGTTCGTTATCTTTTATTAAGTTTGTCGCCGCATTACTTTGTTTCAAAGATTCTCCGAAAGAGACACCAATTTATTTTGCTCGTTCTATAATATCAATATTTGAAAAAGACATAATCGAAAAAGTAGGATTTAGGTTTATACCTTTGAAACCATCGTGTTGTTGAGCCAGATCCATAGCACACTCCAACTGTGTGGCGTCAGCATTTGGTTGGGCTCTAACACGATCACTTGTCCTTATTTCATTTGCTGCACTCTTCGGGATGCCTTCAAAGGCTATCACCTCCACCAGCGAGGGCTTCTTCCTTGCAAGAATCCCCCAGTAGATGCTGCATAAGGCTTATCAAGATCACCCACATCCGCCATTTTTGCTTGAGGAGTAAAAGGTGTTCCGAGATTAGACACCGAAAAAGTCCATCCATCGTGTGCTGCCCTGGCAGCAGGAGTGTCTTCGGCAACCTGATGTTGCGCCCCAGCATACGTATCTCGTGACGCAGCAGCCCCTGCAGCTTCAATATCACATGTTACTGCGGCAGAGAAAGTGGTCGTGGCAGCCTGCCCTTTGCGCCATGGCAAGCGAAATCTGTTCCGCGGCAGCCTGCCGTGTCAGCAGAACAGGTGAAAACTGTGCCGCGTCAGGGGCACATGACCGACATTCTTCGTCCATTGCGGCAACATTTCTCTGAGCATCTACAGGTATCACTGAAATAGGCAGATCAGGTATACCTTCGTTGGATGGTTGTACTGCAGCCGACTCAACGATCTGGATCACCTTAGACGCATCAGTGCGTGTTGGCGAAACGATATAAGGTAGTGTCAACTCCTGATTATTGACAGATGTAACCCCAAAATCAGTTTTAGTCATAGGAGCATTATTAGTAGCAATACATGTATAAATTTCATCACTATTTAATATTACCTCTTTCATTTGGAGTTGGAAAGAACCTATATGAACCACATGAGAAGATGGCAGCTCTGTCGATTGCACTCCTCCTGGTAATGTAGTGCCGCCACTAGAGTCTTGAGAAACATTCTCCTTTGAATTGTTTGGGGCAGCGTTTCTGTCCTCCTCCATGTTGTTCGGACCATACTTGTTTCCCTGATTTGTATCATCCTCTCTATCATATCTTCCATTAGAGTTCAATGTTGTTCCAGTTTTATCCAAAGGCCCAGTTGAACCCTCAACCAGGAACTTCAGCCTATAGAATCCTCTCTTTATCAAGATATCAAGAAAAGGTGGGATAGCTTCTGGATCAACACAAAACAACAAGATCCTGACAATACCTCTTTGCCTAGTAAAAGGCATGTCAACACTCTTTGTTTTTCCAAGAAGAGACCCAAGTTCCCATAAGAATAAGAAATAGCCCCTGACATCTTTCGGTACTCCATCATTCTGAACTGAAACTTCTAGCAGCATAAACATCGGTTCATACACCACACCCCACTCTTCAAATTTCAGATAAATAGGTGTGTCTGGTATTTGGTACTGTTTGATAGATTTCATGCGTTGCACTTCCTTCTTAGTTGGGAATTTAACTATAAAAATATTCGTCTGACACTCAAGCACTTCCCACAAGTAGTTCGGAGATAACACTAGTATCTTCACGATTTCGATCACCCGAGCCACCGTGAGCGAGCCCCCTTCAACCAGAACCCTACCAACTCTCGAATTCTCAACTCGTGAGCTATAGGATTCAGTAGGGGTAACTCGAGGAAAGTTAGCCTCTCATTGCCAAGCCCATGAACTATCACAATAGGTTTGGGGGCTAGTAAAAGTGGACAGGTAGATGTGATATGTTGAGGTGATTCACAATTATCACAAATAGTTATAGTGCAATCCTCGTGAAAATGTCCCGCTTGATTACACCTGAAGCACCTGAGTTTATCATTCCTCTTCGGCTTTTTAGCAGGCCCATTACGATCCACCACAGAATCTGCAACATCCATTGGAACGGGTTTTTGTTGCAGCACAGTTGCACCTTGCCCTGGAGTTGCCACGGCAGCCGAAATGACCACGGTAGCCTTTGTAGGTGCTGCGGCAGGCTGCCCCGAGACCACTGTAGGCAAATCCTGGGCTCGTACCAGACCCATTCCCTGGTTGGCTCGTTTTAGTTTGAGGGAGGACAAAGGAGCCACTCTGAGCCTCCGCAGCAACTGCATCCACCACTTGTTTAATCAGATTCTGATCCAAAGAACCCTGAGAAAAATTGTTGTGTTGTGCTGAAGTGCTGCCATTTTGCCTACAATTTCTGTTAACATTTGTGCTATAATTCATGCTGCCTCCATGTCGGCCTCCATTCCATGACTGACCACCCCCGCTAGTAGCTCTAAACTCGTATCTTCGCCTATTCTCGTAACCTACATCATTTTTGTTGCTGAAACCTTCTCTAGGATTAAAACCAGTCCCACCTTGGAATCCACCAACATCTCCGCCCCTAAAGTTGTTGCCATTGAAGCTTCCTTGGTTACCTTGCTGGAATTCTCGGCCTCCCGAGCCGCTGGACTCGCCATGAAGGAAATTCCCTCCTCCATTGGGATTGGAATTAGCTCCACGACCTCTCCCGATATTTGCATGATTGAAATTGTTTTTGAAATTCCCCTGCCACCGCCGTACCCGATCCCTCTCCCCGGGCCACCACCTCTGCCGCTGCCATGGCTCATCTCAGATTCGTGCCGCCTCCTAGCTAGGGTTTCTGGGGAACCGCAGATGATATCTTGAAGAGAGGTGTGCTTCGGTACCCCCTAAACTTAAGATGTATGGGTTGTTTTACTTTTTGACCCGTCGAAACCCTTATGTATATCTCTGTATATGTGTACTTGATCAAACTGGGGAAGAGACCGAAGCAAAAGTACTCATCACTAACCTTCTTTTTTTCGAGTCTGCAATGAAGATTTTTTTCGTGTTTCTAAAACAAATTCATTTTCACACATTTTATTTTGCACACAAGCAGACCGTAATTGTACACCATGCGTATGAATGATTCTTAAATATCTTTTAGGGAGCCGTAAAGCCAATGGTCTAACATAAATCTTGATAAAAAAATTCAAATGTGGGATTCTTCATCTTAACTGTAACCAAATAAAAATTTATGCTCTCTCCGTCTAAAATAAGTGACATGGATTTTCCACACGTATATAGGCATGCTTAACTATATAGATACATATGAATCTAAATAATTCAAGTCTCTTATTTTGGAACAGTATGTCAAGTGCAGGTCAAGTGAACAGAGCGTGAGACCATGAGAGACCGCGAGCCCCACCCAAAACCGTCGGCCACCGCTATGGTACCTGTGCTACCCGTCACTCCAGCCCCACCCAAAATCGCCTCGCTCTCCAAGATACGAAGCGTAAAAATTGCCGAGCCCGCAACTCCGACACAGCTCTCATCGTTGACGGCACCAACCCTAGCAAAGGCAATGCCAACGGCCGCAAGAAGAAGAAGGCTGTGGCTGAGACCGCCAAGGAGGGCGCTATCGTCCAGCACCAGGCCGGCCACTGCTGCACCACCGGCCGTCGCTTCGCCAACCTGGCCCATGCCGCAACTCCCATGGAAAGGCGCGGTCCAGATGTGGCTCTACGGTCGGGCACACAGCTATGTGCCATGTCCTGTGCCCTCGCCACACGTCTTCTACGCGCAGGGGCCCTATAACGTGCCGCACTCCTCCTATGGATACGGCTACGGCTACGCGCCCCGCCCCCTTCTTACGGCTACGGTGCCGCTCCTTCGTCACCGGCTCCGTCAACCACCTCGTGTGATCAGTTCACACTCATCCACCAGTTCCAGACGATGGGCTTACAAGCACCCACTGAATGGATAATGGATACTGGCGCCTCCTACCATCTCGCGGCCGACCCTGGTATGCTCACCTCTGTGTCTCCTACTACCTCTTCTCCTCGTGTTGTTGTTGTTGTTGTCGGTAACGGCTCCACTCTTCCGATCACCGCTATCTGACATGCACATTTTCCTATTTCCACATCCGAGCGTCCCCTTCATCTTCGTAATGTTTTAGTTGCTCCTAACATAGTTAAAAATCTTTTGTCGGTTCGTTAGTTCACCATTGATAATTGTGTTTCCATTGAATTTGACCCTCTTGGTTTTTCTATAAAAGATCTTCAAACCAGGAACGAGATTCTCGGATGGAATAGCCTCGGATCTCTCTATCCTATCCGCACCTCCTCCATCAGTCGCCCACATGCCTTCCTCGTCGTCGATCCTGTTTTATGGAACCGGCGGCTTGGACACCCTGGATGACCCATCATGGAGTCTTTAGCTCGCTCTTCGGTTATTTCTGGGGATAAGAATAAATCTATTTTGTGTCATGCTTATCAATTAGGTCGTCATGTTTATAATGTTCGTCTTCTTTTTTCTTCTACCAATCTAGTTTGCTATCATCACGGAGATTGGATTCACTGTCTACTCTCTAACACTAATGTGAAGGACTCATCAGTAACTTTTTTTTTGTTTTGACTCGTCTGCAATGAACATTTTTCGTGTTTCTAAAACAAATTCATTTTCACACAAGCAGGCCGTAATTGTACACCATGCGTATGCATGATCCTTAAATATCTTTTGAGGAGCTGTAAATCCAACGGTTTAAAAGAAATATCGATAAAAATTCAAATGTACAATTCTTAATCTTAAGTGTAACCAAATTAAAATTTTCTGTTCCCTCTATCCCAAAATAAGTGACATGGATTTGTCTAGATTCACATCTAAATAGAAGCGTTTTAGTATATAGATACATGCGAATCTAGACAAATCCAAGTCGCTTATTTTAGGACGGTATGTCAAGTGCAGGTCAAGAGAACATAGCGTGAGACCATGAGAGTCCACGAGCCCCACCCAAAACCGCCGGCCACCGCTACGGCACCGGATGGCAGGAGCACGTCTCTCGCTGTCGTTGCTGTAGTACCCGGCTTGCGGCAGCTCATGCGCACTAGCATCTGTCCGGCATCCTGTGGTTTCTCTAGAAGAGTGTCAGCTACTCTCCACGGATACTGATGCAACAACTGCGGTGAAGAGGGGCACATCGCCACGCTATGCACCAATGCCACACCGTGTGCAAGGTGCAGCAGCAAGCATCACACCTCGAGAGACTGCAAGGGGCAGTGGAGCAGCGCGATCGAAGCGGGCTTATAGCTCTTATGCGACGTCTTTACGTGGAATTGGAAGGAAAGCGACATCGTTGCAAACAATAGCTGGCATGTGACGGTTGTGAGGCGGCAAATAGCTCCCGTGCGACACTTCTACTTAACCCCACGAGACCGTCAACGAATTCGAATCAGCTGAGCACAGTAGGACCCACAGCCTCTCCACGTTACGGCGGAACTCACCTGATGTCCACCTCATATCGTGGGACCCGCCCTGTGGTCGAAGAGAGCCATTGGCCCCGTACCTGAGCACTCCCGCCACCGTTCCAGCATCTCATCCCCTTCTGTTTTCTTCTCCGGCGAGCAAATGCGGCAACGCCGGCGAGGGATGTCGAGCTCTGCTTCCTCCCACCGCTCATGGCCTCGGTATGGTGCAGTGCCGATGAGGAGGTGCCTCGATTGCCCCCGTACCGCGCCCCTGAAGCGGCTTGTCACATCCACCGACAAGAACGGCAACATTGGTCGGGAATTTGTGAAGTGTGAGAGCAAACCCGAGCCGGGAAAGGTGAGATCTGAGTGTTCCGAGCGCCAATTTCTCGCTTTTCTTTCGAAATTTCATGCATTTCATCGAATTTGGGATTTAGGGTTCATCTCTGCGATTTCAGGAACTGCCAAAATGTGGGCATTTTGAGTGGCTTGATGAGTACATCGAGCGAATTGGGGTGGAGGTAGCATCCCGGGAGCTCGAAAACCCGTCCGTGGTGGAGCAATTGGGATGTGGCAACCCCATTTCCGCTGGTACTACGGTGGATGCGGAAGTGAAGGCCGAGCTAAAGAAGATGAACAAGCAGCTAAGGCAAATCATCGAATTGAAGAAGCAGGACAATCTGATGGCCGGTTTTTTTTATTTTTGTGTAATTTCTCTCGGATTAGTTTATCTCCTCATCGTTAGTCATTAGACAGCGCAGTCAGTGTTCGAGTGATGCTTTGTAATGGATGTAATGGTCTATGTCTTTGGCTTGAATAAAATGCAACACAAATTCGGGCTAATTTTGAGCTGCTCTGTTTTCGAAATCAGTGTTTCTTCAGTTTCGTCAGTGTTCCTTTTATCAGTGTGCAGGGGGCGCCCGTGTGCAGGGGAGGGGAAGGGGTTGAAAAGTAAAAAAACAATTGACGAGGATTGAAAAAGGCCATGCCCAAATATAACTTAGCCATACCAAAATGGACGTATCCAGGCCCAATAGTAACTATATGTTGATTGGGCAAAAAAATGGCACTCACGTTACAGTCTAAATAGGGACGTGTGGATCTGCAGATACTCGTGCTCAGGTTGCAATCTTTTTTTTTGCAAAAGTAAATATATAAATGAAGTCCAAGAACATCCATTTAACTAACATAATTTGGGCGCTCCTTTAACTTATGTAAATATGTAAATGTCTTATTTGAAAATGAACCATGTGTTGTATGAACTTGTTTTTGTGTCTTTTGTTTTATACACTTGTAAATATATAAATATTGCACGAGTATTATATGAACTTGTTTTTGTGTCTTTTGTTTTATACACGTGTTTTTTTGGGTGTTTTGACAAATGACAATACAATAAAACACAGATTACAATGAAACAAGAGGATAGATAATATTGGAATAACATTACTTATATTAGATAGGGGGGATCGATAACATTATAATAAAAAGAAAAAAGTACAATAATATAGAAGGGAATAGGCGCCCCGCCTAAACCCTGGGCTAGCCCCTAAACCCTAACCCCCTACTCCATCGGCGGTGGAGGAGGTGCCGGTGCAGCCGCATTCCACGCCGCCAGCCTCTCCCGCTGGTCCCGCTTTCGCTGCTTCTCCCGGAAGGCCCGGCCATTGGCCTCCCGTTGCTCCTTCTCCTGCCGTCTGCGCCTTTTCTTCAAGGCGCGATGGGCCTGCTTCTCCTCCCACCTGGCGATAGCAGCCTCCTGCTTTGCCTCCGCCTTCGCCGCCTTAGCCCAGTAGGCTTCGGAGGGGAGGTCGCCGGGGAGGTTGGAGACTCCCGGGTTGGTGACGATGGGTCCCTGATCCCCCCAGGGGCAGGGCGGGGACTTCTTCTTCTTGCCACACTTGGGGCGCGTGGGCGCCCCCTGCTCCCACCACTGCTTGTGGTCCAGGTGGTTGTCCTCGTCGCTTAATTCGGTGTCGGAAGGGAGGCGGAAGGGGGAGGTCGCCATGGTCGTAGTGTTTGGGGGCTAGGAGGAGGCAAAGGGACGGGCTCGAGGTTGAAGAGATGAGGGGCAAGATGAGATGAGGAGGCAAAGGCGTTTTGCCTATTTATTGAGGGCGGAGCGTGAAGGGCGGCGTGGGAATCCAGCGTCGCGTTGGCGCAGACGCCGAGACGAGAAGCGTGCGCTGCGTTGCGTGTGGGAAGTGGGGCAGCGGGCGTGATCAATGCGAAAGAGAGAAAAAAATAGCTAGGATGCGACGCCCCCGCCCCTGCATGCATGCATGCATTAATGCGAAAGAGAGAAAAAACGTCCAAGGTAGTTGTTCATTGGCAGTGAAAAATAAAAGGGAAAATATAATTTGGCCTTGATTTACTTCGGTAATAAATGCAGGAATCTAGTACCAAGGTACTCGTTCATTTTTACACACGCAAGAAAAATCGTTGGGATTAATATTGACTTTTTGTATGGCGCATGAACCAGATGGAAGTAAGTTTGACTGAAGAAAGTTGTTCGACGTACACTTATTTAATGGGGCAGCGCTGTTGCACGCAAAATAGCTAGACTGCGACGCTAGGGGCAGCTGCTGCATGCATGGTGTAGCCCGCCCAGACGTCGAGACGAGACGCGTGCGCTGCGTTGCCTGTGGGAAGCGGGCGTGATCAATGCGAAAGAGAGAAAAAAAATAGCTAGGATGCGACGTATTGTAACCCCTGCACCGCTGCCCCTGACCCTGCATGCTGCATGCATGGTGCAGCCCGCCCCGCCCAGCGCCCTCGCATGCCACGCTCGGTCCAACGGTCAATGGAGTGTGCCAATACTGTACATTATATTTATTACATATTTTAGATTTTGATATTTTTTCTGCTGGTCATAGTGACATGCATACTCCCTCTGTCCACAAATAAGTGTACGTTTGGCTTCAAAATTTATCCAAAAAAAATGTACTTCTACCTTTCCAATGCACTTGGGCATCCACTATGTAGTCCATAAGGTTATCCACAAGCCAAAAAGTAGTCCATATGGCTATCCATATACATAGTGGAGGTTTACTTTAGAAGATTTTCCTTAAGGGTGACCTACAAGGTTATGGGTTGCCCACAAGCAATAAACAATTATTTTACTCTCTCCTCTCTCTTGCGTGTGTGTACTTTTAACAGACATGTGGGTCCCAGCTTATGGGGAACTTGACCTTATAGCCATTTCCATAAGCTATGTGGGGCCCATCTTATAGCAAAGGTTCCACCTTATACATAGGTGATGTGGTATCATGCATATGTTACTAGTCTAAGTTACTACTACATAGTGCAAAATAACATAGATGTGGTATCATGCAAAGTCTCAACAATGAACCTGAGGGGAGTAAGTTTGACTAAAGAAAGTTGTTACACGTACACTTATTTAATGCGACGGAGGGAGTAAATACGCTGCAGCGCTGTTGCACGTAAAATAGCTAGACTGCGACGCTAGGGGCAGCTGCATGCATGGTTCAGCCCACCCCGCCCAGCGCCCTCGCATGCCACTATCGGTCCAACCGTCTGCCACGCTCGCATGCCACGCTGTTGCACGTAAAAACGATGAAGCCAATCAGATTCCAGAATCATCCATCCCACGGATCGCCAAGAGCTAGCCACGAAATCCTTCTAAGAGACGCCAACCAATCAGGTTGCAGAACAAGCCCTTCCACGGATCGCCTGAGCCACCCGGAATCCTTCTAGAAGACGCGATCGGACGGCCACAATGTCGCGCTTAGGTTAGATCTACGGTCCTCATTCGCCTTAGGGTTAGCGGGTTTAGGATGCATAACGGGTTTCACAAGTTTGACCAGACATTCAAATGTGCATAACTAATTCAAAAAATCAAAAAATACAAAACCTTCGCATGGTGTCATGTTATGTGACATAGTTGTGAGGAAAAATATCAAACTTGGTCTATTGATCATATTTCAAAAAACCCTTCACAAAATGACCTATCTCCTCTGAGGTTTTCGCTTTCGTCAAATGACCAATGATATGGCTAGAATCAAGGCATAGTTTGTGATAATGTGCCCATATTTGGCATGCATGTCTATAATGGGATGACTAACAATGTTGTAGCACAAAGTTTTCCTTTTCGACGCACAGAAAAATCATTTTCTATTTTCTGAGTGCCGAAAGAGGGGGGGATTTGTGAAGCAACCACCAAATTGAAGTTTCAAAATGGTAACATCCTATTTTTCAAAAATACTAGACCACCTAGAATGTACAATTTCCCAACTTGAGTATCTCAAACCTTTTATTCCATCCCTGGTGAAAAAGACAAATCCTGCCGAATCGGTTGGAAGTGGGTAAGATATGAACTACAGGTACATGATTCCATGCTGATGATTTTTTGTAAAAATAATTTTTAGGTTCACAACATGCTATTTCATCAGAGATCCAATGCTAGTTTTGTGAGCCTCAGCCCCTAGCTAAGAATATTTATGAAAACCCTTCAAAAAGTTTGACCAGACATTCAAATGTGCATAACTAATTCAAAAAAATCAAAAAAATACAAAACCTTCGCATGGTGTCATGTTATGTGACATAGTTGTGAGGAAAAATATCAAACTTGGTCTATTGGTCATATTTCAAAAAACCCTTCACAAAATGACCTATCTCCTCCGAGGTTTTCTGGCTTTCGGGTCAAATGACCAATGATATGGCTAGAATCAAGGCATAGTTTGTGATAATGTGCCCATATTTGGCATGCATGTCTATAATGGGATGACTAACAATGTTGTAGCACAAAGTTTTCCTTTTTGACGTAGAGAAAATCATTTTCTATTTTCTGAGTGCCGAAAGAGGGGGGATTTGTGAAGCAACCACCAAATTGAAGTTTCAAAATGGTAACATCCTATTTTTCAAAAATACTAGACCACCTAGAATGTACAATTTCCCAACTTGAGTATCTCAAACCTTTTATTCCATCCCTGGTGAAAAAGACAAATCCTGCCGAATCGGTTGGAAGTGGGTAAGATATGAACTACAGGTACATGATTCCATGCTGATGATTTTTTGTAAAAATAATTTTTAGGTTCACAACATGCTATTTCATCAGAGATCCAATGCTAGTTTTGTGAGCCTCAGCCCCTAGCTAAGAATATTTATGAAAACCCTTCAAAAAGTTTGACCAGACATTCAAATGTGCATAACTAATTCAAAAAAAATCAAAAAAATACAAAACCTTCGCATGGTGTCATGTTATGTGACATAGTTGTGAGGAAAAATATCAAACTTGGTCTATTGATCATATTTCAAAAAACCCTTCACAAAATGACCTATCTCCTCCGAGGTTTTCTGGCTTTCGGGTCAAATGACCAATGATATGGCTAGAATCAAGGCATAGTTTGTGATAATGTGCCCATATTTGGCATGCATGTCTATAATGGGATGACTAACAATGTTGTAGCACAAAGTTTTCCTTTTCGACGCACAGAAAAATCATTTCTATTTTCTGAGTGCCGAAAGAGGGGGGGATTTGTGAAGCAACCACCAAATTGAAGTTTCAAAATGGTAACATCCTATTTTTCAAAAATACTAGACCACTTAGAATGTACAATTTCCCAACTTGAGTATCTCAAACCTTTTATTCCATCCCTGGTGAAAAAGACAAATCCTGTAGAATCGTTGGAAGTGGTAAGATATGAACTATGTACATGATTCCATGCTGATGATTTTTGTAAAATAATTTTTAGGTTCACAACATGCTATTTCATCAGAGATCCAATGCTAGTTTTGTGAGCCTCAGCCCCTAGCTAAGAATATTTATGAAAACCCTTCAAAAAGTTTGACCAGACATTCAAATGTGCATAACTAATTCAAAAAAAATCAAAAAAATACAAAACCTTCGCATGGTGTCATGTTATGTGACATAGTTGTGAGGAAAAATATGAAACTTGGTCTATTGGTCATATTTCAAAAAACCCTTCACAAAATGACCTATCTCCTCCGAGGTTTTCTGGCTTTCGGGTCAAATGACCAATGATATGGCTAGAATCAAGGCATAGTTTGTGATAATGTGCCCATATTTGGCATGCATGTCTATAATGGGATGACTAACAATGTTGTAGCACAAAGTTTTACTTTTTACGCACGAAAAATCATTTTCTATTTTACGAGTGCCGAAAGAGGGGGATTTGAAGCAACCACCAAATTGAAGTTTCAAAATGGTAACATCGTATTTTAAAAAATACTAGACCACCTAGAATGTACAATTTCCCAACTTGAGTATCTCAAACCTTTTATTCCATCCCCGTGAAAAGACAAATCCTTAATCACTGGAAGTGGTAAGATATGAACTACGGTACATGATTACATGTTGATGATTTTTGTAAAAATAATTTTAGGTTCACAACATGCTATTCCATCAGAGATTCAATGCTAGTTTTGCAGCCTCACCCCTAGCTAAGAATATTTATGAAAACCCTTCAAGTTTGACCAGACATTCAAATGTGCATAACTAATTCAAAAAATCAAAAAATACAAAACCTTCATGGTGTCATGTTATGTGACATAGTTCTGAGGAAAAATATCTAACCTGGTTTTAGAACTGGTCGAAAAAAAACTTGCTTAGAAATGGGGTGGTTTACCCTAGCTTTGGAGCCCATTTCTACCCCATTTTGGGTGAGGGTGAGTTGTACTTCACAAAGGGATGGGTGAGGATGAGTTGTATTGTACATATGAGAAAAAACGTTGGAAGCTCATACACACATAGAAAAGTGACATAGCTACATATGTTGAAATTCAAATTTACCATCATATTTGAATTTTGTCCAAATTATCAACAAGTGACAAATTATTATAATAACAAATGTTTACAACAACAAGTGCCAAATTATTACAACAACAAGTGTCAAATGTTTACAACAATAACAAATGTTTACAATAACAAATGTCTATTTCTTTTGGCTCTTCTTACCCCTCGTTTTCTTCTCCTTCACAAGTTTCACACCACACAATAGGTTTATGCTCTTCTTTTTCTTAATTACCATTACCATCTGGCCTCCCCACAGCACGTCTAAGAGTCTCCTTCACCTCCTGCACCTCCTCAACAACCTCATGATCATGATCCAGAGCCTCAACAACATGGTCAGTTTGCACCAGAGCCTCAACAACTTGGTCAGTTTGCACCAGAGCCTCAACAACAGGCTCATTTTGCACCAGAGCCTCAACAACAAGCTCATTTTGCACCAGAGCCTCAACAACAGGCTCATTTTGCACTAGAGCCTCAACAACAGGTTCATTTTGCCCCTTATTTTGCACTAGAGCTTCCAAATCAGAAACGATGTACCCTAAAGCTTCAACAGTTTGCACATCATCCTCCAAAACAAGTTTAGATTGCACCTCAGCAGCACCAAACATGATCTGGTTAGTTCTCTTCTTTCTTTGGCCATTGATTCTTGCCCTTTTCACTGGCCAGCATTCGTCAACAACAAGAGGTGGGCCTTTTTCTCCACGCTTCCTCCTGAAAACAAGCAAGTTAGCTAGGGGAGAAAAATCATCAACAAGAAATGGGATAGATTTTGGATGAACATACTTTGTCTTTTCAGCAGTGTATCTGCACTTGGTAGAGCCAACTCGGTGTCCAAGTTCTTCACAGAGTTTGCATCTATTCTTGTTACCTTTTTGGGACCTTTTTGGCTTGGCATCTTTCTTTCCCTTCTTGCTGCTCCCACCTTTCTCAAACCAAGCCTTGAATCTACTCTGCTTGGGCCTGCCAGCCTTTCTTTTCATCAAAGGAGGACACAAGGAGAACTTAATGTCCACTTCAGGCCACTGAGACTGAACTGTAAGTGCTGGAATTGGTGTTGTTGGAGATATGCCCTAGAGGCAATAATAAATGTATTTATTATTATATCTTTGTGTTTATGATAAATTTTTACATTCATGCTATAATAGTATTAACAAGGAAACATTGATACTTGTGTGATTTGTAAACTTAATTGAAAGTCCCTAGTATAGCCTCTATACTTCACTAGCTTGTTGGTTGATTAAATGATTGTGGTTTCCCTATCATGAACATTGAGATGTTATCAACAACAAGATCATATCGTTAGGAGAATGATATGGTGGACATACTCCTATTGATAAGCGTAGCATAAAGATCAAGTCATTTCAATAGTTCAATTGCTATATGCTTTCTGATACATAGTAACCTAATTCCTTCGACCATGAGATCATGCATATCACCTTTACCGGATGGATGCTTTGATGACATCAAACACCACACCGTGAATCGGGTGGCTATAAAGGTGGCATTGAGTGTTCGGAAAGTATTGGTTGAAACACATGGATCAAGAGGATTTGTCCATCCATATGACGGATAGATATACTGGGCCCTCTTGGTGGAATGTCATCCAATTAGCTTGCAATCATGTGACTGGGTCACAAGGGATCACATATCACGAACGAAAAGAGTACTTATCGAACGAGGTTGAACTAGGTATGCAGAGATACCGACGATCATAACCTCGGATAAGTAAACTATCGTGAGACAAAGGGAAATTGGTATCGTATGTAAGTGGTTCATTCGATCGCAAAGTAATCGTAGAAATATGTGGGAGCCATATGAATTTCCAGATTCCTCTATTGGTTATTGTTCGGAGAAGTGTCTCGATCATGTCCGCATAATTCACGAACCGTAGGGAGACACACTTAAGGATTCGACCTTGTATTGAGTAGTTATGGTATTATGAGAAAGAGACCGAATGTTGTTCGGAGTCTCGGATGGGATCCGGGATATCACGAGGTGATCCGGAATGGTCTGGAGAATAAGATTCATATAAGGAAAGTCCTGCTTTGAGTTCGGGAATGATTCGGTGTTTTCATCGGGAATGTTCTAGAAGGGTCCGGATTGTCCCAAGACTGGGGGAGGGTACATGAATGTGTCATTGAATGATTGCATCATGTACTAAGTGTTCTTGCTGTTCCAAAACTTGAAAGTCAAACTGCCAGTTTGAAAGTCAAACGGCTAAAACAGGAAACTGTGGGAAACAGGAAACTGTGGGAAACAAGCAAGAGGAGTTTGAAACCAACTTGGAGGAGGAGTTACTCTCCTCCAAGTCGGCGCCCAGCCCTAGGCCGAGTTGGGGAGGGACTCCCTCCCTCCCTGGCGCGCCTAGCCCCTCCACCTATAAAAGGAGGGGCAGGGCTCCTCCTTGAGACACACAAGTTTCTACCTCTAATCTCAGGTTTAGAGCCGTTTGGTTTAGAGCTTCTAATTGCTTTAGCCTGCGGTTTAGAGCCTTCTAATTGGTGTGTCTAATCTCTAGACCACTAATAGCCCTCTCTCATAATCCACCATACTCGCTCCGGCTTAAGCCTCGCGGATTTCCCTCTACTCCGGTACGCCACGCCGTTCTGCCGGAATCGCGAGGAGAGTGCTACAACCTCCGCCGCTTTGGAACAACGGAGAGGAAGGTCTTCGTCGAGTAACGACCGATCATGAGGAAGCGCTTTCGAACGCAGCGGAAGGATCGCCCACATGATCTTGAGATCGGAAAGAGTACGACTACATCACCCACGAGAATCCACTCGTTAAACACTTTGGAATCTTCGAGGTAAGTTATTCCATCGACTCGTTGCTACAATCTAGTAGATAGATCTTGGCTTGTTTGTTTGTATGCGATAGAAAATTTTTGTTTTCCATGCTACGAACCCCTACAAAGGGTATCGAGCCGTGTCTATATGTAGATCATTGCAGAGTAGAACACAATGGTCATTGTGGGCGTTGATGCTTTTATTGTCGATTGCTTTTGTGTACTTTGCATCTTGCGGTATGTTGGGATGAAGGCCCGGCTAACCTTACATGACATCGTTCATGAGACTTGCTCCACGCTTAACATGCAACTTGTATTGCATAAGTGGCTTTATGGGTGCCTGCTTTCTCCTAGCATAGTTAAGATCCAATTTACAACGGTGATCAACAATACTAGTATCAATGTTGTGGTTCTTGTTCGTAAGTTAGAACGACACTTATTGAAAGCCCCAAACCACGTAAAATATGCAAAGAAAGTAGAGGCGTCTAACTTTGTTTTGCAGGGGTGTGCTATGATGTGATATGGCCATGATTGTGATTATATTTGATGTATGCAATGTTCCTTATTGTAAGTTGGCAACCGGCAGGAGCCATATGGTTGTCTTTAATTTATGTTAAGACCCGCGTGTCTATTCAAAGTAGTTGTAACAGTTGAAGCCGTGGACGACAACCATGGTGAAGGCCATTGACCTTGATGCAATGCCGGTGATGATGGAGATCATGTTCGTGCTTGAAGATGGAGATCGGAAGCACAAAGAAGAAAGGCCATATCATATCACATATTATGAATTGCATGTGATGTTAATCCTTTATGCATCTTGTATTGCTTAGTAGACGACGGTAGCATTATAAGATGATCCCTCATGCACATGAATTTCAAATCATAAAGTGTTCACCCTTAGTTAGCACCGTTGCTAAAGCTTGTTATTTCGAAGCACCACGTGATGATCGGGTGTGTTAGATTCTGCAAGTGTATACAACGTGAGCAAGCCAGATTTGCTCATGCAGAAACTAAGGTATGATCTTGACGAGCCTAGCATGTACAGACATGGTCTCGGAACACGGATCACCGAAAGGTAAATCATGAATCATAAAGTAGATATGATGAACATGACAATTGTTCGCCATTGAAACTATATCAACTCTCGTGATGATCGGTGTTGATGTAGTGGATTTGGTTCGTGTGATCACTAAAACAATGTGAGGGATGTTGTTTTGAGTGGGAGTTCACCTAGTTTAATTTCATTAATTAATTTGAACTCAATTTGTCATAAACTTAGTCTAAACTATTGCAAATATGTTGTAGATCAATGGCAGCCCCTACCATCAATTTTAATGCGTTCCTAGAGAAAGAAAAGTTAAAAAACAATGGAAGCAACTTCATGGATTGGTTCCGCAATTTGAGGATTGTCCTCACAGATGGTAATTTGACCTATGTCTTGGATGCACATTGGTGACCCACTGCGGTGATGCTTCCGATGAAGTAAAGAATGTTTACCTCGCTCGGAAGAATCAGTACTCCATAGTTCAAGGTGCTATCTTGTATGGTTTAGAATCGAGCTTGAAAAAGGTTTGAAGAGTCGACCCATATGATATTGTCGAGGATCTCAAATTGATTTTTGAGACTCATGCGGCAATTGAAAGCTATGAGGCTTCGAAAAGTTCTTTAACCGCAAGATGGAAGAGGGCAGCTCGTCGGTGAGCATGTGCTTAAGATGTCCGGGCACGCAAAACAAACTTCAAAGCTTGGGTATAGTGATTCCTAATGCTTTGGGGATTTACCGCGTCCTCCATCCATCGCCACCAAGTTACAGGAACTTTGTGATGAACTACAACATGCGTAACATGAACAAAGAGTTGCCGAACTGTTTGCTATGTTAAAGTCTCGAAGTGGAGATCAAGAAAGAGCACCAAGTGTTGATGGTCAATAAGACCACCAAACTCAAGAAGGGCAAGTCTAAGCAAAAGGGACACTTCAAGAAGGGTGGTAAAAGGTTACCACGCCGAAGAAAACCAAGGCTGGACCCAAGCCTGAACCGAGTGCTTTTACCGCAAGGGAGAAGGTCACCGAAGGAATTGCCCAAAGTACTTGGCGGATCAAGAACGGCAACATCAATAAGAAAGGTATATCCGATATACATGTTATTGACGTGTATCTCACTAGTACCGTAGTAGTGCTCGGTATTTGATCTCGGTTGGTTGCTCATATTTGTCACTCAAACAGTGCCGCAGAATAAACGGAAGCTAGCGAAGAACGAGGTGACGATGCGGCGTGGAAACGCGGATCAAAGGTTGATGTGATCGCGGTCGCACGCTACCCTTCATCTACCATCGGGATTAGTTTTATACTTAAATAATTGTTATTTAGTGCCCGTTGAGCATGAACATTATATCGGGATCTTGTTTATTGTAGACGGTTACTTGTTTAAGTCAGAGAATAATGGTTGTTCGATTTATATGAGTAATATGTTTTATGCACATACACCTTTGATAGATGGTCTATTCTTATTGAATCTCGATAGTGGAAATACACATATCAACAACATTGAAGCTAAACGTTTGAAATCAAGCGATAATTTGACCTATATGTGGCAATCGCTGCCTTGGTCACATTGGAGTGAAGCGTATGAAGAAACTCCATTCCGATGGACTTCTTGAATCACTTGATTTTGAATCACTTGAAAGATGCGAAGCATGTCTGATGGGAAAAATGACTAAGACTCCATTTTCTGGTATGATGGAGCGTGCTACGGACTTATTGGAAATCATACATACCGATGTGTGTGGTCCAATGAGTGTAGCATCGCGCGGTGGTTATCGTTATGTTCTTACCTTCATAGATGACTTGAGTAGATATGGGTATATCTATTTCATGAAACATAAGTCCGAAACTTTCGAAGTTTAAGGAGTTTCAAAGTGAGGTAGAGAATCAACGTAACAAGAAGATTAAATTTCTACGCTCGATCGTGGAGGTGAATATCTAAGTTACGAGTTTGGCGAGCATTTAAAGAAGTGCGAATACTTTCACAATTGACACCGCCGAACACCACAGTAATGGTGTGTCCGAACGTCGTAAATCGAACTCTCTTAGATATGGTTCGCTCTATGATGTCACTTACAGATTTACCTCTATCATTTTGGGGTTATGCATTAGAAACAGCCGCATTCACTTTAAATAGGGCACCGTCTAAATGCTGAAACGACACCGTATGAATTATGGTTTGGGAAGAAACCTAAATTGTCGCTCCTTAAAGTTTGGGGATGCGAAGCCTATGTAAAGAAGTTACAGGACAAGCTTGAACCCAAAGCGGAAAAATGTGTCTTCATAGGATACCCGAAGGAAACTATTGGGTATACCTTCTATCATAGATCCGAAGGCAAAATCTTCGTTGCCTAGAATGGATCCTTTCTAGAGAAGGAATTTCTCTCGAAAGAAGTGACTGGAAGGAAAGTAGAACTCGACGAGGTTGTCGAACCTTCTCTCGAAATTGCGAGTAGCGCAAAGACCGGAAGAAGTTCTGTGGTGCCTGCACCAATTAGAGAGGAAGCTAATGATGATGATCATGAAACTTCGGTTGAAGTTGCTACAGAGCCTCGGAGGTCAACGAGAACTCGTACCACTCCAGATTGGTATGATCCCGTTATGAGTGTCATGTTGGTGGACAACACCGATGACCCCGAGACATATGAGGAAGCAATGATGAGCCCAGATTCCAATAAATGGCAAGAAGCCATGAAATCCGAGATTGGATCCATGTACGAAAACCAAGTATGGACTTTGGTGGACTTCTGGATGGCGGAAGGATGTCGAGAACAAATGGATTTTCAAGAAGAAACAGATCTTGATGGTAATGTTATCATCTATAAAGCTCGACTTGTCGCAAAAGGGTTTCGACAAATTCAAGGAGTTGACTACGATGAGACTTTCTCACCAAGAGCGAAGCTAAAGTCTGAGGATTATGTTAGCAATCGCTGCATATTATGATTATGAGATATGGCAGATGGATGTCAAAACAGCATTCCTCAATGGAGATATTGATGAAGAGTTGTATATGATGCAACCCAAAGGTTTTGTCGATCCTAAAGATTCTAACAAGGTATGCAAACTTCAACGGTCCATCTATGGATTGAAGCAAGCATCCCGAAGTTGGAATCAACGTTTTGATAAGGTAATCAAAAGTTTTGGTTTTATACAAACTTATGGAGAAGCTTGTATTTACAAGAAAGTGAGTGGAGCTCAGAGCATTCTTAATACTATATGTGGATGACATATTGTTGATTGGGAATGATGTAGACCTTCTTAATAGTGTCAAGGAATATTTGAATAATAGTTTTTCAATGAAGGATCTTGGCTAAGCAGCTTACATATTAGGCATAAAGATTTATAGAGATAGATCGAAACGCCAAATATCATTGTCACAGAGTACATATTTGGACAAAGTTCTAAAGAGGTTTGGAATGGAAGAAAGCAAGAAAGGGTTCTTGCCCATGTTGCCCAATACGACCTTGAGTAAAACTCAAAGTCCGACATCGGCAGAAGATAGAGAAAGGATGAGTAAGACTCCCTATGCCTCAGCCATAGGATCTCTAATGTATGCCATGCTATGTACTAGACCCGACATTGCATATGCTGTTAGTTTAACTAGCAGATATCAAAGTGATCCAGGAGTGGATCATTGGACAGCGGTCAAAAACATCCTTAAGTACTTGAGAAGAACTAAGGATATGGTTCTTTCTTATGGAGGTGATGAACAGCTCGTTGTTAATGGTTACACCAATGCTAGTTGGAACACCGATCCGGATGATTCTAAATCACAATCTGGATACGTATTTATTTTGAATGGTGCAGCAGCTATCGGAGGAGTGCAAAGCAAAGCGTTGTGGCGAGATCTTCAACGAATCGGAATACATGGTCGCCGGAGGCTTCACAAGAAGCGATATGGATGAAAGAGTTCATTACAGAGCTGGGTGTGGTTCCTAGTGCACTGGACCCAATGTCTATCTCTTGTGATAACATGGGCCATAGCCAATGCGCAAGAACCAAGGTCACACAAGAAGTCACATATCAAGCTGCGTTTTCACGCTATTCGAGAACATATCCGGATGGGGATATAAAGATTTGCAAACTACACACGATCCGAATGTGCGGATCCGTTGACTAAACCTCTCCCGAGGGCAAAACATGACCAACACCAAACTGCCATGGGTGTTCGGTATATTACCATGTAATCTAGATTAGATGACTCTAGTGCAAGTGGGAGACTGTTGGAGATATGCCCTAGAGGCAATAATAAATGTAGTTATTATTATATCTTTGTGTTTATGATAAATGTTTACATTCATGCTATAATAGTATTAACAAGGAAACATTGATACTTGTGTGATTTGTAAACTTAATTGAAAGTCCCTAGTATAGCCTCTATACTTCACTAGCTTGTTGGCTGATTAAATGATTGTGGTTTCCCTATCATGAACATTGATATGTTATCAACAACAAGATCATATCGTTAGGAGAATGATATGGTGGACATACTCCTATTGATAAGCGTAGCATAAAGATCAAGTCATTTCAATAGTTCAATTGCTATATGCTTTCTGATACATAGTAACCTAATTCCTTCGACCATGAGATCATGCATATCACCTTTACCGGATGGATGCTTTGATGACATCAAACACCACACCGTGAATCGGGTGGCTATAAAGGTGGCATTGAGTGTTCGGAAAGTATTGGTTGAAACACATGGATCAAGAGTTGGATTTGTCCATCCATATGACGGATAGATATACTCTGGGCCCTCTCGGTGGAATGTCATCCAATTAGCTTGCAAGCATGTGACTGGGTCACAAGGGATCACATATCACGGGAACGAGAAAAGAGTACTTATCGGTAACGAGGTTGAACTAGGTATGCAGAGATACCGACGATCATAACCTCGGATAAGTAAACTATCGTGAGACAAAGGGAAATTGGTATCGTATGTAAGTGGTTCATTCGATCGCAAAGTAATCATAGAAATATGTGGGAGCCATATGAATTTCCAGATTCCTCTATTGGTTATTGTTTGGAGAAGTGTCTCGATCATGTCCGCATAATTCACGAACCGTAGGGAGACACACTTAAGGATTCGACGTTGTTTTGAGTAGTTATGGTATTATGAGAAAGAGACCGAATGTTGTTCGGAGTCTCGGATGGGATCCGGGATATCACGAGGTGATCCGGAATGGTCCGGAGAATAAGATTCATATAAGGAAAGTCCCGTTTCGGAGTTCAGGAATGATTCCGGTGTTTTCATCGGGAATGTTCTAGAAGGGTCCGAATTGTCCCAAGACTGGGGAGGGTACATGAATGTGTCATTGAATGATTGCATCATGTACTAAGTGTTCTTGCTGTTCCAAAAACTTCAAAGTCAAAATGCCAGTTTTAAAGTCAAACGGCTAAAACAGGAAACTGTGGAAAACAGGAAACTGTGGGAAACAGGAAACTGTGGGAAACAAGCAAGAGGAGTTTGAAACCAACTTGGAGGAGGAGTTCCTCTCCTCCAAGTCGGCGCCCAGCCCTAGGCCGAGTTGGGAGGGACTCCTCCTCCTCGGGCGCCTAGCCCCTCCACCTATAAAAGGAGGGGCAGGGCTCCTCCTTGAGACACACAAGTTTCTACCTCTAATCTCAGGTTTAGAGCCGTTTGGTTTAGAGCTTCTAATTGCTTTAGCCTGAGGTTTAGAGCCTTCTAATTGGTGTGTCTAATCTCTAGACCACTAATAGCCCTCTCTCATAATCCACCATACTGCCTCCGGCTTAAGGCGAAGCCTCATGATTTCCCTCTACTTCCGGTACCACGCCAGTTGTCACCGGAATCGCGAGGAGAGTGCTACAACCTCCGTCACTGGAACAAGGAGAGGAAGGTCTTCGAGCAATCGAACGTGTGACCGATCATGAAGCGCTACCGGAACGCAGCGCCAGAAGGATCGTCCACACGATCTTGAGATCGGAAAGAGTACGACTACATCACCCACGAGAATCCACTCTCGTTAAACACTTTGGAATCTTCGAGGGTAAGTTATTCCATCGACTCGTTGCTACAATCTAGTAGATAGATCTTGGCTTGTTTGTTTGTATGCGATAGAAATTTTTTGTTTTCCATGCTACGAATCCCTACAGGTGTTACATATGCAGCCTTGAATTTTGCTATAGAATAATACTCATGCAAATATGGGTGCATATTTAGCTTGTGTTTGGAGGCCAAGAAAAGTATGGCATGCTCACAAGGCTTCCCAGTGTGTTGCCACTCAAGGCATGTGCATTCATGCAATTTAGTGTCAACAACATGCCTCCTGCCAGTCTTTGTATCTCTGACTTCAGCACCCCACATTGAGGATTTCTCAACACGCAAATGTGCAAGATTTCTGCTCCTATTGACCACCTTCTGCACAACATCAGGAAGCTTATCTCCTTGAAGAACATCACCAAACCTTCTTCTCAATTCCCACAACCTCATGATCATGATCCTGATCTGGTCAACCATGTCATGGACAGGCAAGTCTTTTAACTCCTTCACTTTGTTGTTGAAACTTTCTGCCAAATTATTGTTGATATGATCACATTTGATGGCAGTGTTAAAACCAGACCTGTACCATAAAAGAGAATGGTAGGTTTCCAACCATGTACAAAACTTGACCCTATCCTCCTCAAAGCATGCTGCCTTCATCTTCTCAAGGTGATATGAATGTGTCTGCCTGGTGTAAGATCTTGTCACTGGCCACATGCGCCAAAATCATCTCCTCTGAATTTTTGATCAAATTCATCCACATATGGTCAAGCACTCTCTCGCTCAAAGATGAGGGAAAACAATCTTCACTGCATTTTCTAAACCTTTACATGCATCTATGTGCACCGCCAATGGAGAGATCGCCCTATGCATCTTTTCAATCGCATCATGAACCATGTCCATGATGCCTATGTCTCGATGAAAACATGCCAATAGCTATAGGAATATCCAATTGTGTCCATCTAAAGCATTGCATGTCGCTAGTTGACCATTCCACTTTCCAGTCAAGAAAGATGAGTCTATACTCAAATATGGACGGCAACCTGCTTTGAAGCCATCGATGCAAGGCTTTACACCATGAAGAATTTAGAGAAAAGACTTTCCCATCACCGTTACCTCGATATCTATCTCCACAACACCGCCAGTGACCTCTTCTACTTCGCTTTGAAGTTATAAAGCATTGAAAGGTATTTGCCCAATCACCATATAGCTCTTTCATTGCCCTTTGCTTTGCCTTCCACATTGTAGTATAATTCAGCTTAATGGGGTACTGCTTTTCCAAGTCTATTTTCAGTCTCTTTGCAGTGCTGTTTGGTGTTGTGGCTAAAATGGGCTTGATCTTTTCTGCAACCCATAATTGTGATGTCATCTTTGTAATCGTTTGAGAACTTGTAATGCAAGTATGAGGTTTTGGAATTTGATTCACTCTTATTGTCCTTCCATCAGGTTGGCGTCTAGCAGATATATACCACTTGCAAGGCTTGGCACCACCATCATAACATATGCATTTTGCATAGAACTTCTTTTTATCAGTCCACATAGTCTTGGAGCAAACTCACGTTTGACTGCATATGTCCTGAAACACATCCTGAATTCATCCATGCTTGGAAACAATCTCCCAACTTCAATAACTGGGTCCTCTTTGTCATAAACTGTTACTAGCTCATCATCATGTGCATCATCTACATGAACTGCAACATTTTCCAACAACTCTAGATCTATATCTGCCTCTTCATCTCTTAAATGGTTGTCACCATCATTTGCATCTTCATCTCTCTTCTTCTCCTTGTCTCTGTCATCTATAGGAATGCCAAAAAGCTTTGCCATTTCAATGTCATCTATTGGTGCAATGACCAAATCGGCGGTCATGTATCTCAACCGAATTCCAATCATGATTACAATCCTTTGTGCATTACCATCTGCAGCCTCCCCTTATGCATTAGCATCATCATCCTCCACTATTAACACTTCCAACTCAGTAAGTATAGGCATTACTTGCCTTTGTGCAGCCCAATCATCCTCGACCATCTGAGCAGCCAGCTCCGAGGCCACATATCCAACCCTCGAATCGGGTTTCAGATCAATGAGCTCGCTAAAAACAGAACAGTTTTGCTTGTCCAACTGCTTTCGCTCATTGATTTCATCAACTATATGTTCCCTGTCTCAACCCTAACATAGTCACATTTGCAATCATCAAATCGTAACAAAGAAACTTCTTGCTCGCCCCCAAACCACACTATCCCCAATTTTTTCCACCATTTTCCCCTCGCCTCTCCCATGTTTATTAGCTCTTGGGGATCAACATGTTCTAATTCCACCTCCCATTTAACAACCGTGTCTCTCTCAATGATCTGTGCTGCCATCAACTAAAACAGCCCTATAGGGAAAGAAATTGATGCGAAATTGAAGGTTTGGCGCAAACATCGTCTCCCCTGTTTTGGCGGCACCGTGAGCTAGCGGAAGCGAACAAAGAGCTCAACCTTAGAGAAATTAAGTGTAGAGATACGGGATATACCGATTAGAAGTCCCTCTCCATGCTCCATATCGCTCCCTCGCCTGCTCAAAGACACCCTCGCCTCCACAATCTAGCATCAATGGGCACGCTCAGATCTCGAATTGAGAAGAATGGGAGAGGAATTAGCTTTCAAATGGCACTCACCACCTTCGTCGTCGAACGAAAGCGCCGCCGCCTAAATTAATTGTCGTGCCGTCGGCGCCGGCGCCGAGAACGATGGGTGAGGTCTGCGCCGCGGGAAGCTACTGATCAGTTACGCGCTCTCGGTCGGAAGCGGTTGGTTTGACTGGCTGTCCCAACCAACCGGTTTGGCTTAACCCTAATATTGGAACAAAGTTAAATGTGTCCTTACGACTGTTTTAAGGCCCGTGTGGCCCTGGGATATTAGCTGCCTCACAACCGTCGCATGCGAGCTATTCTTTTCAACGATGTCGTTTTCCTTCCAATTCCATGTAAAGACGTCGCATAGGAGCTATAAGCCCGATCGACGCTGGCTGTCCCCACCGCCACCTGCCCTTGTCTCTGACTGTCGGTGTTGGAGGGCTTGGTCATTTGAGAGAAACACAGAAAAGGTTCGGCTGTTTAGGCAGGCCAAAAATCTGTTGTCTCCATTGTTGTTCTAGTTTGAGTTCTGTAGTTACTCAAGGTAGAAGAAGGAGTTGTGTGGCGCAGCTCCAACATGCCCAAGACGTTGTCATGCATGCAGCGATCTTGAATGACGATGGTGACTAATTTATAGGGATGTGGCCATTTTGGAAGGCGAGGGTGTGGTCCGCGTCGCTCACCACAGTCGAGATTGAAGACGACAGTGTCAAGCCAGAGCGGGTTGCGCCATCGACAGTAGAGGGACTTGGCTCTGGACGCCTATTTTGAGGCAATGAATGAGACGACGTGGATGAGCACGTCGTCGGAGAGATCCTGAGAGCCGATCTGACAGAGCGGTGTGCATGTGTCGTGATCAAATTTAATCACGGTTTGAGATTATGAAATGGAACGGAGTTGGTGTCAAATTTAATTAACCCTTTGGGTATTTCAAGCTTCTTTTCTTAGGTCGTGATGCAAATAAAGTGGTACATTTGTGTGCCAAAGAAGCTTTTAGCTTAGATAGTCTTCTTCGGTATGATGTAATACCTGGATTAACCACTATCCTGTTTAATAAAGCAATGGATTACAGTATAAAAAAAAACCTTTGGGCATTTGATAGTAGTTGGGCTGGACAACATTATCTTGGGCCTGTGGACAGGAAACACTGCGTGAGGATACTTCAATTATTTGTGGATATTTGTGGGCCTGTGGAAGGTAGGGTTATCAGTATGCACTATGACAATGCTGATACTTCAATTATTTGTGGATATTAACATCTGCAATGACCAGCATATGTTCTTCAACCAAGAGCATAAATCATTTTTCATTGTCACTTTCAATGTCAGCACATGTTATGAACACACCGAGCTTCCTGAACTTCTATAATAAATTGGCTAACTAGTGCAGGGACCAAGATTGGTACGTAAGAGGACACCTAGCTAGATAACCTAAAATGAATTGCTAAAAAACCCTCAGATCGAGCTGGTCATGTGCTCAGATGAGATCATTCGACAGTCAAACCCATAGCACAGAACCCTAGCTTCTTCTTCTCTTCTCTAGTCAAATCTTGCCGTTTCACTAGATCGAGATTCCTTTTCCTTCCAAGACAAATGGTCTTGGGAGACATCAACACATCAATGCTCATCACTGGCTAGCATCCAATTACTTATACGTAGCATATCTTAGTCAAATGATGCTTTGCATGCCCAATATTATAGTAACTATGTACTAATTAAAACCTGATCACAAGCCTGGTCGCATGTCTTACTCCACACCGAGTGGTGTATTTATTAATGCATCGGCATGGACCAAACATATTTTCTGATCATGGATCCATATGAATGCAATAATAAGCGCTCCACAAAGATATAGCTATAAGTTTCAAAAAAATGTTTAGAAACTGGTACCAAGCAGACAGGTTCACACATCTGCATGTGAAAAACATATGACAATATGCGATCTGAAAATAGATCAATAAAAAACGTATTGTACGGATGTAAGTTGCATAAATTGGCGTAAAATGGTACACAAGTTACAAAAGAAGAACAAGACGTAAAAAAATATTTGTATCAAACTTTATTGTATGTGTTTCTATTCATCCTCTATGAACATTTTCACAGTATTTTGTTTTTAACCAGGGGTGAAGTTATAGGGATTGGGTCCATCTGAACCATGTTCAAATTTGCATTTCTAGGTTTGATCTAAGTTTGTTTAGATATATAGCTAGCTTTCCCACTCCTAGTCACTACCTACACACAGTTACCATCGCATTATGCACGCACACACACAAGAGGGTTGACATGTTGTAGTTGTACTATATAATTACCATTGAATCCTCCTAGCAATTAACCTTGGCATCCATGCACGATGCTTGGATCTTAGGAATTAAATGGCAATGGGCGCTATATGGTCAATCATCCAAATAGCCTCTGGTTTATCTCCTCCTCGATCGGTTGGAGGATACGGCGCGGGACATCTTCTCCCGGCATGGATGACAGCAATCGCTGCAGATAGATCTTCCTTAGCTAGTTTGGAGAACTGTGTTTTGATTTATATTTTTTTGTAATTACGTTTAAATTACTTTCGTCTGAGACTCTGTGGTTGATCGGCTGTGTGCATCCTAGCTATACAGAGGCCGGGTGTAAACTTTATGTTAAGTAACAAAAGCGCACATTTTCAAAATGGGCGCATGGCTCGGAGAAAGGACAAATTACATCAAGATTCGTTGGATCTTTGAAATTAACCTTGATCCATACAATTTATTGGCGGCATTTGCGCGTGTACAAATTGAACATGTACACGAAGAACGATGAGATGTGCCCCAGAATTAGCGTCCGCTGGTATCTGTACCTTAGGTCGCTGGGGTTTAGGAGAAACATTATGTAACTGGTCCACTTTTGTCAGATGCGAACGAGCATCGGTAGACCGAACCTGCAAAGGTAATGGGCCAGCGAATATAGCCCCGATCCATGCCCGTCTAGGGCCCAATGCTCGAAAATTCAAATTTTCCGTTTTTTTTTGGATCAGCAGATCTAGCCAAGGACGACGACGGCGAGTCAATCGCCTTCATCGATCGTCGCCGACAGACCAGCATCCCGCTATCCTTTTCATCATCAGAACTAGCCATAGTATAAACCGAAGGATACAGTGGTGGTCTCTTGATTGATCGGAAAGATCTTGCAAACCTCTTAGCAGAATCGGTTCTGCAACCATCGACTGAATCAGAACTCACCTACGACGCCGGCGACACCCACAGATCCAATGCCGCACGCGACGTTGCTGCTGTCTGTGTACGATCCTCTTTGCTGCTCGCGAAGAAAACGTGGCCAAGCCATAGCTATCTTCTCCGTCAAAAGAGCAGCGCAGATATCGAGAAGCAGAATCCAGCGGCCCGAGAGAGGCTCCTCCTCGTCGTCGTCAGACGACAGAAGCCAGAACTTGCCTCCTCCCGGCGGGATCACCAGCAATGGCGTGCGATCGCCAGCCAGAGCGCCCCGCTATTCTGGCCTCTCATCCCGCTGTATGCGAGTTGAAAACAAAATGAACTGGCACTACGGGATTTTTTTTCTTTGCCGTGTAACAGTCCATACACGCGGCAAATTCCCGAAAAAACACGGCAAAGCCTTTGCCGTGTAAGACTACACGGCAAAGACCGTACGGCTAAGATCAGGCCGGCAAACGAGTCTTTGCCATGTGTCTAACACGGTAAAGGCTTTGCCGTGTGCCAGGCAGCCCTGCACCGCACACAAAAGTAGCTTTACGCCGCCTCGAGCAAGACGGCGTCGTGATAGTGGGAAAAGCCATTTTTCATTTTCCGAGCGCAAAAAACAGAAACCGATGGACGCCTCCTGCGCGTGCTCCGCGGGTTTCAAATTTTGAATCCGCCGCCCGCGGCCGGCGGCGGCGCTGGTCGCCATGCCTCGGCCTCTCTCGCTCGTGGCCTCCCCCGTCCTCCGCTGGTACACTTCTTCCTCCTCTCTCTTTGCAGGTTGCCGCTCAGGCTAGACCGTGGCCACCGTCGTTCTCCGACCATAGGATGGCCGCCTGGTCCTCCTCTCCGCGGAGGGCGTCGTTATCGATGCCCGCGACCGGTGGCGGGGGGAGTTCGTTCGCCAGGGCGCGACGCTCGGCTTCCCGGCGCACGAGGTGAAGGTGGGCGGCCGCAACTTGTCGCCGACGTCTGGCGCTTCTCCGCCCCGGCCCCCGCAGAGTTCGCTGCTGCCCTCCCGCCCGCTGCCGCCAGAGCTCGTCAACGCGTTGGCGGACCTCCACGGGGTGCCCTGGGGGACGTTGAGGAGGAGGAGCCGGCGGACGTTGCGCCGGTACCGGAGGACGCGCCCCTGACCGGCAACCGGGCTCCTGGGGACATGTCCGACGAGGAACGGGGCGTGGACACCGCAAGATGCTCCTCCCACCTCTTCCTGCCCTCTCTCGGTGATTTCCTCCCGCTCACGCGAGCTGCCCCCTAGCGGCCCCGCCGGTGCGGAGGGGTCCCGACGAGACCGCCGTCGGCGGCGCCCCAGCAGGGGTGGGGTGGGTGGGGGAGAGGGCGTCGTCGGGTCGCGGGCGAGGGTGTAACATCCCAAAATTATAAAACAATGATCATCAAACTCTAATCACTAAAATTAGGGTTAACAAAAACTTTTATTAATTAAAATTATATGAACGCATGTAAAAAAGAAATGGTTTAAAGATGAATATAACATCATATAAAACAATTCCATGCAGAAACAAATCAAGAGAAAACAAAAAACAAATCAAATAAAGCAAATGGTCATTTTTGTCAATCTTGCTCACTATGTCACTTTGAGTGTTTCTAGTCCAAGATTTCAAACAAAAACTTTTCCAATTCTTTTCACCCCTTGTTAGACCAAGTAAAAGTGAATCAAAGCCCACCTTTCAAACTTGTAGAAACAATTGGCAACCTCATTCAAATCACAAGTGAAAATTGAATCTTTAACATATGTGAAGATCACACATTTTCAAAACCCAACCAAACCAGTGCCCCTTAATCAATCCAACTAACCAGATACTCCCTAGTATATGCATAGCAAATCCACAAAGTTTGAATCCAAAATTAAAATTTGAATTTCTTTCGGACATTTCATCAAACACCTTGTTAGCAACAAACAAAAAAAACATCAAACACTATAGTGTACAGTAATTTTGGCCAACCTTGTTCCCTCTCTAGCTCTCATTACACTCTCAATAGATGAACTAGCCAAATTAACAAGCCTTAGCGCCATTGTGAGCTTGGCATAGCAATTAATGGTGACCATGCCGAGCCTCCCCTTGTCACCCCCATGTCGCCAGCAAGATAGAGGAAGAACTAGATGCGCTAGCCTTGTCTGGCATGCTGCGCGTGCGTCACTGCCCCCTCTAGACCATCCCTAGCTCAAAGATAGAGACAGTAACCACCGGAAACGCCGTGCCTGCGCTGCTGTCGACCATGCCAACGCGCACCTAGTGCACGCGCCGTTCCCACTCAACCCGACCACCTCGAGCCCTTGCCGCTCGCCAATACGAACCCCACCGTCCCAGGAGACCACTAGACATGTTCCTCGACCGTACGCCGTAGTCACCGCACGCCGCAAAGTTCGCCGTCAGTACCGCGAAGATCACCACACGTTCCAGACCTAACCCCACCGCCCTACGCATCGCCTTTAAGCTAGCAACGATCGACAGGAGACCGCACACTGTCCCCTAGCCTCAGCCACGCCGATAGCCGCTTGTACCGTCGCCTCCGACGACCTCCGCCCACGCTGTGATGCCCCTCACGCTCGCCTATAAAAGGAGGCCTCCCTAGCTCGATTCCTCCACATCATCTCAGTCCCCACCCCTCACTGATCCTTCCCACTTCTTCCCGGAGCAAGGCGAGCTCTATCTCGCCGGAATTTGGCCGGAGCCCGCCGCTGCTGGAGGATAAGGGAGTCGTCGATTGGAGCCGCCCCAAGAGGAGTCGCCGGTACCAGGAGAACCACCATCATCGACTTCGTCGTTCGCCCCCGTCACCGACCATCGCCTAAGCCCCAGACCACCATTGGCCGTGTTAGGGTTAGTTCCTCGCCGGAGTAGCTCGTCATCAACGACGACCCTCAGCCGTTAGATTAGAATTAGATCGTAAGGCTCAGATTCATAGATACTGTTTCGTTTAGTTATTCCCGCTGACTTGTGGACCCCATCTGTCAGCAGCCCGTGCGCGCGCTTTTGCGTAATGGGACAGCCCAGTAAAACATCCCGCGCGACCAAACAATTCAAATTTAGTTTTATTCATTTAATTTCAAACACAGTTCTGTACCTAGATTCAAAAATCAACCCAGCTTGATTCACTGAACCAAAATGCGTGAAAACAATTTTGTTAGGAAGGTGCTAGAATGCTTAATAAAAGCCCGTTGGATTTAAATCATTTAGAATTATAGATCACCCATGGTAAAAATAACAAGGCAGAAGCTTTTCTGCATTCAAACATTTTTCAAAATTCAACCGTAAGAGCTTTTGAGTTGATTCCAACTCTCAAAAATCACATTTGACCATACATTTCCAAATATATAAAAATATATAGGTTTACTTACAGAAATAATGATAAAGTAATAAAAGAATGCCACATAGGAATTTCTAGTCACTTTAATTAAATAAAATAAAAAAGTTTAAACCTTATTAAATTGTGACACCACTTTAAATCACATTCCCATGTACTGAAATATGTGGTGATGACATGTTTCAACATGATCCCATGTTTGAGTTGGAGAATATTAAATCTTAAGTAGTTTTTCAATGAGTAGAAATTACTTTTCTCAAAATAAAATAAATGGGACAAGTGCTTTAATCTTGTAATGTTAGTGATGATGCTAGATCACCTAGTGTGAACCTTTGTGTGATGATTAGAAATAGTTAAGTATTGTTTGGTGATTGTGTACCTCGTATTTATTTATAGACGCTAGTACCGACCAACGATACGAGGAGGAAGGATGATACTACGAGGAAGAAGCCGAGGATAACTTCAACCACTGCTCTGCACAAGGCAAGCCTAATACTACTAGTTGAATTAGCAAGCTAACACTTGCAACTTATCAAGCCTAATACTACTAGTTGACTTAGCAAGCTAACACTTGGAAGATACCCTACTTATGCAAGCTACTACTTGCGTGTTACTATGCCAACTATATGTGATTATACCCACTTGACACACCATCCTAGTTTTACTTGTAAGCTTAGTATTATTAAAAGCGTTCTATCAAAAGTGTACTTAGTGACTTGTAGATTCTAGCAAGATAATCTAAGGTAGCATAAAGAACATAAAACTTGCCCTAAGTTAGATAATCTTAATGTCATCCTGAGGCATGAGATTGAACTTAGCTGATCCCCACTTGTTTACAACCCCTCATTAGTATTTACCCCCACTTGTAGATGCTAGTGCTAAGCATAAAACTTGATCAACTTTAGATGGGAAAGCTTGGTGAAAATGGTTATGAAAACCTTAGAATGATGAGTCATTCTACTGAAATGTTTTGACATGTGTTTCTGAACACCAGATGATTTTGATGATGAAAATGTTGAGGCATTAGCATTAGCCCTTTATAAAACTGATGGTTGTCTGAATGCGATACCATTCTGATTTTACCGTACAACCACAATACCCGAAAATTTGGGTAGGGCTTGACTGGAAATTTATATACCTTAGTATGGGTTTCCTTGCAGCCAAGGTCTGAGCTGAGGCTACCTTGTGAAGATTGTCCACCTGTGCATTACCCAAGATGACACTTGGTCATGGTTGGGAGGCCAAACTCACAGGAGAGGTGCCTATACTAGGGCGGGTAATTGAAAGGTTAGGATTGATTATCCGCATACTGAGTATGGTGAATTCAGGATTTGTTCCTGACGGATGTATCGAATGTTGTGGTGAAAGTGTACAATCTCTGCAGAGTGTTAAACTATTCGAATAGCCGTGTCCGCGGTTATGGACAGTTGGAGTGGCCATATTGATCCCCCGTCATATGTTTTCAAAACAACTTGTGAAATGATTTGTGACTTGACTTGACCACAGTAGAGTTGTTACATGAAATGCAAGTTCTGTTGGAATTATGCCCTAGAGGCAATAATAAAGATGTTATTATTATAATTCTTGTTCATGCTAATGTTTATATTCCATGCTAGAATTGTATTAAGCGGAAACTTTAATACTTGTGTGGTTTGTGAACAACACCGTGTCCCTAGTACGCCTCTATGGACTAGCTCATTGATTAATGATGGTTAAGGTTTCCTAACCATGGACATGAGTTGTCGATTAATAATGAGATCATATCATTGGGAGAATGATATGGTGGACAGACCCAAACTAAGCGAAGCAATTAGATCGTGTCATCGTGTTCGTCTTTGCGAATCTTTTCTTATGTCAAATATTGTATTCCTTAGACCATGAGATAATACAACTCCCTGGTATCGATAGAAAGCTTTGAGGTGATCAAACGTCATCCTACGAGAGGGTGATCATAAAGGTGTCTCTCAGGTGATCGGAAAGTATCTGTTGGGTTGTATGTATCGAGATGGGATTTGTCCCTCCCAAGTCGGAGAGATATACTTCGGGCCCACTCGGTAATCGATATCAACACCGCTTGCAAGCATGTGGTTAAGGAGTTAATCACAAAGTGATATCGGATTACGGAACGAGTAAAGTACTTGCTATGAACGAGATTGAACTAGGTATGACGGTACCGACGATCAAATCTCGGGCAAGTAAAATATCGCGAGACGAAGGGAATATATATATGGGATTGATTGAATCCTGGCATCGTGGTTCATCCGATATGATCATCGATGAATGTGTGGGAGTCAATATGGGTTTCCAGACCCCGTTGTTGATTATTGATAGAAGATCATGTCTGCATATTCTCGAACCAGGTCACACACTTAACGTGTCTCGACCCTAGGATAGATTGGATAATTGGTTTATGAGTTTTTGTTCGAATCTCGGATGGGATCCGGGACATCACGAGAGGTTCGAATGGTCCGAGAATAAGATTCATATAAAAGGCAGTTTTGGAGTTCGAATTGTTCCGTTAATCGGTATTGTAGGAAAGTTTAGAACCTTCCGGAAGGGGGCCAACGTGGCCCCACCTTCCGGAAGGGGGCATGGGCCTATGAGGGAGTGCCCTGGGCGCATTGGGCTAGGGGCACAAGGCCCCATAGGGCCCAGCCGGCCAAAGAGGGTTTAAACCCTAGATAGAGCTTCTAGAAGGGGGGGTTTCCTTGCCCCCCACTCCTCCTCCTTTGGGGCCGCCGTTTTGGCTTGGGGGAGGAGCTAGGGCTGCGCCCACCCCTCTATATATAGAGGGCTGGGGGTGCACCAACCCGCTACACCTTCCCCTCCAACCCTAGCCGCCCTGCTGCCCTCCTCTCTCCCTCCCGACTTCTTGTAGATCCAATTGCATCGCGCCGTCGCGTTGTAGATCCAACCCATCTCTCCACCATAATTGCTGGACCAAGGAAGGAGGAGACGTCGAGGTGCTGCACGTGTGTATCTCACGAAGGCACCGTCACTTGTGTTGCTAGATCGGATTGGATCGCGAGGAGGAGAAGCGAGTACGACTACATCACCCATGTTCCGACGAACGTTCCTCTGTGCGAATCTTCAAGGGTATGAAGATCTAATCCAATCTCTCTCGTTGTTTGCATCTCCTAGATTAGATCTTGGCTTTCCCTCTGTTCGCATCCATAGAAAATTTTGATTTACTATGTCGCCAAACCCTTCAGTGGTATCAGAGCTAGATCTATGCGTAGATGGGTTTCACGAGTAAAACGCAACATGGTTGTTGCGGGCGTTGATGTTTTCTGTTGCAAGACTCTTGTTTGTGTTCTTCTTATGACGCGGGATAGTGAGATTGAAGTGGTCCAGGCCAACCTTACGTGACGTCGTTCGCGAGACTGGCTCCGCACTTGACGTATGTCTTGTTCCACACATGCGGCTGGTGGATGTCAGTTTCTCTCACTATAGTTGTCATGGGATTAACACCGGAGTTTGGCAACCATAATATCACCGTTGTGGATTTCCATAGGTAAGAATTGTTCTTAGCATATACTCCCATAAGCCACGTAAAACATGCAACAACAAAGTAGAGGCGTCTAACTTGTTTTTGCAGGGAGTGTTTTCTGTGATATGGTATGGCCCAAGATGTGATGTGTATATGCGATGATCATGTTTTGTAATGTTTCACGACTTGCATGTCGATGAGTACACAACCGGCAGGAGCCATATGGTTTTCTTTATAATTGTGTATGACCTGCGAGTCAACTTCTTACACGCCATGTAATAGCTTTACTTTATCGCTAAGTAGTTAGCAATAGTTGTAGTTGCTATTCGTGGTGGAGGCAATCATGGTGGAGTGATGGAGATCATGCCGGAACGCACAAGATGGAGATCATTGCGCAAAGATTGGCTATACCATGTCACATAAAGTTATATGCATGTGATGTTTATCCTTTTATGTATCTTATTATGCTTAGATCGCGACGGTAGCATTATAAGATGATTCCTCACTTAAAGATCAAGATAAAAACTGTGTTCTCCCCAAGTATGCACCGCTATGAAAGTTCGTGTCCAAGCATCACGTGATGATCGGGTGCTATAGACTCACGCTCACATACAACGGTGCAAGCCAGTTTTGCACACGCGGAAATACTTGGGTCTAACTTGACGAGCCTAGCATGTACAGACATGGCCTCGGAACACAAGAAACGAAAGGTTAAGCATGAGTCATATGAATGATATGATCGACACTTCGTTGTCCACCATTGAAACCACATCTCTTCTCGTGATGATCGGATTAGGTGTGGTGAATTTGGATCATGTTCACTAAACAACTTGAGGGATGTTGAATTTAGTGGGAGTTCATCTAGTAATTTGATTAAGTTGAACTATTTATCATGAACATAGTCTAAATTGTACTTGCAAATACTGTAGATCACATGGCCAAGTCCAACTTCAACTTCAACGTTTTTGCTGAGATAGAAAAGCTTAGAAACAATGGGTCTAACTTCACCAAATGGTTCCGCATTCTGAGAATCATTCTCGCTGGCGGACAAAAGGACTATGTCCTTCAGAAAGCGCTAGGTGACGCCCCTACTATAGATGCGCCGGCTGATGAAAAAGCTGTTTATCAGTCGCGCAAGGATGATTATGATTTGATTAAGATCGCCATGTTGTATGCTATGGAATCGGATCTTCAAAATCGTTTTGAGGAGTTCGCCGGGCCCTTTGAGATTCTCGAGGAGCTGAAAAACATATTTCAGACTCAAGCCCGTTCTGAGAGATATGAGATCTCTAAGAAATTCTTTAACTACAAGATGGAGGAAGGGAGTTCCGTTAGTGAGCACGCCATTGAGATGACGGGCTACACTCAACGTCTTGAGCAACTGGACTGCAAGATTCCAGAGGAGCTCAAGATTGACACTCCTAGCTACAAAAGTTTTGTAGTTGATCACAATCAGATTGGTTCCCCTGATATGATCACTGAGCTCTTTGCTAAGATGAAAGTAGCGGAGGTGAACATCAAAAAGAATAATCATGTGTTGATGGTCAACAAGCCCCCCACCTTCAAGAAAGGTAAGGGTGCAAGTAAGCCCTTCAAGAAAGGCGGCGGCAAGCGCTGTTCTGCCGAGAAGAAGCTCAAGTCTGGTCCTAAGCCTTAATCGAGTGCTTCTATTGCAAGGACAAGGGTCATCGAAGCGCAATCGTCCAAGTACTTAGCGGACAAGAAGGCTGGCACCATCAAAGGTATATTTGATATACATGTTATTGATGTTTTCCTTACTAGCCCTCGTTGTAGTGCCTGGGTATTTGATACCGGTTCAGTTGCTAATATTTGTAACTCGAAACAGGAGCTACGGAATAGACGGCTTCTTGCGAGGGATGAAGTGACGATGCGCGTTGGCAACGGATCAAGAGTTGATGTGATGGCCATCGGCACGCTGTCCTTAGTTTTACCTTCGGGATTAGTTTTAAACCTCAATAAATGTTATTATGTGCCTGCGTTGAGCATGAACATTATTTCTGGATCTTGTTTATTGCAAGACGGTTATTCATTTAAATCAGAGAATAATGGTTGTTCTATTTATATGAGTAACATCTTTTATGGTCATGCACCTGTTGTGAATGGTTTATTTCTTCTAAATCTCGAAAGGGATGAAACACACATCCATAACATTGAGGCTAAGAGATGCAAAGTAGATAGTGATAATACTACTTATTTGTGGCACTGTCGTCTAGGTCATATTGGTGTATAGCGCATGAAGAAACTCCATTCTGATGGACTTTTGGATTCTCTTGATTTTGAATCATTTGACACATGCGAACCATGCCTCATGGGCAAGATGATCAAAACCCCGTTCTCCGGTATGATGGAGCGAGCAACGGACTTGTTGGAAATCATACATACTGATGTATGCGGACCGATGAGTGTTTCGACGCGCGGTGGATATCGCTATTTTCTCACTTTTACCGATGACTTAAGTAGATATGGGTATATCTATTTAATGAAACATAAATCTGAAACATTTGAAAAGTTCAAGGAATTTCGGAATAAAGTGGATAACCATCGTAACAGAAAGATTAAGTTTCTACGATCCGATCGTCGGGGCGAATATTTGAGTTATGATTTTCTCACGCATCTTAAAGCAAGCGGAATTGTTTCGCAACTCACGCCACCCGGAACACCACGGCGCAATGGTGTGTCTGAACGCCGGGATCGAACCCTATTAGATATGGTCCGATCAATGATGTCTCTTACTGATTTGCTGTTATCATTTTGGGGTTATGCATTAGAAACCGCTGCATTCACTTTAAATAGGGCTCCATATAAATCCGTTGAGACGACACCGTATGAACTATGGTTTGGTGCTAAACCTAAGTTGTCATTTTTTAAAGTTTGGGGATGCGAAGCTTACGTCAAGAAGTTGATGCCGGACAAGCTCGAACCCAAAGAGGATAAATGCGTCTTCATAGGATACCCTAAGGAAACTATTGGGTATACCTTCTATCACAGAACCGAAGGCAAAGTGTTTGTCGCAAAGAACGGTTCCTTTCTTGAGAAGGAGTTTCTCTCGAAAGAAGTGAGTGGGAGGAAAGTAGAGCTAGACGAGGTTATTGAACCTTCTCTTGAATTGGAGAGTAGCGCAGCACCTGAAATTGTTCCAGTGTCGCCTGCACCAACAATAGAGGAAGCTGATGACAAGGATCATGAAGCTTCGGCCGATCGCATCTTGAACATCGCAGTCGACAAGGTCGCGTGCCCCTCTGAGTGGTACAAGAACCTGTCTTTGTTGTCTTTTTAGTAGAAGACAGTGAACCTACGAACTATGAGGAAGCGATGATGAGCCCAGACTCTGAGAAATGGCTAGAAGCCATGAAATCCGAATTGGGATCCATGAGCGAAAACCAAGTATGGACTTTGGTGGACCCTCCTAGCGACCGAAAGACCGTTGAGTGCAAATGGATCTTCAAGAAGACAACGGACGCGGATGGTAATGTTACCGTCTATAAAGCACGGCTTGTCGCGAAAGGTTTTTGACAAGTTCAAGGTGTTGACTACGATGAGACTTTCTCTCCCGTAGCGATGTTTAAGTCCATTTGGATTTTATTAGCAATTGCTGCGTTTCATGATTATAAAATATGGCAGATGGATGTCAAGACTGCTTTCCTCAATGGCAACATTGATGAAGAGTTATATATGATGCAACCCGAAGGTTTTGTCGATCCTAAGGATGCTGATAAAGTATGCAAACTTTAGCGTTCCATTTATGGACTGAAGCAAGCATCTCGGAGTTGGAACCTTCGTTTTGATCAAGTGATCAAGAGCTTTGGATTTGTTCCAAATTGCTACGAAGCTTGTATCTACAAGAAAGTGAGTGGGAGCTCGGTGACGTTTCTGGTACTATAAGTGGATGACATATTGATTATCGAAAATGACATCAACATGCTTAACGATGTGAAGAGTTATTTGAACAAGTGTTTTTCAATGAAAGACCTAGGTGAAGCTTCTTATATATTGGGCATCAAAATCTATAGAGATAGACAAAGACGCCTGATAGCTTAAACCAGAGTACATACCTAGAGAAAGTTCTGAAAAGGTTCAGAATGGATAAGGCAAAGAAAGGTTCAGTGCCTATGTTGTCAGGTAAGATATTGAGCAAGGCTCAGTGTCCAACTACGGTAAATGATAGGGAAGCTATGAGAAAAGTTCCTTATGCCTCGGCCATAGGTTCTATCATGTATGCCATGCTGTGTACTATTCCGGATGTGTCCAATGCTCTTAGTTTGACGAGCAGATATCAAAGTGATCCAGGAGTGGAACACTGGACAGCCGTGAAGAACATCCTAAAGTACCTAAATAGAACTAAAGAAATGTTCTTAGTCTATGGGGGTGATGAACAGCTTGTCGTAAAAGGTTACGTCGACGCTAGTTTTGACACCGACAAGGATAATTCTAAATCTCAGACAGGGTACGTGTATATTTTGAATGGAGGAGCTGTGAGCTGGAGAAGCTGCAAGAAAAGCGTGATCGCGGGATCTACAGTAGAAGCGAAATACATGGCTGCTGCAGAAGCGTCAAGTGAAGGAGTTTGGATCAGAAACTTTATCACTGAGCTTGGTGTGGTGCCAAGTGCCTTGGACACACTGGAGATATTGTGTGACAACACTGGCGCCATAGCACTTGCTAAGGAACCAAGATATCATCCAAAGACCAAGCATATGAACCGCAAGTTTCATATAATCCGAGATTATATAGCAGATGGAGATCTGAAGATTAGCAAAGTACATACAGATCTGAATGTCGCAGATCCATTGACTAAACCTCTTCCACGTGTAAAACATGATCAGCACCTCAGTGCCATGGGTGTGAGATTGTTGCCTAATGTAAACTAGATTATTGACTCTAGTGCAAGTGGGAGACTGTTGGAATTATGCCCTAGAGGCAATAATAAAGATGTTATTATTATAATTCTTGTTCATGATAATGTTTATATTCCATACTAGAATTGTATTAAGCGGAAACTTTAATACTTGTGTGGTTTGTGAACAACACCGTGTCCCTAGTACACCTCTATGGACTAGCTCATTGATTAATGATGGTTAAGGTTTCGTAACCATGGACATGATTTTTCGATTAATAATGAGATCATATCATTGGGAGAATGATATGGTAGACAGACCCAAACTAAGCGAAGCAATTAGATCGTGTCATCGTGTTCGTCTTTGCGAAGCTTTTCTTATGTCAAATATTGTATTCCTTAGACCATGAAATAATACAACTCCCTGGTATCGGAAGAAAGCTTTGAGGTCATCAAACGTCATCCTATGAGAGGGTGATCATAAAGGTGTCTCTCAGGTGATCGGAAACTATCTGTTGGGTTGTATGTATCGAGATGGGATTTGTCCCTCCCAAGTCGGAGAGATATACTTCGGGCCCACTCGGTAATCGATATCAACACCGCTTGCAAGCATGTGGTTAAGGAATTAATCACAAAGTGATATCGGATTACGGAACGAGTAAAGTACTTGCTGTGAACGAGATTGAACTAGGTATGATGGTACCGACGATCAAATCTCGGGCAAGTAAAATATCGCGAGACGAAGGGAATATATATATGGGATTGATTGAATCCTGGCATCGTGGTTCATCCGATATGATCATCGATGAATGTGTGGGAGTCAATATGGGTTTCCAGACCCCGCTGTTGATTATTGATAGAAGATCATGTCTGCATATTCTCGAACCCATGGGGTCACACACTTAACGTGTCTCGACGTTAGGATAGATTGGATAATTGGTTTATGAGTTTTTGTTCGGAGTCTCGGATGGGATCCGGGACATCACGAGAGGTTCCGGAGTGGTCCGGAGAGTAAGATTCATATAAGGCGGCAGTTTTGGAGTTCGTAATTGTTCCGGTTAATCGGTATTGTACCGAAGCTTCTAGAACCTTCCGGGGGCCAACGTGGCCCCACCTTCCGGAGGGGGAATGGGCCTATGAGGGAGTGCCCTGGCCGCATTGGGCACAAGGCCCCATAGGGCCCAGCCAAAGAGGGTTTAAACCCTAGATAGAGCTTCTAGAAGGGGGTTTCCTTGCCCCACTCCTCCTCCTTGGGGCCGCTGCTTTGGCTTGGGGGAGGGCTAGGCTGCCCACCCTCTATATATAGAGGCTGGGCGCACCAACCCCTACACCTTCCCTCCAACCCTAGCCGCCTGCCTCCTCTCTCCCTCCCGACTGCTTGTAGGCGAAGCCCTGCTACAGAAATTCTCCACCAATTGCACCGCCGTCGCGTTGTAGATCCAACCCATCTCTCCACCATACTTTCTGGACCAAGGAAGGAGGAGACGTCGAGGTGCTGCGTGCATCTCACGGAGGCACCGCCACTTGTGGTGCTAGATCGGATCGATCGCGAGGAGGAGAAGCGAGTACGACTACATCACCCACGCTCGACAAACGTTCACTGCGAATCTTCAAGGGTATGAAGATCTAATCCAATCTCTCTCGTTGTTTGCATCTCCTAGATTAGATCTTGTCTTTCCCTCTGTTCGCATCCGTAGAAAATTTTGATTTACTATGCCGCGAAACCCTTCAAGTTCCCACTTAGGTGCTATAAAACTTCCAACTAGTTTTATTTGCTTCTAACCTTAGTAGAGGTAAATTTGGCTTTTTGCAAAAAAACCCTAGAGCTTAGTATCCTACTACAAAAACCCCCTTCACTTATTAGTATTAGTTTGCGAGTATTTAAAGAGTACTCATGGATTTGTCCCTGGCTATTCCCGTGGCTAGACTATGGAGAAGAGTATGAGGAAGAAGGACAACAGGAAGGTTACGACAACTAGGATCATCTCCCATCGTCAGCATTGCCTGTGACCATGAAGATGGAGCTTTGCCCATGCTATCGTTACTATTACGTTATTCCGCTGCTTGAGTTGTATTAAGAACTGGATCATGAGATCCTTATTTGTGTAAGACCTTATGTATGGTTTGTAATGGATGATGTACGGTGATATCCAATTCTGTTATGTCTCGCAAAAATGGTAATCCTGGGATTGCGATGTATGGCATAACAGGCATCTGGGATTAAAATCCGGGTGTTGACAAGTTGGTATCAGAGCCATCCTGACCATAGGACACTCTAGTAGAATGGACGTTTGAATCAAAAACTTAGTTTCAAAACCAAAGGAAGTGAGTATTTACAAAAACTTATTCTCATTCTTATCACTAGGATTCTTTCATGAAAATTCATGTTCCTAAAAGATTCTTGCAAACTTGCATAAAATTTGACACACTTGATCACTCTACTAACTTACTCACCCTATATTCTTATAGATGGACGTGAAGTACAACAAGTTTTATCAGTTGGGGAATGGAGGAGACCTCATCTTTGAGCGTGACTTGGACCTGCTGTCGGACATGCTGGAGCGTCCGCACCCCAAGTTCTTCGGAGCTCAGCTCAATGATCAGGAAGGAGAAGATCTGCAGTGGCTAGTTGTTGCAAGTATCCGAGGAAAGATTGAACCTCCCACTGCAGAGGGAATTCAGTTCACCTTAAGAGAGAACAACTGGCTCGATGGAATGGCCAGGGCAATGCAGGAATATCTTGCCCGTTTGTGTGGGCAGAGTATCAATCAAATCAAGGGTACCCGTTTTGAGTTCTACCCAAGGCGTGATGTTATGGTACAGCCACTGGAGGCCCCATATCACCACAAGCTGAAGAGTCAATTGGACCACCTCAGCTTCATGATGTATGACCGTCAGAAGGAGTTGGACAATGCCCGTTCCTACACCAACCACAAGTACGCCATCGCCTCCAAGAAGGATCAGACCATCGCCATGCTAGTGAAGGACCGCAAGTCTCGTCGCTGTCAGCTCGACAAGAAGGAGTGCATCATTGCCCGTCTTCGTCACCGGATCTCGGATTTGGAGGAGACCATCCACGAGAGAGACATGCAATTGGAGGAGAGGGATAATGCAGGGGAAGACCTTCGTGGAGACCCCTACTCCTATCTCAGCGATGATGATGACTTTCTGGAGGATCAGGCTATGGACTTCTTCACCGATGAGGATGCCTTCGCCTTCATCGATGATGATGATAAGGATGATGAGGACACTGACTCCAAGGAGTAGTAGCACTTGGGCACTAGCGTTAGCGAGTTGTATTCGGTCCCACTCTATCTTAGCTTCACAGAATGGTTCTTAAAACCATCTGTTTTTCTTTGTTGTGGTGTGTCTTTGTATCGTGTGCTATGAACGAATAAATGAAAACTTTTCAAAACCCCTGAACCTTAGAAATTTCCCTATTTTCTCATGATCAATATCAATCTTCAGATTCCTCGCGGAGGAAGCAACTTAGCCCCAGACATGATGTTGGAAATCTTGCAAATGTTGGTTTCTGACCGTGAAGCCGAAAGAGCCGAACGTCAAGCCAACTTAGCCACCCTTCAACAGATAGCTCAGATGGCCAACAACAATCAAGGCCATGGAAATCAGGACAACCATGGATCTAAGCTCAAGAATTTCCAGAACACCAATCCACCTGTTTTCACTAAGTCAGAAGAGCCCCTAAATGCAGATGATTGGCTGCAAACCATGGTAAACAACCTAGAATTTGCAGGAGTGGAGGCCAATGAGAAGGTGTTGTTTTCTACCCACTATCTGGCCGGACATGCAAGAGCATGGTGGAACAGCGTTCGCGCAATGACAGGAGGTCAGCTGATGACCTGGGAAGAGTTCAAAGTCAAGTTCAGCAGAACCCATGTGCCACCGGGTGTAATCAAGAGGATGAGAGATGAATTCAGGAATCTAAAGCAAGGAAGGATGACAGTAGTGGAATACCGTGACAAATTCTTGTCATTGGCTAGGTATGCACCGGATGAGATAGATACTGAAGCCAAGAAGAAGGACATATTCTTGAATGGTCTGCACGATGAAATGCATATAGTGTTAGTCAATATCCCCTTTGCAGATATTGAAGCCTTAGTGGACTCTGCCATTCAGATGGAAGGAAATATCAACCAAGCCAATGAGAACCACAAGCGTCGCATGATGCATCAACCAGGAACCCACCATACATCAAAGTATCGCCCCAACCCATATCCAGGATTTGTCCCGAGAAACAACAGACCCCTGATGAACCGTCCGACCTATCCCAACCGTGGAAACCCAAGGCCCGGAGGAAACCACAACAACCCCGGCAACTCTAGCAATTTCAACCATGCCCCACCTAAGTTCAACAATGCCGCCACCAACACCAACACTGCCCCAAGGACTGGAAGCAATGTTGTGCCTGTTGCAGCGAAGGACAAGTCGCAAGTGACTTGTTATTAATGTGGAACCAAGGGTCACTATTCCAATGAGTGCGCCAAGAAGATTGTCGCAACCCTCAATGCAAATGCCCCAGCTCAGCAGCAGCGTCGTGTTCAGCCCGGAAGAAGGTTTGCCCCAGGGAACTCGCTCAAGCGCAACGGCCTTCTCTTTCTCATGCATGCAGAAGAAGCCCAAGAAGCGCCAGATGTCGTGTTGGGTATGTTTTCTGTTAACTCGGTACTTGCAAGAGTGTTGTTTGATTCTGGAGCATCGCACTCATTTATTACTGAAGAATTTGCATGCACTAGTAAGATTCAACCAACCAAATTGAAGCATGTTATGATTGTTCAAATACCTGGTTCAACCACCAAAGCTAGGAAAATTTGCAAAGTCGTCCCTATCCGAATCCATGGCATAGATTTTTATGATAATCTAATAGTACTCGGAACTAAAGGTTTGGAAGTAGTACTAGGAATGGATTGGATGTCCAAACACAAAGGATTAATTGACTGTGCCAAGAAAGCCATAACCATGACCAGTACGGCTGGAATATCAGTCGAGCATGTATCTGAAACCTTGCCCCGTCAATTCAAGTACAACAAGAGTATAGCCCAGCCAACCATTGACCAAGTCCGAATAGTCTGTGAATACCCCAATGTATTTCCAGATGTTTTTCCCGCTATGCCCCCAGATGAGGATATCGAGTTTATCATTGAACTAATCCCTGGAACCGTACCCATAGCATAGAGACCATATAGTATGAACCCGTATGAACTAGTGGAACTGAAGAAGCAACTGGATGCCATGCTGGAAATTGGACTGACTCAACCAAGTGCGTCACCATGGGGATCACCTATTTTGTTTGTGGACAAGAAAGATGGAGGTATACATTTGTGTACGGATTATCGGAAATTGAAGATGTTACCATCAAGAACAAGTACCCGCTGCCAAAGATAGAAGATTTGTTTGACCAGTTGACTGGTGCCAAAGTGTTTTCTAAGATTGATCTTAGAACTGGCTATCATCAACTCAAGATTCGCACAGAGGATATTCCAAAGACTGCCTTTACCACCAGATATGGATTATACGAGTATACGATCATGTCTTTTGGATTAACCAATGCCCCCGCTTATTTCATGAACCTCATGAATAAGATTTTTATGGACTTCCTGGATAGGTTTGTCGTTGTTTTCATCGATGACATTCTGATTTATTCCAAAACAGAAGAAGAACATGAGCTACACCTAAGGACCATTCTTGGAACCCTTAGAGAGCATCAGCTATATGCCAAGTTTAGCAAATGTGAATTCTGGTTACAGGAAGTAGGATTCCTCGGACACATTGTATCAGCCGGAGGAATTGCCGTTGACCCTGCGAAGGTGAAGGATGTTGAAGAATGGCAAGCCCCAACCACTCAAACCGAAGTTCATGCATTTCTCGGATTAGCGGGATACTACCGCAAGTTCGTAGAAGGATTCTCGAGTATCGCTAGAACCATGACCCAATTGCTGAAGAAGGACAAGAAGTTTGAATGGACAGACAAATGTGAAGCGAGTTTTCAGGAACTCAAGAGGAGATTGATTTCAGCCCCAATCTTGATCATGCCGGATATCACGAAGCCCTTCGATGTGTATTGTGATGCATCCAAGATCGGTCTCGGATGTGTGCTAATGCATGAAGGCAATGTTATATCTTATTTATCTTGACAATTGAAGCAGCATGAACAGAACTATCCAACCCATGACCTTGAACTAGCATCCATAGTTCTAGCCCTGAAGACATGGAGGCATTACCTGATGGGAAACAGTTGTGAGATTTATTCGGATCACAAGAGCCTGAAGTATATATTCACTCAGAAGGAGCTGAATATGAGGCAGAGAAGATGGATTGAGCTAATCAAGGACTATGATCTGGACATTCATTATCACCCCGGTAAAGCCAATGTGGTAGCAGATGCCCTTAGCAGATTTCTGTGCCGCTTGAACTCCATGATTTTGAAGGAGCGACCAAGTTTGCACAAAGATATGGAAGATTTTAGAATGGAATTAGTAAATGAAGGATTTTTGGCTAGCATAGAACTTCAACCCACTTGATCAGTCAGATCAAGGAGGCGCAGAGAGGAAATGCTAGTATCGACGAAATCAAGCATTGTATCGGTACATGCAAAGTACCCGGATTCACCAAGGACGAAGAAGTAGTTCTATGGTACAAAGGACGTCTTTGTGTACCAGCAGATTCGGAGTTGAAAGAAGTTATTTTGAAAGAGTCCCATGATACTCTTTATTCTATCCACCCCGGAGGAACAAAGATGTATCAGGATTTGAAGGAGCAATTTTGGTGGCATAAAATGAAGAGAGAAATAGGAAGCTATATCGCCAAGTGTGATATATGTCAGAGAGTCAAGGCAGGACATCAAAGACCCGCAGGACTACTGCAACCACTACAGATTCCGGAATGGAAATGGGATTCAGTTGGAATGGACTTTATCACCGGATTGCCTACTTCTAGTAGGGGAAATGACTCTATCTGGGTCATAGTTGACAGATTGTCCAAAGTAGCCCATTTCTTACCAGTAAAGACCATGTACCAGAGTTCGAAGCTAGCAGAGTTGTACATCGCTAGAATCGCTAGTTTGCACGGAGTCCCCAAGAACATAGTATCAGATCGAGGAACCCAGTTTACCTCGAGATTCTGGAAGAAAGTCCAAGAAGGTTTAGAAACCCGACTGGATTTCAGCACATCGTATCACCCTTAGACCGATGGAAAAACAGAGCGAGTAAATCAAATACTCGAAGATATATTGAGAGCTTGTGTGCTAGAGTATGGATCTAAATGGGAAGACTGCCTGCCTTTCAAAGAATTTTCATACAACAACAGTTATCAAGCTAGTCTACAAATGGCCTCATTTGAGTTTATGTATAGAAGGAAGTGTCGCACCCCTTTGAATTGGTCGGAAGTAGGAGAGAGTCAGATTTCCGGACCCGACATCCTACGAGAAGCAGAATAGAAAGTTCACAAGATTCGTGAGCACCTCAAGACCGCCCAGTAAAGACAGAAGAGTTACGCCGACAAGATACATGGAGACCTTGCTTTCAATATCGGAGATTTCGTGTATCTTGAATTGTCGTCTTTGAAGGGAATCCAGCATTTCCAGCTCAAAGGAAAGTTAGCCCCCAGATATATTGGACCCTTCAACATTCTGAATCGTCGAGGAGAAGTATCATATCAATTGGAACTGCTAGAGGAAATGTTAGCAGTGCACAATGTGTTCCATATATCGTTACTTCGCAAATGGCTTGAAGTTCCGGAGAAGACCGAAGTTCTAAAGAACATTGATCACTGGACCATAGAGATCAACAATGACCTGACGTATCCCGAAGTGCCCCTCCGTATTTTGGAAGAAGCTTTCAGAACCACCAGAACCGGAAGCATCAAGTTTCTCAAGATTCAGTGGAGCAACCACACCGAAGAAGAAGCTACCTGGGAGCAAGAAGATCACATCATGACGGAGTTTCCTGATCTCTTTAAATCCTAGGTAATCTTTTTTCTTCCTTTTTCAAATCTCGGGACAATATTTAGTTTAAGGGGGGAAGGTTTGTATCATCCCAAAAATATAAAACAATGATCATCAAACTCTAATCACTAAAATTAGGGTTAACAAAAACTTTGATTAATTAAAATCATATGAATGCATGTGTGTATGTGATGATTTGATAAATGCTTGAATGAACTTGTGTGATTAACCTAAATACCAAGAAATGGTTTAAAGATGAATATAACATCATATAAAACAATTACATGCAGAAACAAATCAAGAGAAAACAAAAAACAAATCAAATAAAGCAAATGGTCATTTTTGCCAATCTTCCTCACTATGTCACTTTGAGTGTTTCTAGTCCAAGATTTCAAACAAAAACTTTTCCAATTCTTTTCACCCCTTGCTAGAACAAGTAAAAGTGAATCAAAGCCCACCTTTCAAACTTGCAGAAACAATTGGCAAGCTCATTCAAATCACAAGTGAAAATTGAATCTTTAACATATGTGAAGATCACACATTTTCAAAACCCAACCAAACCAGTGCCCCTTGACCAATCCAACTAACCAGATACTCCCTAGTATGTGCATAGCAAACCCACAAAGTTTGAATCCAAAATTCAAATTTGAATTTCTTTCGGCCATTTTATGAAACACCTTGTTAGTAACAAACAACAAAACATCAAACACTATAGTGTGCAGTAATTTTGGCCAACCTTGTTCCCTCTCTAGCTCTCACTACACTCTCAGTAGATGAACTAGCCAAATTAACAAGCCTTAGCACCATTGTGAGCTTGGCATATCCATTAATGGTGACCATGCCGAGCCTCCCCTTGTCACCCCCATGTCGCCAGCAAGCTAGAGGAAGAACTAGCTGCGCCAACCTTGTGTGTCATGCTGCCCATGCCTCACCGCCCCTCTAGACCAGCCCTAGCTCTAAGACAGAGACAGGAACCACCGGAAAAGCCGTGCCCGCGCCGCTGTCGACCATGCCGATGCGCACCACAGTGCACGCGTCGTTCCCACTCAACCCGACCACCTCGAGACCTTGCCGCCCGCCAGCACGAACCACATCGTCCTAGGAGACCACTATACATGCTCCTCGACCGTACCCCGTAGACACCGCACGCCGCGAAGTTCGTCGTCGGTACCGCGCAGAGCACCGCACGTTCCAGACCAAACCCCACCGCCCTACGCCTCGCCTTTAAGCCAGGAGACCGCGCATCGTCCCCTAGCCTAAGCCACGCCGATAGCCGCTTGTACCGTCGCCTCCGACGACCTCTGCCACGTCGTGCTTCCCCTCTTGTTCGCCTATAAAAGGAGGCCTCCCCATCTCGATTCCTCCACACCATCTCACTCCCCACCTCTCACTGATCCTTCCCACTTCTTCCTAGAGCAAGGCGATCTCTCTCTCACCGGAATTTGGCCGGAGCCCGCCGCTGCTGGAGGAGAAGGGAGCCGTCGATTGGAGCCACCCCAGGAGGAGCCGCCGGTACCAGGAGAATCGCCGTCGTCGACTTCGTCGTTCGCCCCCGTCGCCGACCATCGCCTGAGCTCCGGTGGGCCACCCCAGACCCCCACTATCCGTGTTAGGGTTAGTTCCTCGCCGGAGTAGCTTATCGTCAATGATGACCCTCAGCCGTTAGATTAGAATTAGATCGTAAGGCTCAGATTCATAGATATTGTTTCGTTTAGTTAGTTCCGCTAACTTGTGGACCCCATCTGTCAGCAGCCCGCGCACGCTGTGCGTAGTGGGCCGGCCTAGTAAAACACCCCGCGCGACCCAACAATTCAAATTTAGTTTTATTCATTTAATTTCAAACACAGTTCTGTACCTAGATTCAAAAATCAACCCAGCTCGATTCACTGAACCAAAATGCATGAAAACAATTTTGCTAGGAAGTAACTGGGATGCTTAACCCAAGCCCATTGGATTTAAATCATTTAGAATTATAGATCACCCATGGTAAAAATAACAAGGCAGAAGCTTTTCTGCATTCAAACATGTAACACCCTCAGAATCGACCCTATGCAAGTTTCAGCGATTCCCGCCAAACCCGCATAGAAACGATTCAAAGGTGCCCACCATGCACTTTCGTGCGGGTGGAAAACGAAGTAATAACATTACACAACAGTCCTCGATGGGACCCATAGAACAGATATATATAACAGCGACTCAATGAGTCAAGAATACAGATATACAATACGAAGATCCAAATCACCTTGAAAATGACACAGCGTCCGACTACGGACAAGATGCAAATGGGGCTAAGAGCCCTGAAGAATAACCAATGGCGTCCATAAACCTGCCCAGGCCAAGCCGGAAGGGTAACCCTGCTAACGGCGTCGATCTCAAAACCTGCTTAAACAAAAGGGGTGCCGACAAAGGGCAAAGGAAAAAAGAGGAGCGTCAGTACCGAGGCCAGTACACGGCGAGGCTAGAATTCGGCGGTCCTCGCCTACATAGGTATGGTGGACTGAAGCGGCAGCGGCAGCATGCGCTAAACAACCTATAGAGACTCGATACAACTGGCGGCCATCAGAGAGGGATAAGAAAGACCTATTCGGGACCAACCTGATTCTACCATCAAACAAACCCATCCTGGTGTTTCCCCCTCGAGACCAATCGAGGAAGTCAACCGAGGAACTCACACAGTTGGCAGTTTTATTTATTCAGTTATCGTTGCAGCAATTACTAGTCAGGTTTAGATATTCATCCTGATAAAGTAAGCAGTGGGCACTTTTAGTTGACCATTCCGTGATAGTTGCAACACTTACTAGTCAGATACAATTAGCATGAGATAACCCCAAAACCCAGCAGTTGTTGGTACTTTTAGGTAGCCATTCCGTTATAGTGAAGCCGATTACTAGTCATATCGGATACAAGTCAATTTATGGCAGTAAACTTTAGTTATAGTTGTCTATGATCAAGCACTGTGCTCCAAGTCGTCCATAACCGCGGACACGGCTTCTCGAAAAGATTTAACCCTGCAGGGGTGCACCAAAGTATCCACAAGCACTTGACCCTTTTGCGATCGGTTAACATACACCCATCGGTATGTCGGCGGGGCCTAAGTCATGACGCCTGCACCCAAAGCAAGCACGGGGCCACCCCACTACACACCAACAAAGTCGGCCTGTCTCCGAGACGGACTTAGGGTTTGCGACAGTGGCTGTAAACGACAGCAAATCCCAAAACTAGGACTGTCGATACAGCGAAAACACTCCGCTTCCTAAACAGTACAGCGTGGTCCTCACACAATCGTAAATAAAGCAGTAAAGCATGGCATAAGTACAGGATAGTAAATAAAACCTCAAACTAGTTTGTGGCCCCCAATACAATACTTTGAAATCAGGTACTAATCAATGGGGGGCCCATATCTCCCCACCTGTGGTTAGCGCGCTCGATCTCGGAACAGGTGTCAAGAACTCGGGGTCCTACGGGACACAAGTGGGTGGTCGGAAACAAACATTATCTATCACCCACCGATGCCTCTGCTTACTTACTTCAATTTTAGTTGTTAAACAGTAATTAAAGTGAACGAAAAGTAAAGCCATGATCATCTCCAACATAGAACATGCGGCACTCCTCCAACAACTGTGGTACTTGACGACACGCAAAAACACTTGAGCAAGCGACTACGACGCACGGGTCCAACTATCTACCAAACAACAGGTAATAGGATGTGTCCAAGGCTATATATGGCTGCAAGGGATATTACGGGTACGAAAACTAGAGCATCGCAACACAGATAGCAAAGATCAACAGGAGGGAATAAATACTAGAAAAGTAAGATAGGAAGAAAGGGGGAGATGCTCGCCTGAAAACATTGCCGAAGGTTCATCCGAAGAACGGGGCGAAGCTCACATCAACTCAACGGCCTTATCCGCGAAGAAGCAAAACACTAGAAGAAACACCGGATGCACTATTTAATACTACGGCAAAAGATCGAGCATGATGCATGTATGATGTATGACATGGCAAGGTGCGATGCAATTGGGCAATATTAAGTGGAACCGGGGGTCCCGACAATTAAATATATGGTTCAAGTTGTTTATCTACCCCGCAAATTAAATGTTGTTTATCAAGGCCGAATATATCACCGGTTCGCTACACAAATTTAAATGAGGCCAATATGAGACTAGATTTGCCCGCATATGGGCCCCATATTTAATTATGAGGTGAATCGGCATAAGGCCCCCAAACCACAGACAAGTATGCATGCATGATCAATTAATATGCGACAAGTTGTATTATGTCATAAAATAGGGTTTCGGGAAGGGGTTCACACATAGGGTTCGGCGATCTTGGCTCCGGGGGGGTTCGGGGTTCGCCAGGGCTCAGGGTTCAGGGTTCGACGGATCGGTCTCGGATAACTGAGGTAGATCTTGTCGCATCCGGGAAGCATTACTTGGTCGGCGTCGGGGGCACATCGGGCTCGCCCTGGACGGTTTCGATCTTGCCGTCGATGGCGAACTTGAGTGGATCGGGTACCGGGGTCTTCGGATCCGTGAAATAGTTCTTGTCGCACGGTGTCTGGGGTGAATTACTTGTCGTTCCACGGCGATCTTGGCGGCCTTCGGGTTCGGGCCTTGGCGTCCGAGAGGAAGTACTAGGCGTTCCGGGGATGCTCCTGTCGCATCCGCGGTCGTCGGTTCGTGCCGGCGGTCTTGTCGTCTCACGGCGGAGATCTTGGGGTACCATCTTGATTATCGGAGGCGAACTTGGGCTCGTCACCGAGGTCTTCAGGGTTCCCTGTCGGAGTATTTGATGTTCCGTGATGGAGTTCTTGTCGGAGATTCTTGCGGACACCTACGGCTCGGTGCGGTCTTGGGGTCTCGCGCCCGTGGTCTTGTGCGGTCCTTCGGGGTCTCGGGGCGTCGGGGTACTCGAGTCCGCGGGATGCGCAGATCGAGAAGGAGGGCCCGTGGACGCCGGGCGAGGAACTTGCCGGCGGCGGCACATGCTCGCTGGGGAGGCGACGGCGACGCACGGAGGGCAAAGGCGGCGTGGGGCTCGACGGCGGCGCCACCGGAGACGGCGAGGTGGAGGCCCAGGGAGGCCTGGCGGGCGCAGCGCTGCCACGAGCGGGCTCATGGACGAGCGGGTTGGAGAAGAGGCGGCGAGGGGGTCGGAGGAGGACGGCGTGGCTCGGCCGGCGGGCACGGGCAGGAGACCGGCAGTGGGCGGGCGAAGGCAAGCGGGGCGAGACGGCGAGAGGCAGGGCAGCGGAGGAGGTGGAGGCGGGTGATGTGGCTCGGGGTCGCCGTCGAAACGAAGGAGGGCGGCGAGGAGACGGTCGGAGGGGCGCCGCAGGAGGAGGTAGCAGTGCGGGGCGGGGTCGCGGAGAGCGCCACGGCGGCCTGTGGTGGTGAGCGGGTCCGACGGGGAACAGAGGCGGCCTCGGCGGATTCTGCGAGGGGAGGGGAGAGGCGAGCTTGAGAGGGGAGGTTGGGGAAGCTCCGGCGAGTCTGGGGAGGGGGAGAGGCCATGAGGCAGGAGGAGGAGGAGGGCGCGGAGAGGAAGAAGGCGGGGCGAGCCGGAGGCGAAGGATGAAGAGGACGGGTGGAGCGTGTCGGGTGGCTCATGGGACGGGGCGCCGAGGTGGGGTCGGGCGGGGACGGCCTGGGGTCGCCGAGGTGGGCTGGTGCGGTTGTGTCCAGGGAGGTAGTGGAGCAGGTGGGCTGGGGGTTGAGAGTGATGGGGCCAGCTGAGGTGGCGGGCTGGGGTTGGTTAAGGGAGAGGGTTGGAGTGAGGTGGCACGAGGGGAGTGGTCGGGGTGATGTGGCTGAGGGGTGGGTAGATTAGGTCGGGGTGTAAAAAGGTTTTAGGCGGACCGTTTTGTACTGGGGTGGTCGACTGGGTCGGTTGGCCCGTTCGACTGCCCCCCTAAAAAATAATATAGGTTTTTATTTAATTTAAAATAACTTTTGTAATTAGTTTTAGACAAACAAAATATCCGGAAACGTCCGGAGGTTTAATTTGAAATAGAATGAGGGCCAGTTTCGGAAAACCATAGTCTTTCGCAACATAGTTTCAGGTAAAAATAATATGCATGATGATGACGATGCTCAAATGCAATGTGGCATGATGACATGAGCATGCGGTCATGATGATGCAATGCACAAAAATCAACGCGATTTTCTAGTAGTGGTTTTGCGGGATGCCACAAAACATTTTTCAAAATTCAACCAGAAGAGCTTTTGAGTTGATTCCAACTCTCAAAAATCACATTTGACCATACCTTTCAAATTATATAAAAATATATATGTTTACTTATAGAAATAATGAACAAGTAATAAAAGAATGCCACATAGGCATTTCTAGTCACTTTAATTAAATAAAATAAAAAGGTTAAACCTTATTAAATTGTGACACCACTTTAAATCACATTCCCATGTAATGAAATATGTGGTGATGACATGTTTCAACATGATCCCATGTTTGAGTTGGAGAATATGAAATCTTAAGTAGTTTTTCAATGAGTAGAAATTACTTTTCTCAAAATAAAATAAATGGGACAAGTGCTTTAGTCTTGTAATGTTAGTGATGATGCTAGATCACCTAGTGTGAACCTTTGTGTGATGATTAGAAATAGTTAAGTATTGTTTGGTGATTGTGTACCTCGTATTTATTTATAGACGCTAGTACTGACCAAGGATACGAGGAGGAAGGAGGATACTACGAGGAAGAAGCCGAGGAGAACTGCAACCACTGCTCTGCACAAGGCAAGCCTAATACTACTAGTTAAATTAGCAAGCTAACACTTGAATCTTAGAAAGCCTAATACTACTAGTTGAATTAGCAAGCAAACACTTGCAACTTAGCAAACTAACACTTGCAAGATACCCTACTTATGCAAGCTACTACTTGCTTGTTACTATGCCAACAATATGCCTTAAGCATATGTGATTATACCCACTTGACACACCATCCTGGTTTTACTTGCAAGCTTAGTATTATTAAAAGCGTTCTATCAAAAGTTTACTTAGTGACTTGTAGATTCTTGAAAGATAATTGAAGGTAGCATAAAGAGCATAAAACTTGGCCTAAGTTAGATAATCTTAATGTCATCCTGAGGCATGAGATTGAACTTAGCTAATCCCCACTTGTTTACCAGCCCTCATTAGTATTTACCCCCACTTGTAGATGCTAGTGCTAAGCATAAAACTTGATCAACTTTAGATGGGAATGCTTGGTGAAAATGGTTATGAAAACCTTAGAATGAGGAGTCATTCTACTGAAATGTTTTGACATGTGTTTCTGAACACCAGATGATTTTGATGATGAAAATGTTGAGTCATGAGCCTTAGCCCTTTATAAAACTGATGGTTGTCTGAATGCGATACCATTCCAATTTTACCATACAACCACAATACCCGAAAATTTGGGTAGGGCTTGACTGGAAATTTATATACCTTAGTATGGGTTCCCTTGCGTCCAAGGTCTGACTGAGGCTATCTTGTGAAGATTGTCCACCTGTGCAGTACCCAAGATGATAGTTGGTCATGGTTAGGAGGCCAAACTGACAGGAGAGGTGCCTATACTAGGGCGTGTAATTGAAATGTTAGGATTGATTATCCGCATACTGAGTATGGTGAATTCAAGATTTGTTCCTCACGGATGTATCGAATGTTGTGGTGAAAGTGTACAATCTCTACAGAGTGTCAAACTATTCGAATAGCCGCACCCACGGTTATGGACAGTTGGAGTGGCCATGTTGATCCCCCGTCAGATGTTTTCACAACAACTTATGAAATGATTTGTGACTTGACTTGACCACAACAGAGTTGTGACATGAAATGCACGTTCCCACTTAGGTGTTATAAAACTTCCAACTAGTTTTCTTTTCTTCTGAACTTAGTAAAGGTAAATATGGCTTTTTGCAAAACAACCCTAGAGCTTAGTATCCTACTACAAAAACCCCTTTCACTTCTTAGTATTAGTTTGCGAGTACTTAAAGAGTACTCATGGCTTTGTCCCTGGCTATTCTCGTGGCCACACTATGGAAAAGAGTATGAGGAAGAAGGACAACAGGAAGGTAACGACAATTAGGATCATCTCCCATCATCAGCATTGCCTGTGGCCATGAAGATGGAGCTTCGCCCACGCTATCGTTACTATTACGTTATTCCGCTACTTTAGTTTTATTAAGAACTGGATCATGAGATCCTTATTTGTGTAAGACCTTATGTATGGTTTGTAATGGATGATGTACTGTGATATCCAAATCTGTTATGTCTCGCAAAAATAGTAATCCTGGGATTGCGATGAAATCCGGGTGTTGATAGAGGGTGCGGGGGTGGGGCTGGCCCGCTGGGCCGCTCGTGGGCCTCGGCCCGCTGGCAGCCTGGCCCAGTCGGCTCTGCCGACCCCACTCCTCCATGTCTCCTGCCGCCCGGGCGTCAGCGTTGGACCCTGTCCGTCTTGGCCCACTAGGCCGGCCGATGGGTCCTTGCAGGCGTCCCGAACCCTAACCGCCGCCGAGTGTGAGAGGGTTCCCAACGCCGACACCACTCGTCATGTTGCCCCGTCTGCCGCTGCATCCCCCCGCCTCCTCCCCCGGGTCGCCACCAGTCATACTAAGCGACACTCATGGTGCCTCGTCCCCGCAGCCCCCCGCCGGCGTCGCGCGGAAGCTCGCCTCATCATGCGCCATCTCTGCCGCTCCGCTCGCCTCCCCTGCGTCGTGCCTCGCCCCCGCTGCGTCTGGCGGGGTCCCCGCGCCGCGTCTCCCCTCTGAGGTGTCCTGCCTCGCCGCCATGGCAGCCACCAAGCAGGTTCCCGCCAGCAGCTCGGCCATCCCGCTCTCTGCCTCGCGCGCGCCGCCGCTTGGAAGAGCCACGCCGCAGACCTCCCCCACAGGAGGTAGCGCGCGAGCAGCAGCTACGGTCCGCGGCCCTCCAGGCTCGCGACGCTATGGCGGTGTCGCCTCCGAACATGGGGCGGGCGGATGCTTCCTCCTGGCGGGGGGCAAGGCCCCGGTCATTCCCCCCATGGAGGTGATGGCGCGGCCGGAGGGCGAGAAGACGGAGTCGTCGGCGCCTAAGAAGAAGAAGAGGAAGTCCAAGAAGAAGAAGAAGAAGAAGAAGAAGAAGAAGAAGAAGAAGAAGAAGGGCGCAGTACCAGTGGCCGACCCTGCTCCTGGTGTGTTGGGAGCCCCCTGGCGCTGTCCGAACGCCGGGGGGGCAGGGTGGTGTTGGCAGCGGCCATTCCACGCCACAGGGAGGCATGGAGTACTATGGTCACGGGGTCGACGGTGGGTTTTTCTTCATCAATATGGGTGGAGTGCAGATGACTGTCCTGGAGACCCTGACCATGGTCTCGATCCTCCCTGACCAGGACCCCCCACTCACCGTGGAGGTATCGGAAGCCTTTATCTAGGAGGAGCTCAGGTCGGTCCTGCTTGGCCACGAGTGGCCGGTCCACCGGGTCTCGGCGGCCGAGTTCGCAGTCCACTTCCCGTTGGTGGCGATCCCGCGCATGTGCGCGTGTGGCTCGTCGTTCACTCTGCCGATCCACCAGCTGAAGGTCTCCATCTAGCCTTCTTCAGCCGCATAGGAGCCGATGGCCACGCTCTCGAAGTTCTGGGTACGTCTGAGCGGTGTTCCCCACACGGCGAGGACCACGGAGGTGGTGGCTCTGGTGTCCTAGGCTGTGGGTAAGCTCGCGGCGGTGGACATGAGCTCGCTGCCTAGCCACGGTCCGATTCGCCTCCGCCTGCTCTGCCCGGACCGCGATGTCTTTCTGGTCACCCTCCACCGCGTCTTCTTCGACAGGGTGGGCCAAGACCTCTTGGTGGAGCTGGACGAGGAGGGGTTGGCCCCCGGGGCCTCACCTTCGCCCCGTCTCCTGCCCCCATCAGCGACGACACTAGGCTCAGGGAGGGGGCGCGGGTGTCGGGGGCTCCGATGGTAGTGACTCTGGGTCCGAACCAGAGTTGCCCCTGACCACTGACGTGTCGCCGCCCCCCGGTGCCGCCAAAAGGCGGCGTCATGGGTGCCACGGTCCACCTGCGGGTTGGCGCTCTGCTGGGCGATGGGCCCTTCTTCCCGGAGAGACGTCCCCTGTCGCTGAGTGCTCCGGCCAAGCTAGCCCCGGTGGATGTCCCGCGATGCTTCCGCCCGACCCGCCTGTCTCCGTCGACCTCTCCATCGCCCAGTATGGCTCCAACCTTGGTTTGGGGCCGGGGCCGCGTCCTGGTTCTCCTCCTGCTGCGCTGTTATCCTCGGATGAGGAGACCTCGGGGAGTGTAGGGCTGGTGATCTGTTCCCCCCAGTCCTCGCACTCCCCCGAGATCGTCTACTACTCCCTCACCCCGGACACCCCTGACCCCACGGCGGCGGCTGTGGGAGGGGATCGGATTCCGTCACCCCTATGGTGGCCCCCAAGCTTCGCCAGGCCAAGACTCCTAGGCCTCCCCCTGCCACCGTCCCGACACAGCGTCCGTTTGGCGGGAGCGAGGGTGGGGCTCTCTAGCCTGGAGATGATGGTGGCGGAGCGTGCTTCCCTCTGTGTCTCCGCTCGTGATGAGTTCCCAGGTACTCTGTCCTCCTCCCCGGCTCATCCTTCTGACCCCGTTTTTTCTGGTTTCCCTGGTTCTCCGTTTTGTGTTTTTTCCGAGGTTTCGCTGGCCCACCTAGGCGAGGTGGATGATGACTGTGGCATCGTGTTCCGCAGCGAGAAGGGCCACCGAATTGAGCATCTCGCGGCCATTAAGGCATGGGAGGGGTATGCGGGCGCGATCGCGGCTGCCCGGGCACGTGATGCCCAGGAATGGGAGTAGGCCCAGATCCTGCCTGAGGCGAGGTCTGCTGGACCTGGCACCAGCAAGGATCCCCCCTGCGCCTGATGAGCGAGAGGTGACCCTGGAGCCTACCCCTCGAGGTAGGCCACAGGGGAGACCTCCCAAGGCCGCGGCATCCCTCTCCCGGTCCAGTCGTGCCCTCTCGGTCCCCGCTAAGGGGACCCCCGAGGTTTGAGATCCCATATGGATCTCCTTCCGGCCTTCCGAGCGTTCATTTGGAACATCCGGGGGTTCGGGCACGAGGGTCGCCGCCGCGAGATCAAGGAATAACATTCGCTTGGAATCGCCGAATATTGTCGTCCTTTAGGAGACAATTCGCCAGGACTTCTCCATTTCTGAGCTTGAGGGTCTTAGTCGCGACAAATTCTGCTGGTCCTGGCTTTCTGCTATTGGCCACTCTAGGGGCATCCTCCTTGGGGTCAAGGAGGATACCTTTGAGGTGGATGATATGGACCACGGGGAGTTCTTTGTGAGCATGTCTCTCACGCATAGACAATCTCGTTTCAAATGGGAAATGATCATTGTCTATGGCCCCGCGGACCATAGGAGGTCCGCCGAGTTCCTGCTCGAGCTTAAGCTGAAAGTGGAACGGGCTGGGATCCCGGTGGTGGTGGCCGGTGACAAGATCTCGGCCCGTGTGGACCTCCCTAGGATGCGTTTGTTTAATGAATGCATCGTGGAGCTCGCGCTTCGCGAGATTGCGCGGGTTGGGGCTAGATATACATGGACCAACAACCAGCTTGCCTCGATCTGTAGTGTCCTCGACCGTGTCTTTGTGTTTGTCGACTAGGAGTTGATGTTCCCTTTTTGTTCACTGTGGGCCGTCACCCGGATTAGCTCTGACCAAACACCCCTCCTCCTTTCCTCTGGAGGGGGCTGCCCGCCTCGTCTGAACCGCTTCCACTTTGAGGCCTTCTGGTTAGAAAAACAAGTCTTCGTGGAGGCGGTTCAGGTCAGGTGGCTAGCCGCGGCTGCCTCTCCCACTCGTGTATACTCTGCGGTTGATATTTGGCAGCACTGTGCCAAGATATCCCGTCAGTTCATGAGGGGGTGGGGGCCCAACTTGGGGGCAGAGCTTAGGAACCAGAAGGAGTCCATCCTGCAGGAGATCCAGGCTCTCGACCAAGAGGCTGACCTTCTTGGCCTCTCGGCGGAGGCCTGGGCTCATAGGTATTCCCTGGAGACCTCCATTATGGAGATCTACAGGGGCGAGGAGGTGTTCTGGCGACAACGGAGTTGCCAGAACTGGACTCTCTAGGGGGAGTCGACACGGCCTACTTTCACGCCATCGCGAATGGGCGGAGGAGGAAGTGCTCGATCCCTTTCCTTTGGGAGGAGGATGCTCTGTTGGAATCCCCACAAGCGCTCTCCTCCCATATTTATGGCTTCTACAAGTCCCTCTTCTCGGCTGTCCCCCCTCGGGCATCTCGCTTGCGCCGGACTTCTAGTCGGCAGGGGCGGTGGTCACCCCAGCGGAGAACGCGGACCTCACCCGGCCGTTTCTCGCTGAGGAGGTGTCGTCGGCCCTGAAGTCCATGAAGACGGGATCAGCCCCGGGACCGGATGGCCTGCCAGTGTGCTTCCTCCAGACGTTTTGGGATCAGCTGCAGCCGGTGATCATGTTGATGTTCCAGGAGCTCTACATTGGGACCCTGGTGATGGCTCGTCTGAACTTTGGTGTGATCACTCTAATTCCCAAGGTAGTTGGGGCCACAGATATCCGCCAATTCTGCCCTATCATAGTAATTAATGTCATCCAGTGCCTCTTTGCGAAGGTATGTGCCATCCGTCTTGCCCCGGTTCTGGAGAGGCTCACTCACCCTCTCCAGTTCGCTTTCCTGAAGGGTCACCTCATTCCTGATGACATCCTTGCCCTCCATGAGATTATTCATGAGGTCAAGTCACGCCATCAGAAAGGGGTGTTCCTTAAACTGGACTTCCAGAAAGCCTACGACCGTCTGGACTAGGCTTTCCTGAGGCTAGTTCTGGAAAGAAGAGGGTTCGACGATCGCATGATGTGCTGGATCATGCAATTTGTGATGAGTGGTAGGACGGCGATCAACATCAATGGGGAGATTGGCCCCTACTTTAGCCCTTCCTGCGGAGTTAGACAAGGGGACCCGATCTCTCCCCTCCTCTTCAATGCCGCGGTTGATGCCCTGGCTGAGATTTTGGATACAGCCAAACTCGCTGGCCACATCATTGGGGTGGTAGGGCATCTGATCCCGGGAAGGGGTATTTCTCATCTGCAGTATGCGGATGACACCATGATCATGGTGCAGGGCTCGGACTTGGACATCAGGAATCTAAAATTCCTGTTGTTATGCTTCGAGGCCATGTCAGGTCTCAAGATCAACTTCGACAAAAGCAAAGTCATGGTGCTAGGTTTCGATGATGTCGAGTGGCAGCGCATTGCCAACAACCTCAACTTCAAGCTGGCTAATTTCCCCATTACCTATCTGGGGATTCCCATTCGAGACACGAGGGTTTTGATCAAGTACCTTGCTTCCCTGGTCACGAGAGTGCACTCCAGAGCTTCCCTGGCGAGCGCGGCTCACGTCGAAGGGAAGCAAAACGGTCCTGATGAACTCTTGTCTTTCGAGCCTGACTATGTATCAGATGGGGTTGTACTTGCTCCTAGAGGGGACCCATGCCGACTTTGCTAAGGAGTTGTCTAGGTTCTTTTGGGCGGCAAGGGATGTCCACTAGAGGTACCATATGGTTAAATGGGCGGACGTTTGCGCCCCAAAATGTCTTGGGGGCATAAGTATCTTGGACTCGTGCCGCTTTAATGTAGCTTTGATGCTAAAGTGGGTCTAGCGCATTCTAGCGAATGACGGGGGTCTTTGGCTTCAACTTATCAAAGCCAAGTACCTCCGAGGCTGGCCCCTTTTGGCATGCGAGAGGAGGGAGGGGTCTCAGCTCTGGAGATCGATCCAGGACATTAAGCACTACATTAGACGGGGCATTTCTTTCGTGGCTGGGAATGGCTAGGGGATCCTCTTTTGGCTTGACCCATGGCTCCTCCCTGTTCCGTTGGTAGTGCGGTTCCCTGCGCTCTTCGCCATCTCGTCCGACCCGTCGGCGCTCGTGTATGAGAACTTCCGAGAGGACCATTGGAACCTTCTATTCCGCCGAACCTTCAATGAGGTGGAATCTGAAGAATTCCAAGTCCTGAGGGAGTCCCTCCCCTCTTTTCTCTCCGAGGCGCAGGACACGGCCTCATGGCATCTCCTCCCCTCTGGAAAGTTCTCGGTGAGCTCGACATATAGGGCCCTATTCCAGGGCCCTGAGCTGCGGTGGACGGCTCCCCTTTGGAAAGCGCCCATGCCCCTTAGTATTCGCATCTTCGTTTGGCAGTTGCTCTAAGATCGCTTACCCTTGGGGGTGGAGGTCTCTAAACGCAACGGTCCCGGTGATAGCCGGTGCCCCCTACGTGGGACGCCGGAGATGTGCGCCCATATTATGTTCTCCTGCTCGGCGGCGCAGTTTTTGTGGAGTTTTGTTCGGGAGGCCCTGGGTCTGGCTTGGCCGGCACATGAACTGGGGGAGTTCCTACAGGCCTAGGCCAACAGGACCGGGGGGGGAGACGCCGGATCTTCTGGATCCTCTTTGCGGCCCTTTCCTGGACCCTGTGGAATGTTCGTAATAAGATGGTGATCGACCGGGTTTTCCCTTCCCGGGCGTCTGACTCTATTTTCGCTTTGCTTGCATTCTTACAATCGTGGTCTCCCTTGGTGCGGCAGCGTGACCGGGCGATGTTCGAGGCTTCTCTCCGGACTTTGAGGACTGCAGCTATCCCCTTCTTGGCATTGACCCCTGCGTCCCCGTCCCCCGCCCGCCCCTTGTGTCGGTCTGAGGGGCGCCGGCCTCCTCCTTCTCGTGCCACCACCTTTTTTGTTTTTCTTCTTGGGCGGTCTTGTGCTGTAGCCCCAACGTCTGTGAGATTATTTTTCTTTGCGTTTTGGCCTTGGCCGCGGTGGTTGTATGTCCGGTGTTGTACTTGGATTGTGCTTTATCTATAAAGTGGGGCACGAGCCTGATTCGAGAGATTTTTATGAAGCAACCACCAAATGGATAATTCCAATTGTTAGCACCCCATTTTTTTAAATACTAGACCATCTTACCAGTTTCTAGCATGTGCCACGAGGTCCCAATCTTGGTTTTCCTTATATCTATGGCCTAAACATACCTTAACAAACAAAAAGTATATTGGTAGAATCTCGTGCCGAGAAAGCTATGGGGTAGATCCCCGGGTGTCCCGCAGACTAGGGTTTCGATGCGAGACAGCCGCTGGAGCGTCAGAATCTCAAAAAATCACATAATTAAAGTGGGATGGCCAAACCACATAATTAAAGTATCCATAGATGCAATATGGGTGATATTTGAGATAAAATATGTGCTAAAGGAAAATAGAGGCAAAGGGGGGAAAATGGGAAAAAACAGGGCTTTGCCGTGCACTGCGCACGGCAAAGGAGCATTTGCCTTATAGGGCGCACGGCAAAGACCCTCCCTAGTTGAATAAAACGAGCGGGAATATTTTACGCGTTGAGTAAAATAAATGGCGGAAATACTTCGTGCGAAAAGAAATAATTTAAAATATAAAACTTTGCCGTGCTTGACGTTGAGGCACATGGCAAAGCCCTGCCGTTACCATGGCCCGTCAACTGCGCCGGAACGGTGAGCCCACGAGAGGGTGTGCCGTGCGAATTCTTTGCCGTAGGCCTTTTTTGGTCTTTACCGTGTATAGTTTCTTTGCCGTGCGTTATTTCTGGGCTTTGCCGTGAGGATTTTCTCTGCCGTGTATCTTGTATCGTTCCGCCGTGCTACACTTCTTTGCCGTGTGTCGTATTGTTCGATTACACAACAAAGAGATTTTTGACGTGCATTGGCACATGGCGAAGCCCAAGTGCACTGAAGCGCCGAATTTTCCCGTACTGTGGTGTCAACAGGCTGCATTTATCGTGAGGTCAACTGGTGTCGTATGAAGATGCCAATACAACGATGTGCAAGTTGTAGTAGCGTGATAGCTTCAATTTTCATTATATATGTACGCTAGTCAACTTGTGTCGTACATCTGGTGACAGAAGCATACATTGCAAAATTCAGTGTAGTTTCAGCTTACAACTATGTACTCTGCACATATCGAGAAACAAAATGACAATGTTGATGGAAATATAGTAACTAATTCAACTTCCATTGCAACTATATTCCATAACATTATACATCTTTCTCGAAGTCTAAACTGAATTATGATTGACATGTTATTAACTATGCATTTTTGTTACAAAATTATCAAAAGGGGAATGGACATTGTCCACCTTTTGAATGGATTGGACCTATCGATATGCATGATTTATACTCACACTATGTGCATATACTATGTCTACTGAAGAGATAGTGCTGTTTGCACATTGCAAAGTAATTAAGCTGTCAAATGGCTTCCTTACTAATTTACCTCCCAATTTTACCATGATCTTTGTGCATTATTTACGCAGATATAAGATTGCTTATCAGGATGTCGCACTTAACTAAGTGTCACCACCTCTGTCACACAGCACGTCCTAGTTCTAGTTTATGCCGCGGCAGGAAAACGGCCTAAATCTCTGCCGCGGCAGAGTTCTGCCGCCGCCCCGTTCTGGGCGTATTTGAGCGGCGCGGCGGGGACGGGAGGGGGGGAATCGATCGGGAGCGGTATACACATACATCGTCGTCGGTATATACGAGTACATGAATAATTAAGCAACTATTATTATACACAAACATCGTCATTGTGTAGTATTCTCTGTAAACGTTGAAGCATCAAGTACAAGACAAACATGTTCAAGCATATATACAACGTTCATTTTGGTGGATATCTAAAGAGTTCTCCGCCCGGCGTGACGACCTCATCAAGTATGAACCCCGCCAATTCCTCTTGAATGGCTCGTATGCAGTCAAATAGTAGGAGTTTGTCCCGCATCCATTCGATCTAAATATATATAAAGAATAGGATCAATATATATATAAGAATAAAACTTAACACAATTGATGGTAATAGAATAATGTTGTATACTTTGTTTACTTACTCTAAGTTGTTCTAGTGCGGCTTGGCCCGTCGTACATATCGTGTTGCGAATGAACTCGCAAACATAGTATCCACATAAGTTATTACCGGGTCCCTAATGCGCACACTTTACGAGAATAGAGAGTTCAATCAAAATAATAATCAATAAAGCATGATATAATGGAATTGGAAGCGGAATCAAAGAGATACGCAGACCTAGCTAGCTAGTATTAGTTACATTTTGGTCTACAAATTTTAGTTCTTCTGACCATTCGCCCACAGCCCTGCCTGTGAACCTTTTCCAAACCCTGTCCGACAAAGAAAATGGATAAAGGAGTAATTAATTACTTGTTATCACGAAAGTTGCTGATCTAGTGCGATAATATGATTGAAATTACCTCTGGAGCATCTCTTTAATGTCTGCCCATAGCTCTTGGTCTTTTCGTAAAGAGTCCATGATAAGGACTTTTCCTGAGTCAGGTTGAATGACTAGCAGAATAAAGTGAAACCTACGCACGCATAACTCATCATCAGTTACTTAACATCGAGTAAGCCGAAACAGAATGTGTACAAGAGAGGGTAACAGTACTCACGAGAAGTTGTAAGGCAATAGTATTTCCCTTTTGATTTGTTGTCTCAGTAAAGATGTTAGCAAGAAATCTTCTGTTTGCCTGGGTCTGTGTCTTACCACTTCTTCATGAACTCTATTTGGGTCACGAACCCAATGTCAAAAGGGCCTCCTTTCATGCATTCCATAACCTTTTTCCTGCATAATAGTATATACATATATGGTGAGCATATATATATATATACATGCAATTAATGAATTGAATGAGATGAGACAGAAATTACAGAAATAGTACTTACACACAGTAAAGGCTGATGGCAGCTTTGTGAAGTTCCTTCTGATTGAATAGAAAATGCAAGTCTTGAATATTGAGGGCGATCTCGTCGTCTCCGCACAAGAAAATCTGATCTCTTATATACGTCGTGATCCATTCTTCCTTTCTCGTCTTGCAGAAATCAAGGTACCATTTGTGCAATCTTCGCATCTTTGTTGGTAGATTCTTGAGCTCCTCTTTGTTGACGAGATTCTTCCCATACTTCCATGGCTGTATGGGGTTGACATCGCCTTTGGGCAAGTTGTCTCCCATGATGTTCAAGTATGCATTGCAAGTCATCCCCATCTCATTGTCCTTTCTTCGTAGCTCTGCCTCATAATCATTTACAGGAGGAGCGTTTCGTGTGTCGAACACTTGAGCGGGGCGCATGATTGCTTTTCCTGCTCTGCGAGCATGGGAACTGTTTTTGGGGGTGCCGCACGACTGCTACTTTCAGTCTCCCTCCGCCTTGCATCCCCCTTCAAAATCTGGCGCTCGTAGTCCGGCACAAGTGGGGTTTCAGATTTCAAAAGATTATTGTAAAACTTCTCCACCACCGCCGGATCTATTTTCTCCTTTGGCTCGGCCCGTCTAGGTGCAAATAATTTCTTGACCTCTTCTTTCGAGATCCTATTGGTCTCCTCGTCGCTGCGATTCCACGGTAAAACTGGCAATGGCTTGGCGGAAGGATGCGGGACGTAGTTTCTTGAACTCTTTGGCGTACGGTTTCCTGCAGATTTCTTCGTGGCAGTGCTAGTGATGCTCTTCGTGGCAGTGCTCTTCCGCTTACGCTGAGGAGATGGCTGAAGCGCCGGAGATGGCTGGCGCGCCGAAGATGGCTGACGCGTAGGAGATGGCTGGCGCGCCGGAGATGGCTGCCGCGCAGGAGATGGCTGAAGCGCCGGAGACGACAGGGGAGTATTCTGATGACTTGGAGACGGCTGAGGCGGCTCAGACTGCTGACGCTGCGGAGACGGCGGGGGTGCCAGTGGCCTCCAATTTGGAAGAACGATGTGTTCCCTCTTCCAAAGAATGGTTGTTTTCACTGAAATTTGAGTTGAGTTTCCCCTTCACCTGTAGCATGGTCAAGCTGTGCTTCCTCATATTCCTTCACAACCTCATCCACCCCGACAATAGCATAACCATCTGGAATCGGTCGGCAGTGGTAAGTTCCACCAGCTACAAGAGGTAAGGCATAGCCGACCGCCACCTTAATGGATAAGCCCATTAATCTCACATGCAGCTCAGCGTGTTCGCTCTCCGTGATCTCATCCACGGGGTATCGAGGACCCGCCATTTCAAGCGTGGGCTGCACGTTCTCCGTGGAAGCCATGCTGCTTTTCCGCGCAGAGTCTGGGCCGCCGGCAGCTTCCAATGCAGGCTCTTCGTGCCGCTGAGATGGGCCGGTAGCTTGCTGGCTCTTTTGTGCATTCACTTGCGCCTGCAGCGCCACAAGTGCATGTTCTATCTGTGTCATCCGCTCTGTACGCTCTTTTTCTTTTCTTCCGCGCCATCTATAAGAGTCACCCACTCGGCAAACCCATCCTTCCACGTCATACCCCCTGTGCCTCGTGCAAGTCCAGGGTGTTCTTTTTTACCGATGACACGTGTGACCTGGTCATTCTCTCTGTCAGGATGGAAGGTCCTGGCGGATGTTTCCTCGTATGCCGTGATGAGTTCTGTGACGGGTTTGGCAAGGAGGGTTGGGAAGATACACAATCCCGTTTCTGGGTCCAACCTTGCCCCGATTTCTTAGAACCAAGTCTTTGCACGTAGGTCGCACCCATGTGTCTGGGGATTGATCCCTCTATCGCGCAGGGCCTTCTCAGCTTCCTCCCACTTAGGCCTCTGAGATATGTAGCCACCTAACCCCGTCCTCTGGTGATATTCCTTCTTCTGGGCATTTAGCGTATTGGTTTCTGACCTCTTTGTAGCTATATAACCTTCCTTGTATGCCACAAATTCAGGCCAGTGAGGTCTTATCTTCGCATAATATGCGTCTTTGAAATCTGGAGTCTCACGAGCTTTGACAAATTTGTTCAATTTTGTCTTCCAGTTGCGGAAAGCGTCTGCCATCTTCTTTAGAGTCCACTCATTGACCTTTTCCTTTATAACCGGTTTGTTTTCATCCTCCTCTGGCAGAAGGGTGAAATTTACCAACAGCGAATTCCAAAGCGTTTCTTTGGATCTTTCATCGACAAAGGTACCGTCGCCCTTCTTTGGCTTATTCCAATATTCAATTATGATTGGGATTTGGTCCCTAACAAGAACTCCAGCCTGACGTACAAATTTGTCTGCGGCCTTCTTGGGCTCCATCGGCATGCCATCAACATGAACTGCTTCGATCGTGAACTTTGCACGATCTTTCAACCGATGGATCGCGCCTCGCTTGCTCTTTTTCGTAGAAGAAGATTGTTGCTGGCTGGTCGATCCAGTGGGCTAAAAGAAGATAGAAGCGTTAATTAATACATGTACATATATACAAATCAATCGGTGAAAATCAGTAGAGGCTTAATCCATGCATATACCTCGATAGACTTTGTAATCACTAAAGTGCGTTCACCGGAGTCGACATCTTCTCCATGGCTACTTGAGTTGTTATCATGTCCCTCCAAGTTCAGATATTGTGAGGTGTCCTCGTGGATCATGTTCTCCATTATTTCTTACTCTTCAAGGTTTCTACTGAGTGGATCCATAGTTTCTAAAACAATAATATTATCACACAGATATCAGTAATACATCTATTGAAATGCTCAAGCAAGGATGATGATATGACAGGTTAAAAGTATTGAAATATAACCCTAATACATGCTTGGTCATTTCAAACCATAATACGGAGAAACCCCGGATTCATATGAGAGGGTACATTTACTTCTTCTAATTAACTTGTCATGAAAGTTGATTAACATAGCATGGTTATTATAATGCTACATTGACAACGAGAGGTCGCGGCGCTAGGGCGAGAGCGGGCCGGGATGCGTGGGGGTGTGCGTTCGAACCAGCACGACGTGGGCTACCTAAAATGGGCGACTCACCCTTGACGCGTGTGTAGGCTCAGCGAGGACAGAGGAGGTCAGGGTCGACGACATAATGGTGGCGGTGGTCATCGGCGTGGCACAAAATATACACATATACAATAGACATACAATACAATATACATATATACATACACATACACATACAAATATACATACACATATGCCACTTGTTCTACTAATTTTAATGGTATTTTATTTGCAAATTTTGGCCCAGTGGATTTATTTCTATGAATTTTACAAATTTCTGCAAATTCCTGAAATTTCTGCGTAGTCAACGCCTCGCTGACGTGGCTGGCTACGTGGTGAGCTGCGATTCGCCGGTGCCCCTTCGGTCTGGAAACATACGACCCCGCGACGGAGCGCCTCTCTGTCGTCCTCCCGCGACCCCACAACCACGCACCGCCCGTGCCCCCAGCGCCACCGGGCCGCCTGTCGGCCCGCTGGCGGCCGACCGGGGATGGGCGCCACGGCTAGGACAAGGCGGGCGACGGTGACAGACTAAGGAGGAGCGGCGGTTCTACTGGTGACCTCCTCTCCTAACGACGGCGACGGCGAGGGCGCGCGTTATACGAGATCGAGGGGGAGGGGGCGGATAGGGCGTGGAACGGACCGGCGACGGCGCTCCCGCGGGATGGCAACGGCGACGGCGAGGGCGTACGTGGACGGCGACTGCTCGCGCGCGCTTGATCAATCTGGCTGGGGGGTGACGACACTCCCGCGGGATGGCGACGGCGAGGGCTGGACGGCGACGGCTCGCGCGCTCTCCTCTTCTTTCCTCTGCGCGCGCGCTTCGATCTGGATGGGGGAAGAAGGAAGAGAAGGGCGCACGTTATAACTCTCACCCCCTTTAACACCGGTTCGTGGATGGAACTGGTGTTAAAGGGGGGAATTCGTTTCGCACCCGCACCCCCCCCTTTAACACCGGTTCGTGGATGGAACCGGTGTTAAAGGGGGGCATTTATTTCGTACATTAAAGGGGTGGGGGCATTTTTAATTCAAAAAATAGGTTAGAATTTAGAAAATTCATATCTTTTGCATTTCAACTCAAAAAAATATGAATAATATATCATAATTTTTAGAAAAATAAGATCTATCCATTCATATAAAAACATTTTATAGTTATTTTAGATGAAATTTTTCAAAATGATTAAAACACTTACATATAAATTTTAATTATTCAATTAAAACAAAACTAAAATAGTCAAACCCTAAAACTTTGAACATAAGAAATATTAAGCATCTAAAAAGGAATCTAACCCTATTTTATTAGAGCAAATCATATTTTATTTTGTATTAACATTTTTGAATTGTTTGGATATTTAAATGCCTCATCTTTTGTATACTTTGGAATCTGACAAAACCTCGCTAAACTTGCATTGGATTTTTGATAAAATAGAATATTGTGAACCTAAAAATGATTTTTTTTAAAAATCATGAGCATCGTATCATGTACCTGTAGTTCATATCTGACCCACTTCCTACCGATTCGGTAGGAATTTGTCTTTTTCATAGGTGGACGGAAAGGTTTCAGATCCCCATGTTGGTAAATTGTCCATATAAGGTGGTCTAGTATTTTTGTAAAATGTGGTGGTAGTTTTTTGAATTAGTCATTTGGTGGTTGCTTCACAAAACCGTCCGTGTTTTATGCTCGGAAAATGTAAAATGCCTTTTTGGTGCGAAAAAAGAAAAACTTCCTCTTGCAATATTTTTTGCCATCCCATGATACACATGTATGCACAATATGGCCACATTATCACAAACTATGCCTTAATTCTAGCCATAACATTGGTCATTTGACTCGAAAGCCAAGAAACCTCGAATGAGATAGGTCATTTTGTGAAGGTTTTTTTGAGACATAATCAATATACCAAGTTTGATATTTTTCCTTATAACTATGTCACATAGTATAACACCACGCGAAGGTTTCGCATTGTTTCGATCGTTTTTTAATTTTTTATCCCTGTTTTAAACTATCGTCAAACTTTGTCGAACAACGGGCATAAAGATTCTTAGCTCGGGGCCAAGCCTCGCTAAACTTGCATTGGATTTTTGATAAAATTGCATATTGTGAACCTAAAAATGAGCATCGTATCATGTACTTGTAGTTCATATCTGACCCACTTCCTACCGATTAGGCAGAAATTTGTCTTTTTCACCAGAGGTGGACGGAAAGGTTTCAGATCCCCCTGCTGGTACATTGTCTATATAAGGTGGTCTAGTATTTTTGTAAAATGTGGTGGTAGTTTTTTGAATTAGCCATTTGGTGGTTGCTTCACAAAACCGTCCGTTTTTTATGCTCGGAAAATGGAAAATACCTTTTTGGTTCGACAAAAAGGAAAAACTCCTCTTGCAACATTGTTTGTCATCCCATGATGCACATGTATGCACAATATGGCCATATTATCACAAACTATGCATTGATTCTAGCCATAACATTGGTCATTTGATCCGAAAGCCAAGAAACCTCGAATGAGATAGGTCATTTTGTGAAGGTTTTTTTGAGACATAATCAATATACCAAGTTTGATATTTTCCTTCTAACTATGTCACATAATATAACACCATGCGAAGGTTTCGCATTGTTTCGATCTTTTTTTAATTTTTTATCCCCGTTTTAAACTACCGTCAAACTTTGTCGAACAGCGGACATGAAGATTCTTAGCTCGGGGCCAAGCCTAGCTAAACTTGCGTTAGATTTAATAAAATAGCATATTGTGAACCTAAAAATGATTTTTGTAAAAAATCATGAGCATCGTATCATGTACCTGTAGTTCATATCTGACCCACTTCCTACCGATTCGGTAGGAATTTGTCTTTTTCACCAGAGGTGGACGGAAAGGTTTCAGATCCCCCTGTTGGTACATTGTCCATATAAGGTGGTCTAGTATCTTTGTAAAATGTGGTGGTAGTTTTTTGAATTAGCCATTTGGTGGTTGCTTCACAAAACCATCCGTTTTTTATGCTCGGAAAATGGAAAATGACTTTTTGGTGCGACAATAAGGAAAACTTCCTCTTGCAACATTGTTTGCCATCCCATGATGCACATGTATGCACAATATGGCCACATTATCACAAACTATGCCTTGATTATAGCCATAACATTGGTCATTTGACCCGAAAGCCAAGAAACCTCGAATGAGATAGGTCATTTTGTGAAGGGTTTTTTGAGACATAATCAATATACCAAGTTGATATTTTTATTATGATAGAACTGGAATTAAAGTACAGAATGCAACTAACAGTAAGTTACATAAATCACGACTGAAAATTAAGATACATAAAAGAACTGAAAATTAAGATACATGGCCAGATTAAGTCACAATCGGCCGAACTTGTTTCGGAGTGTTGGAGTGATTCAGTCATGCTCCTGCCTACACCTGTAATACTCGCCACTGTAGTCGTCGTACTCGCCACCGTCGTCGTTGTTGTCGTCGTCGGGGTCACCGTAATTGAACCTTAAAGGCTAAGTACGCGTGGGCTGGACTTGAGGGTAGCGTAGACGGGGGTTAGAGTCGATGCCAGTGTCGTAGGCCATGACGCTCTGGAGAGTCCGACCGCGCCACCACAGCCGACGTCCGATCTCGTTGAAGTTCGGAGGAGGTGGGTCGTCCTCCTCGTGCCTGGCGAGCGCCCTCTCACGCCGATCCCCGAAGAAGGCTTCCCAAGTAGGAAAATAGTCGGAATGCCATCTAGGATTCCTCCGCTGCTCCGGCGTTGAGCTCTAAGTAGTAGTTGTTCGTGATGGACATCCGGCACGCCACACCAAGAGGGGAGAGGAACTGACGCCTCGGCCAAAGATCCAGCCGACGGGACACAAGAGTCTGGGCAAGGTGGTAGTTCGAGGTGCAAAGCGCCTCCGCCTCCCTGGGGGTTAGTGCTACGGTCGAAGCCATGGGAAAGAGTGATGAGGTTGCAGATATGAGTCTAGAGATTTGCAATGACAATGGAGGCCAACCCTACATATATATAGTGAGAAATGGCTGGAGGGAAGAACTGGCGGGAAAAAGCGGGAAGAACTGGCGGGAAAAAATGGCGGGAAGAAATGGCAGGAAGAAAATGGCTCATGTAATACATATACTGTTAACATAAGAAATATGACATTGATTTCCATGTTGAGATACATATGTGTGCCAAAAATGGATCAATTAATACATATAGTCAACCTTATGATCGCGTCGGCCGTAACCATGGAGTATCAGCACCGTTTAACAGGATGGCTGGGTCAGTCTTCACTCTGAAGGGCGGAATTTCATCAAACTTATTATAATCTTCTGACATGTCTGTCTTGTCCTCCACTCCCACGATGTTTCTTTTCCCTGAAAGAACTATGTGACGCTTTGGCTCATCGTGTGATGTATCTGTTTGCTTATTTTTATTTTTTCGTTTTGGTAGACATGTCCTTCACATAGAAAACCTGAGCCACATCATTGGCTAAGATGAATGGTTCGTCTAAGTTCTTGTCTACCTTCGTAAGATTGTTGAGATTTACTGTTGTCATTCCGTACTTCTTGTCTACCTCAACCCCTCCTCCTGTTAGCTTGACCCATTTGCATCGAAACAAGGTGAACTTAAAATTAGGTCCATAGTCAAGTTCTCATATCTCCTCTATGAACCCATAATACGTGGTATTTTTCCCATTGTCTTCTGCTGCATCGAAGCGGAAACCACTGTTTTGGTTGGTGCTCTTTTTATCTTGTCCTATCGTGTAAAATGTATTCCCATTTATCTCGTACCCTTGGAAAGTACATACAGTCGAAGATGGTGTCTTGGCCAACAAGTACAACTGATCCCCAACAGTGGTGTTATTCGTGAGAAGTCTTTGCAGCCAGCCGCCAAAACTCGCCATGTGTTCACTTATAATCCATTCATCAGACTGTCCCGGGTGTTTGAGGCGTATTAAATTATTGTGTTCATTGATATACGGGGCAACCAAGATAGATCTTTGTAAAACCGTGTAGTGTGCTTGATTGAGAGAAATCCCGTCCCTACATATCATTGCTTTACATCCTAGGGTGCCTTTTACACGCAGTCTCCCCTCATGTCGTGATTCTGCAACACCAATCGCCTTAAGGTCAGGAATAAAATCAACACAGAACTCAATGACCTCCTCTGTTACATAGCCCTTGGAGATGCTTCCTTCTGGCCTAGCATGGTTATGAACATATTTCTTTAAGACTCCCATGTACCTCTCAAAGGGGAACATATTATGTAGAAATACAGGACCGAGAATGGCAATCTCTTCTACTAGGTGAACCAGGAGATGCGTCATAATATTGAAGAAGGATGGTGGGAACACCAACTCAGAGCTAACAAGACATTGGGCCACATCTGTCTGTAACCCTGGTAGGCTTTCTGGATCGATTACCTTTTGAGATATTGCATTCAGCAATGCACATAGCTTCACAATGGGTACTCCAACATTTTCAGGTAGAACCCCCCTCAATGCAATCGGAAGCAATTGTGTCATAATCACGTGGCAGTCATGAGACTTCAGGTTTTGGAATTTTTTTCTCTGCCATATTTATTATTCCCTTTATATTCGACGAGAAGCCAGATGGGACCTTGATACTGCTCAGGCATTCAAAAAATATTTCCTTCTCTGCTTTGGTAAGAGCATAGCTGGCAGGAGTTAAGTGGCATCGTTTACCCTTCTCGTTCTCAGGATGCATAGGCTCTTCAGGGTCTTTCATACGTTGCTGGTCCTGCCGTGCTTTCGGTGTATCTTTTGTCTTCCCATACACTCCTAGGAAGCCTAGAGGGTTCACGTAAACATTCTTCGTCACGTGCATCACGTCGATTGAAGAGCGGTCCTCTAAAACTTTTCAATAGGGTAGGTCCCAAAATATAGATTGCTTCTTCCACATGGGCGTGTGTCCGACATCGTCATTCAGAACAGATAGACTGCCAGGACCTTTTCCAAAGATTACTTCTAGGTCCTTGACCATACCAAATACCTCCTCACCTGTACGGAGGACAGGCTTCCTCCGGGGTTTTGCCAGACGTTTGAAATGCTTGCCTTTCTTTCTTACTGGATGCAGGTTCAGAAGAAATCGACGATACCCTAGGTACACAACCTTCTTACATTTCTCCAAATATACACTTTCAGTCTCATCTAAACAGTGTGTGCATGAATTGTATCCCTTGTTTGTATGCCCTGAAATGTTACTAAGAGCAGGCCAATCATTGATGGTTACGAAAAGCAACGCTCGTAGGTCAAATGGCTCCCCTTTGTGCTCATCCCACATACGTACACCTGGTTTGGCCCACAGCTTTAAAAGTTCTTCAACTAATGGCCTTAGGTACACATCAATGCCGTTGCCGGGTTGCCTTGGGCCTTGGATGAGCACTGGCATCATAATGAACTTCCACTTCATGCACAACCAAGGAGGAAGGTTATAGATACATAGAGTCACAGGCCAGGTGCTGTGACTGCAGCCAAAGGATTCATGTCATCTGTACTTAGACCAAACCTTAAGTTCCTTGTGTCACGTGCGAAGTCCAGGTACTCTCGCTCGGCTTTTCTCCACTGTGACCCATCAGCGGGGTGTCTCAACATCGCGTCTTTCTTACGGTCTTCCATGTGCCATCGTAACAAATTGGCATGCTCTTTATTTCTGAAGAGACGTTTTAACCGTGGTATTATAGGAGCATACCACATAACCTTGGCAGGAACCTTCTTCCTAGGGGCCTCACCCTCAATATCGCCAGGATCGTATCGTCTGATCTTATACCGCAGTGCAGTGCATACCGGGCATGCATCCAAATTCTCGTACTTCTCACCGCGATAGAGGATGCAGTCATTAATGTAGGCATGTATCTTCTGCACGTCTAATCCTAGAGGGCAGACAACCTTTTTTTCTTGGTATGTACCGTCGGCAACTCATTATTTCTTGGAAGCAGATTCTTCATTTTTACCAACAACTTTGAAAATACGCTGTCAGTCACACCGTTCTCTGCCTTCCATTGCAGTAAATCCAGTGTGGTACCTAGCTTTTTGTGGCCATCTTCGCAAGTTGGGTACAACAATGTTTTGTGATCCTTTAACATCTGCTTCAGCTTCTCCTTCTCCTTTTCAGTTTCACGTTCTTCCTTTGCATCAGTAATGGCCCGACCAAGATCGTCATCAGCGGGCCCATCTGCTGCCTCTTGATCTTCATTATATACCCCCGTTGCAGTATCATCATATTCAGGATACATATTATGATAGTTGTCATCATCCTCTTCTTCTTCGTTGTCTTCCATCACAACCCCTTTTCTCCGTGCTTGGTCCAACAATTATAGCTGGGCATGAAACCGGATCGAAGCAGGTGGGCGTGAATGGTTCTGGTATTTGAGTAGTCTTTCTTGTTCTGACAGTGAACACACGAACAACACATAAAACCATTGTGACCATGGTTTGCATTAGCCACAACGATGAAATTTTGGAGGCCCGTAATGTACTCGGAAGTGCGTCGGTCACCGTACATCCATTGTCGGTTCATCTGCATTAATATATAGAATATATCAAAAATTAATAGGGAGATGACCATTTATATATAGTACATCAATGACACATGAAAGGATAAAGTTGCCGACCTCGACCGAGAAGGAAAGAGCAACGAGAAAACTTATTTCGAGCTTTCGAGCATTTTACCGAACACCTCTTGTGTATAGGAAAAAAACACAAACTAGCACACCTCTCACCCTCTTGCTCCAAAATGAGAGAGTGAAAAAATGGAACAGAGGGGTGTGGGTTGCGGTGTGTTATATAGCCCCCCCCCCCTTTTACACCGGTTCAAGCCACGAACCAGTGTTAAAGGGGGTGCTCCTTTTTGCTGCACGGGCCACACTGATACGAGCACCCCCTTTAACACCGGTTCGTAGAAAAACCGGTGTTAAAGCCCATTACCGACCTCAACCAAAGGCCTCGTTTCCACTAGTGTGTATTTTAGTCCTACCCTCACCAGCAACCTGATGAAGTCAACACGACTCACAACCTCACCGACCGCGTCATGTGTTGGACGAAACAGTTGTTTTGCTGTGCATCTAAATCATGACTCCTCTCATGGACCTGGATTTATTTGTCTGCAAGTTCAACAGTGCTAAGTTCTATTTTTTATCAAAAAAGAAGGTTCAATGAGATAGACAACTCCAACCTCACGTGCTGGTGGTGGGGGTTGGCGGCCTAGTCCTCGTCGACAGCGTAAGCGAGGTCCCGTCGCAGATCGGGCGGGAGGAAGGCGGCGAGATATGCTGGTCGCCGGAATGTCGAGAACTGGCATGCGTGCCTAGCGGTGGCGGATGTAGGATTAAATCAGAGGGGGTGCCTAGCTGAATGCTCTGTCAGAGTTCATTTCCAACATGAATGTTGAAGATCTATGCCTGGGAGAAACATTTCAGGGAGGTGATCAGGGGTATCCAGTAGTCAGAGCTTCACCGTTTGTCAGCGTTCCAAACGGGTACAACGTCGTGTTCTGCCTTATATCCACCGCGACATTCACCGCATGCTGGTTTCTGGGCATCCTGTTGGATGCTATAGCAATGTCTTTGCGATCATACCCGTGTTGTGATCGTATCCGCGAGGCAGCGTGTCCAGTTAGCTCGAGCATTGAATCAACATGTTGATATCTGTCTTCTTGATGACCCTTTCAGCTATGTTATTGGAGTTTTTAATGCAAGTGGCAAATCATCCCTTGTGTTTTTAATTCAGTTTCATGCATTTTCAATTTTCTATCTTCTCAGATGTTGCAGTTCTGTCCTAGGAATATGTTATTGGAGCTTTAGCCTGAAAGATGGCCCTCTTAGTTACTCATCAAGTTGAGTTTTTTCTTGCATTTAATTCCATCAAAGTTAATATTATGTGCACAGTACTATTCCACGGTTAGTATTTCAGAGAGGCTCGCTCTGATTTGTTGTTCATGTGCAGCACTTGTTAACTGCTTGGTATGCTACGCTCAACTGGGCTACATCAGTCTCTTGTTTCACCCGGGTGCAAAACTGGATTATTCACCGCATGTATATGCTGTTTAGGATGGGCCTCTAATTCCTAAAGTGTAAAAAGTTTTCCTATGTCTCAGTAGGTAGTTTTTTGTGAGAGTTCTGAATTCGTAGGGGTTATTTCACTACTTATTAGAATACATATATTGATTTGTTTCTGAAGATCAGTAGTGGTGTGTAACATCTTCCTTTTGGCAGCTAATAATGTGTGAAGGAGAGATAAAGCATGTTGGTTCTTATAAAGAATTATAGCAACTTCAAAGAATTTTTAGAAACTTGTACATGCACACAAAAGATGGCGAGAGGTATTCAAGTGTTACCTCCATGGCCAATGATGAAAGGATCAATGGCAGGTCTAGAATAAAGTCAAGTCACTGTCTAGTTTATTAAAGAGAAGGTGAGGCAATGGAGCATTCAAAATTGGTTCACTTGATCAAGGGAGAAGACTGGTTTGAGGCCTTATTTACCGTGGTTGTTCCAGATCAAGGGCTATGGGTGTGCTACCCTTGTTGATAGGGGTTAACCTTATGGGAGGCTCGATCTACACGGATCTCGTGGTCAAATCGATGAGAAAAACAAGGGAAATAAAGAAGGTAGAAGAACCGAATACACACCTCGCGAAGAACAAGATGAGCAGACGTAAACACAACGCGATACAAGACCTATTGCTCCCTCTGGCGGCCTCCGGTCCGACAGAATTCTTGCAAAGAAAGATCGGTCAACATGGTCCCGTCAAATCCACATCAGAGATGGAAGAACACATTGGAGACGATATTGATAACTTTACTAGATTTAACTCAAATTAAAGACCTTATATAACTAAGGATGCTCAAAGGTACAATCCATAGAGGTGGATGATGATAGGGTTCCCTCATGAAGGGAAAGATACATAACTAGAACTTGTTCATCTTAGGGGTTTTTAGTCTATCATCTATCTCTGAGGGATACATGAGGGGGTGAGGGCTCTATATATAAGCCAGCCACATAAAAGAGAGGTAGTTTGAGGATAAAAATAGAAAAAATGTTAGGTAAAGAGAATATTCCAGGGCATCCAACCCAGATCCACGCGCAGACGGCAGTTTCTGATGATAAGTCCGGCGGCGCCGGATGTGACGCCGGAAGTTTCCAGCGGTCGCCAATTTCCGGGCTTAACCAGATTGGCGTGCTGACGGCGGTTTCGGCGGGGCGCCGGTTTGATCAGGAGGTCACCGGTTTGTTTCGGCGTAGAATCTAGCGGCGCTGTAACATTCGCCGGTTTGGCTTCGCTTCTTCCTTCTCCTCTTCCAAGCCATCGTCTTTTTGGCCTTGAGTCCTCGGGCTTTCTTCCATGTCTCCGTACTAGTCGGTGTGAGCCTATCATGGTCATAGGATGGAGTATAAATTAGTATATCATTTAATACGGTAGGAAGTGGGCTCTCACAGAGGATAGGATTCACCATTAAAGTCTATGACGACTTGGCATATGTTAGAGAACTTGATGTGGTAACGACCGTAGGTCAGACTACATAACTTGTTGCGGGCACAAACTTAGTTTTCATATCTGGACAGGTTGCCCAAATCTCAGGGCTTCCTACCAATGTACAAAACCCTCATGTGAGCAAATTGCGTCTGGATATGATGGATGTAACAATTTGAACTTGGTTCAATCATTTCATGCTGTTGAGCTTGAGAGCTCTGTCAGCAGTTCGCCTTCTAGCATCAGATCGAGTCTCTATTTCCCATCTATTCGCACATTGTGTCTGTATCCTTTTTTGATTCCACTCCACTTTGACGGTTATTTACCCGGATAAGTAAGCGTGTAAGAATTATGTTCAAGATGTCAAAGCTCTTGTTCAACCTGGTCATTTTCAATGTTGAATCTTCTCTGATTACTTGAGGATTATTGACCATGACATTCCAATTAGTTTCGCTTAAGCATCAGTGCCACCAGAAATACATATGGTAATTAGAGCGTGTTGGTGTTTACTTTTATTTTTTTGATCCGAACCGCACGAGCCCTTCTTATTTCCTTTATAGAAGGGGGAAGAACCGTACATGCCTCAACAGGCAGAGAGAAACGCAACCACAGCTGAAAAGGAAAATAGCCCCAAAACTGCACTACCTAAGAGCATCTCGAGCAGACCCCCCCTACCGGACCCCATCCCCATAATAACCGTCGTTTTCTGGTTTGGAGGGAAAAAAGAGACTGTTCATACACCGCATCGGCAGAATGGACGAAAATAACCTAAAGAAATAACAATTTCACGAAATGAACTCTGGCCAGAAGAAATTCACGGAACTAACCCATTTTGCAACGCCACACAGCGTGGCGCCGCACCCTGAAGAGCGGCGCCAGTACGCCTGGCGCCGCGCACCTGCCAGCGTGGAGCCCCGCGGGCCCGGTCCCGATAGTGCGGCGCCTTGTAGCCTGGCGCCGCACTGTGTAGTGCGGCGCCGTTGCGCCTGGCGCCGCACTTTAGGTCATGTACCAGCGCGCGAGCCAGCCCTCCCAGACCCATCTCATTCCTCTCCCAGGCTCTAACAGACGGCGGCGGCGGCGGCTCTTCTCCCCCCTCCACCTTCTCCCTCCTAGTGTCCAAATCGGAAGCCTCTCTCCGTGGAGTTCGATCCCCCCAAGTGCCTTGAGGTATTCTTCCCCTTCATCTTTGATTTGACCCATTAATTTCTTGTTTTTGGTCCATATCTTGTAAACCCTATTTTTTTTTGTAAGATGCATGGTAGAATGTTCTTGTATTGGCATATGTGTTGGTATTGTGTTAATGTTAGCATGGGTATCTATTAAGTGTGTTGACCATGGTATTGTTGTTGTGATTATGTTAGGCATGGCAAGAATTGTTCATGTTCACCATGTAGACAAGGATGCTTTTTTGGGGATGTCTCTTTTTTTGCATCAGACCCCCATACCAAAAATAATCCGGGCTATCTCGTTTCGCGTCGTGGAAACCCCAAGTTCCTGGGTTGGGGAGGTTGTGCGAGCGCGACCCCCATTCTCCCCCGCGTTGGCGCGAAAGAAGTTTCAGCTCGCCACTTTCCCGCTTCCGCCCCACCTACCGGCCCCGATTCCGCCGCCTCCACACCTCTCCTCTCTGGCTACCGCAGCCGCGCGCCCACACCGAGATGGACGCCATCAACCCGCGCTTCTCGCGGGACAGGCCGCGCCGCGCGGACCGGCTCCTCGACCCCATCTGGATCTAGCACCGCCACGGCATCAGCCACCAAGGGCGTGGTGGTCGACGCTCCTCCCGCTGCAGCTGCCCTTCCCAACGGAAAGCGAAAGCGGCTGGGGCAGAACGTCATCGCCGCGCCTCCCTCTGCAGCTGCCCATCCCGCTCCGGCCAAGCGGGCGAAGCCGACGGGCAACAAGGCGTCGGCGCCAGCGCAGAAGAAGGCGACGCAGAAAAAGGCGACGCCGAAGAAGGCGGCTGCGAGGAAGCCAGCCACAGCCAAGATGGCGTCGCTGCCTGCTTTGACGGCAGCGATGGTGAAGGCGCTTACCGCGTCGGCTGCTGCGCACAAGGTGGTCGACGAAAGTCCCGCCGTTGATGTCGCGCCGGAGTCGTACGTTGACAGGCTCAACGAGGCTTCCGTCGACATCGAATATGATGGTATGCGGGCCGCATTTGGCACGTCTGGACTGCGCGGCCGTTTTCAGCCTGCAAAACGTGTTTGGGATGGTTTGGATACGCCGATTTGGGGTTTGCGGTTTTTGGGGTCTGCTAGAGTTGCTCTAAGGCCAGCAGCTATAGCCACTGCTATCTCATCCTTATAACATCCGCCAAGCAATATAGCAAGCAGTGCCCTCTTTCTTCCAGATATGCCAAGCAATATAGCAAGCAGTCCTGATGGTGTCTCCCTTCTCAGCTTTAAACACATGACGGTGCAAATTATTCCACTAGTACAAAAAGAGCCTTACATCCAGGCCATTAGTCCCGGTTCCGCCACGAACCGGGACTAATGCTCGCGTTCGTCCCGGTTCGAGCGCTCGGCGTGTCGCTCGGAAGGCGGGGGGCCTCCGTCCCAGTTCGTAAGGAAGCATGCATCTCGGTTTGTAACACAAAACGAAACTAAAGGTATGACGCAGGCCATGTGTCTGATAACGTTTAGTTCCGGTTTGTGTTACAAACCGGGACGCATGCGCCATGTCTATAAATACGCCGCCCAAGTCCTCTGTCTCCCCTCTTTTTTCCTATGCATGCGAGGTGTTCGATGAAATGTTTGAGTGAATGATCCCGTTTAATTTCTCACAAAACAAAAATATAGGAGGTGCCTGAGCCACACTTGAGCTTTCTCCTCTTTCTTTCCTCCTCGATCGAGGTTAGCAAAACCTTATCTTTTCATCTGTCATTGATACAATGAATGCGTCGATGTGAATTGGTCATTTCATTATTTATGATGTTCTGTAATGGTTTTTGATTAACTTAATTATATGATGCAGATGAACAGTCGGGAATGGATGTACGGTGACCGACGTGAACCTGGGTACATTAAGGGCGTGGATAAATTTATCGATGTGTCTACAGCAAACAAAGAGAATGGTTTTATGCTTTGTCCATGTGTTCAATGTCGGAACGACAAAGAGTAATCTTCCTCAAAAATCATTCGCGCTCACCTGGTTATGAAATATTTCATGCCCTGCTATGATGGAAGACAATAAAGAACAAGAGAATGATGATAACAACTATCATCATATATTTTCTGAATATGGTGATACTGCAATGGAAGACAATGAAAAGTAAGAAGGTAAAGAACAGGCATCAGATGAGCCCGCTGATGATCTTGGTAGGGTCATTTCTGATGCAAAACGAGACTATGAAACCGAAAAAGAGAAGTTGAAGTTGGAGGGCATGTTAGAAGATCATAAAAAATTGTTGTACCTAAATTGTAAAGATGACAGCACAAAGCTCGGTAACACACTAAAATTATTGTGATGGAAGACAGAGTATGGTCTAGCTAACTCCGCATTTGAAAAATTGCTGAAAATAATGAAGCCGAAGCTTCCAAAGCATAACGAATTTCTCGAGAGTATGTACAAAGCAAAGAAGACTCTCTGCCCTCTACGATTAGATGTGCAGAAGATATATGCATGCATTAATGATTGCATCCTCTACCGCGGTGAGGAGTACGACAATTTAGATAAATGCCCGATATGCACTGCATTGCGGTATAAGATTAGACGAGATGACCCTGATGATGTTGAGGGAGAGCCCTCCATACCAATGTGGGATCGAGCAATTATACAGTCGAAGAGCAGTATGATCCAGAGCTAGCTAGTTACACTGTACGGAGAAGCGGCAACTGCTCAAGGTATGAGTATTGCTAACTACTTATCCCAGTTAGAGTACTTCCCCGCGACTGAAGTAGCATACAAATACCAGTACAATAATCCTCTCGTCAAACATGAGGAGGTAAAGAATCTACCAACAAAAATACGAAGATTGCATAACTGGTCCATGAATGCCACAAAGGTCGGGGCAAACTGGATAATGCTGGGGTTAAAAAATAGCATTATGTAAAAGAAGATGACGTGTTAATGATTGAATTAGTTGAACTATTTCAATTATTCAATTAAGATGCCTTGGACAAATCGATCGTCGGTGTCTATTGTTTGTAAGTACTAATTCTGTAATTAAGTCTCTAGCTATATCACCTCGTTTATTACATGTATAATTATATTATATTATGCAGAATAAAGATTCTCGTATGCAGAAGAGGACAAATCTATGACATTGGGTTCATTGATCCATATTTTGTTCATGAAGCTAATCTCAAAAAAAGACCCAAGATACAGAGGATAATATTGTACACGCGTTAAGGTTTCAAAAAACCAGAAGAGAAATACTATTTTCTTACAACTTCGAGTGAGTGCTATTGTCTTATATATACTTTCTGTTCACTTACTTGATGTTAAGTGTATAATTGATGGTTATGCATGCGCAACTTCCAATATATTTTTCTAATCATTCAACCTGATAAAGGAAGGGTACTAGTTATGGACTTGAAACATAAACCCCTTGAGACGTGGACGGACATGCAAATGATGCTCCATCGCTTGGAAATGGTTCACCAAGAAGGCTAGGGGTGTTTGGAAAGAGGATCTTATATTTAAATCACTAGATGTAAGTATCACTATGATCGATCCACACATCTCTTTGATTCTAATTTCGATACCAGTATCATGCTTGATTATTATTTTGATTGAACTCTGTTCTTGTAAAGTGCCTGACACACGGATCTGGGAATAACTTTATGTGGATACTATGTTTGCGAGTTCATCCGTCAGACGTGCACCTATGATCCAAGGCGTCTGGGAGGTGTTGCGGCGGCGCGCCAGCGACGCGTCTCGCTCGTGGTTGACGAAGACGAGATCCAGTGTGGAATTATCTGTAATTTTGTTGTTGTTCTGGACCTTTCTATAAGAACCGTTGGAATATTATCAGTCTTTTTCTCGCAAAAAAGGGCAGAAATTTAGAGCAACTTCATGTACGTAAACAATTTTTATAGTTTTTATTACCATCAAATTGTGTTTAGTTTCATTCATATATGTTCACTCCTTTAAATCAGATCGAACGGTCGCGGGACGGTCTTCTGCCAAAGGATCACGTATGAGAAATTTAGAAGGAATTGGCGGGATTCTTCGATGCAAAGGTCGTAAACCCAAAAGGAGAATACCATGTGGAGTTGGATGTATAAGTCAATAGGGACCGTACAGAGAGCTTATTTTGTATATATATGCATGAAACCCATGTATCGAATGTAATATGTTTGACACTTCGATCTCTATATTCATGATGATGTTGTGTAATATAATGGTTTCTTCATTGATGAATACAAAACACAAAATTGTTGGAATTATACCCTAGAGGCAATAATAAAGATGTTATTGTTATAATTCTTGTTCATGATAAAGTTTATATTCCATGCTAGAATTGTATTAAGCGGAAACTTTGATACTTGTGTGGTTTATGAACAACACCGTGTCCCTAGTATGCCTCTATGGACTAGCTCATTGATTAATGATGGTTAAGGTTTCCTAACCATAGACATGAGTTGTCGATTAATAATGAGATCATGTCATTAGGAGAATGATATGATGGACAGACCCAAATCAAGCAGAGCAATTAGATCGTGTCATCGTGTTCATCTTTGCGAAGCTTTTTCTCATGTCAAATATTGTATTCCTTAGACCATGAGATAATGCAACTCCTTGGTATCGGAAGAAAGCTTTGAGGTCATCAAACGTCATCCTATGTGAGGGTGATCATAAAGGTGTCTCTCAGGTGATCGGAAAGTACTTGTTGGGTTGTATGTATCGAGATGGGATTTGTCCCTCCCAAGTCGGAGAGATATACTTCGGGCCCACTCGGTAATCGATATCAACACCGCTTGCAAGCACGTGGTTAAGGAGTTGATCACAAAGTGATATCGGATTACGGAACGAGTAAAGTACTTGCTGTGAACGAGATTGAACTAGGTATGCCGATGCCAACGGTCGAATCTCGGGCAAGTAAAATATCGCGTGACGAAGGGAATATATATATGGGATTAATTGAATCCTGGCATCGTGGTTCATCCGATATGATCATCGATCAATATGTGGGAGTCAATATGGGTTTCCAGGTCCCGATGTTGATTATTGATAGAAGATCATGTCTGCATTTTCTCGAACCCGTAGGGTCACACACTTAACGTGTCTCGACGCTAGGATAGAATGGATAAATGGTTTATGAGTTTTTGTTCGGATTCTCGGATGAGATCCAGGACATCACGAGAGGTTCCGGAATGGTCCAAAGAATATGATTCATATAAAGGAAAGCAGTTTTTGGATTTCGGAATCGTTTCAGAGTGTTCGGTATTGTACCGGAAGGTTCTAGAAGCTTCCGGAGTGGGACCAACGTGGCCCCACTTGTCGGAGGGGTGCATGGGCCTACGAGGGAGTGCCCTGGCCGCATTGGGACAGGGGCACAAGGCCCCATAGGCCCAGCCGGCCAAAACCCTAGAGGAAACCCTAGGAAACCTTCTATAAGGGGGGAGACTTGCCCCCCACTCCACCATTGGGGCCGCCGCCCTAGGGCTTGGAGGAGGGGCAAGGGGGCCGGTCAGCCCCCTATATAAGGTGGGCAGGGGGCGCACCCTCCCCTCACCCCAAACCCTAGCCGCCAGCTGCTGCCCTACCTCTCTCTCTCCCGACTGCGTGTAGGCAAAGCCCTGCTGCAGAAACTCTCCACCATAGCACCACACCGTTGTGTTGTAGATCCAATATATATCTCCACCCCACTTGCTGGACCGAAGAAGGAGGAGACGTCGTGGCACCGTACGTGTGCATCTCTCGGAGGCGTCGCCACTTGCGGCGTAGGATCAGATCGGATCGCGAGGAGGAGACGGCGAGTACGACTACACCAACCACGTTCTGTTGAACGTTTTTGCTGTGCAATTTCTTCAAGGGTATGAAGATCTCATCTATCCCTCTTGTTGATTGCATCTCCTAGATTAGATCTATACGTAGATGTGTTTCACGAGTAGAACGCAACATGATTGTTGCGGGCGTTGATGTTTTCTGTTGCAAGCCTCTTGTTGTGTACTTCTTATAACGCGGGATAGTGAGATCGAAGCGGTCCAGGCCAACTTTACGCGACCTTGTTCACGAGACCGGCTCCGCACTTGACGTGTGGCTTGTTCCATACATGCGGCTGGTGGATGCCAGTTTCTCTCACTATAGTTGTCATGGGATTTATACCAGATGTTGGCAACCATAATATCACCATTGTGGCTTTCCGTAGGTAAGAATCGTTCTTAGCTTGTTACTCCCATAACCCACGTAAAACATGCAACAACAAAGTAGAGGCGTCTAACTTGTTCTTGCAGGGAGTGTTTTGTGATATGGTATGGCCCAAGATGTGATGTGTATGTTGTATGCAATGATCATGTTTTGTAATATTTCACGACTTGCATGTCGATGAGTACACAACCGACAGGAGCCATATGGTTGTCTTTATAATTGTGTATGACCTGTGTGTCAACTTCTTATATGCCATGTAATAGCTTCACTTTATCGCTAAGTAGTTCGCAATAGTTGTAGTTGCTATTCGTGGTGGAAGCAATCATGGTGGAGTGATGGAGATCATGCAGGCGCGCACAAGATAGAGATCATTGCGTGAAGATTGGCTATGCCATGTCACATAAAATAATATGCATGTGATGTTTATCCTTTTATGTATCTTATTATGCTTAGATCGCGACGGTAGCATTATAAGATGATTCCTCACCTAAAGATCAAGATAAAATTGTGTTCTCCCCATGTATGCACCGTTGCGAAAGTTCGTCGTGTTCAAGCACCTCGTGATGATCGGGTGTTATAAACTCTATGTTCACATACAACGGGTGCAAGCCAGTTTTGCACACGCGGAAATACTTGAGTTTGACTTGACGAGTCTAGCATGTACAGACATGGCCTCGGAACACACGAACCGAAAAGTTAAGCATGAGTCATATGAATGATATGATCGACACTTTGTTGTATACCATTGAAACCACATCTCTTCTCGTGAAGATCGGATTAGGTGTGGTGAATTTGGATCGTGTTCACTAAACAATTTGAGGGATGTTGAATTTAGTGGGAGTTCATCTAGTAATTTGATTAAGTTGAACTAGTTATCATGAACATAGTCTAAATTGTACTTGCAAATTTTGTAGATCAAATGGCTAAGTCCAACTTCAACTTCAACGTTTTTGCTGAGAAAGAAAAGCTTAAGAACAATGGGTCTAACTTCACCAACTGGTTCCGCAATCTAAGAATCGTTCTTGCTGGCGGACAAAAGGACTATGTCCTTGAGAAAGCGCTAGGTGGCCTCACTATAGATGCGGTACCGATGAAAAAGCTTTATCGATCGGCAAAGATGATTATGGAGTGATTAAGAGTACCATGTTGTTTGCTATGGAATCGGACCTTCAAAATCGTTTTGAGGAGTTCGCCGGGCCCTTTGAGATATTTGAGGAACTGAAAACCATGTTTTAGACTCAGGCCCGTTCTGAGAGATATGAGATCTCTGAGAAGTTCTTTAACTGCAAGATGGAGGAGGGGAGTTCCGTTAGTGAGCACGCCATTAAGATGTCGGGCTACACTCAACGTCTTGAGCAACTGGACTGCAAGATTACAGAAGATCTCAAGATTGACAGAGTTCTGCAATCACTCCCTCCTAGCTACAAAGGTTTTGTAGTTACTCACAATCAGATTGGTTCCACTGATACGATCACTGAGATCTTTGCTAAGCTGAAAGCTGCGGAGGTGGATATCAAGAAATATAATCATGTGTTGATGGTCAACAAGACCCCTAGCTTCAAGAAAGGTAAGGGTGCAAAGAAGTCCTTCAAGAAAGGTAGCGTCAAGCGCGTTGCCCCTGCTGAAAAGAAGCTCAAGTCTGGCCCTAAGCCGGACACTGAGTGCTTCTATTGCAAGGACAAGGGTCACTGGAAGCGCAACTGTCCGAAGTACCTAGCGGACAAGAAGGCTGGCACCATTAAAGGTATATTTGATATACATGTTATTGATGTTTACCTTACTAGCGCTCGTTGTAGTGCATGGGTATTTGATACTGGTTCAGTTGTTAATATTTGTAACTCGAAACAGGAGCTACGAAATAGACGGCGGCTAGCAAGGGATGAGGTGACGATGCGCGTTGGCAACGGATCAAGAGTTGATGTGATGGCCGTCGGCACGCTCTCCTTAGTTTTACCTTCGGGGTTAGTTTTAAACCTTAATAAATGTTATTATGTTCCTATGTTGAGCATGAGCATTATATCTGGATCGTGTTTATTGCAAGACGGTTATTCATTTAAATCAGAGAATAATGGTTGTTCTATTTATATGAGTAACATCTTTTATGGTCATGCACCTGTTATGAATGGTTTATTTCTTCTGAATCTCGAAAGCAATGAAACACACATCCAGAACATTGAGGCTAAGAGATGCAAAGTAGAAAGTGATAATTCGACTTATTTGTGGCACTACCGTCTAGGTCATATTGGTGTAAAACTCATGAAGAAACTCCATTCTGATGGACTTTTGGAGTCTCTTGATTTTGAATCATTTGACACATGCGAGCCATGCCTCATGGGCAAGATGATCAAAACCCCGTTCTACGGAATGATGGAGCGAGCAACAGACTTGTTGGAAATCATACATACCAATGTATGCGGACCAATGAGTGTTTCGACGCACGGTGGATATCGCTATTTCTCACTTTTACTGATGACTTAAGTATACATGGGTATATCTATTTAAAGAAACATAAATTTGAAATGTTTGAAAAGTTCAAAGAATTTCAGAATGAAGTGGAAAACCATCGTAACAGGAAAATTAAATTTCTATGATCCGATCGTGGAGGTGAATATTTGAGTTATGATTTTCTCACACATCTTAAAGCAAGCGGAATCGTTTCACAAATCACGCCACCCGGAACACCACAGTGCAATGGTGTGTCTGAACGCCGGAATCGAACTCTATTAGATATGGTGTGATCGATGATGTCTCTTACAGATTTGCCGTTATCATTTTGAGGTTATGCATTAGAAACCATTGCATTCACTTTAAATAGGACACCATCTAAATCCGCTGAGATGACACCGTATGAACTATGGTTTGGTGCTAAACCTAAGTTGTCGTTTCTTAAAGTTTGGGGATGCGAAGCTTACGTCAAGAAGTTGATGCCGAACAAGCTCGAACCCAAAGCAGAGAAATGCGTCTTCATAGGATACCCTAAGGAAACGATTGGGTATACCTTCTACCATAGATCCGAAGGCAAAGTGTTTTGTTGCAAGGAACGGATCCTTTCTTGAGAAGGAGTTTCTCTCGAAAGAAGTGAGTGGGAGGAAGGTAGAGCTAGACGAGGTTATTGAACCTTCTCTCGAGTTGGAGAGTAGCGCAGCACCTGAAATTGTTCCAGTGACGTCTGTACCAACAAGAGAAAAAGCTAATAACGAGGATCATGAAACTTCGAACGATGCTACTGCTGAACGTCGCAGGTCGACAAGGTCGCGTGCCCCTCCTGAGTGGTATGGCAACCCTGTCTTAACTGTCTTGTTAGTAGACAACAGTGAACCTGTGAACTATGAGGAAGCAATGATGAGCCCAGACTCTGAGAAATGGCTAGAGGCCATGAAATCCGAATTGGGATCCATGAGCGAAAACCAAGTATGGACTTTGGTGGACCCTCCTAGCGACCGTAAGGCCGTTGAGTGCAAATGGATTTTCAAGAAGAAAACGAACGCGGATGGTAATGTTACTGTCTATAAAGCTCGACTTGTCGCGAAAGGTTTTCGAAAATTTCAAGGTGTTGACTACGATGAGACTTTCTCTCCCGTAGCAATGTTTAAGTCCATTCGGATCTTATTAGCAATTGCTGTGTTTCATGATTATGAAATATGGTAGATGGATGTCAAGACTGCGTTCCTCAATGGCAACATTGATGAAGAGTTGTATATGATGCAGCCCGAAGGTTTTGTCGATCCTAAGGATGATGATAAGGTGTGCAAACTTCAGCGTTTCATTTATGGACTGAAGCAAGCATCTCGGAGTTGGAACCTTCGTTTTGATCAAGAGCTTTGGATTTGTTCCAAATTGCTACGAAGCTTGTCTCTACAAGAAAGTGAGTGGGAGCTCAGTGTCATTTCTAGTAATATATGTGGATGACATATTGATTATTGGAAATGACATTGGTATGCTTAACGATGTGAAGAGTTATTTGAATAAATGTTTTTCAATGAAAGACCTAGGAGAAGCTGCTTATATATTAGGCATCAAAATCTATAGAGATAGACAAAGACGCCTAATAGCTTTAAGCCAAAGTACATATCTAGACAAAGTTCTGAAAAGGTTCAGAATGGATAAGGTAAAGAAAGGTTCAGAGCCCATGTTGTCAGGTAAGATATTGAGCAAGGCTCAGTGTCCAGCTTCGGTAAACTATAGAGAAACCATGAGCAAAGTGCCATATGCCTCGTCCATAGGTTCTATCATGTATGCCATGCTGTGTACTAGACCGGATGTGTCCAATGCTCTTAGTTTGACGAGCAGATACCAAAGTGATCCAGGAGTGGAACACTGGACAGCCGTAAAGAACATCCTAAAGTATTTAAATAGGACTAAAGAAATGTTCTTGGTCTATGGAGGTGATGAGCAGCTCGTCGTAAAAGGTTACGTCGACGCTAGTTTCGACACAGACACGGATGATTCTAAATCTCAGACATGATACGTTTATATTTTGAATGGAGGAGCTGTGACATGGAGAAGCTGCAAGCAAAGCGTGATCGCGGGATCTATAGTAGAATCGTAATACATGGCTGCTGCAGAAGCGTCAAGTGAAGGAGTTTGGATCAGGAACTTCATCACTGAGCTTGGTGTGGTTCCAAGTGCCTTGGATCCACTGGAGATATTGTGCAACAACACTGGCGCCATAGCACTGGCTAAGGAACCAAGATATCATCCAAAGACCAAGCACATCAACCGCCAATTTCATATAATTCGAGATTATATAAAAGATGGAGATCTGAAGATTAGCAAAGTACATGCGGATCTGAATGTCGCAGATCCGTTGACTAAACCTCTTCCACGAGCAAAACATGATCAGCACCTTAATACCATGGGTGTTAGATTGTTGCCAGATGTAAACTAGATTATTGGCTCAAGTGCAAGTGGGAGACTGTTGGAATTATGCCCTAGAGGCAATAATAAAGATGTTATTGTTATAATTCTTGTTCATGATAAAGTTTATATTCCATGCTAGAATTGTATTAAGCGGAAACTTTGATACTTGTGTGGTTTATGAACAACACCGTGTCCCTAGTATGCCTCTATGGACTAGCTCATTGATTAATGATGGTTAAGGTTTCCTAACCATAGACATGAGTTGTTGATTAATAATGAGATCATGTCATTAGGAGAATGATATGATGGACAGACCCAAATCAAGCAGAACACTTAGATCGTGTCATCGTGTTCATCTTTGCGAAGCTTTTTCTTATGTCAAATATTGTATTCCTTAGACCATGAGATAATGCAACTCCCTGGTATCAGAAGAAAGCTTTGAGGTCATCAAACGTCATCCTATGTGAGGGTGATCATAAAGGTGTCTCTCAGGTGATCGGTAAGTACTTGTTGGGTTGTATGTATCAAGATGGGATTTGTCCCTCCCAAGTCAGAGAGATATACTTCGGGCCCACTCGGTAATCGATATCAACACCGCTTGCAAGCACGTGGTTAAGGAGTTGATCACAAAGTGATATCGGATTACGGAACGAGTAAAGTACTTGTCGTGAACGAGATTGAACTAGGTATGCCGATGCCAACGGTCGAATCTCGGGCAAGTAAAATATCGTGTGACGAAGGGAATATATATATATATATATATATATATATATATATATATATATATATATGGGATTAATTGAATCCTGGAATCGTGGTTCATCCGATATGATCATCGATGAATATGTGGGAGTCAATATGGGTTTTCAGATCCCGCTGTTGATTATTGATAGAAAATCATGTCTGCATATTATCGAACCCGTAGGGTCACACACTTAACGTGTCTCGACGCTAGGATAGAATGGATAAATGGTTTATGAGTTTTTGTTCAGAGTCTCGAATGAGATCCAGGACATCACGAGAGGTTCCGGAATGGTCCGAAGAATAAGATTCATATAAAGGAAAGCAGTTTTTGGATTTTGGAATCGTTTCGGAGTGTCCGGTATTGTACCAGAAGGTTCTAGAAGATTCCGGAGTGGGACCAACGTGACCCCACTTGTCGGAGGGGTGCGTGGGCCTACGAGGGAGTGCCCTGGCCGCATTGGGCCAGGGGCACAAGGCCCCATAGGCCTAGCCGGCCAAAACCCAAGGGGAAACCCTAGGAAACCTTCTATAAGGGGGGAAGGCTTGCCCCCCACTCCACCCTTGGGGCCGCCGCCCTAGGGCTTGGAGGAGGGGGCAAGGGGGCCGGCCAGCCCCCTATATAAGGTGGGCAAGGGGCACACCCTCCCCTCACCCCAAACCCTAGCCACCAGTTGCTGCCCTATCTCTTTCTCTCTCTCCCGACTGCGTGTAGGCGAAGCCCTGCTATAGAAACTCTCCACCATAGCACCACGCCGTTGTGTTGTAGATCCAATCTATCTCTCCACCCCACTTGCTGGATCGAGGAAGGAGGAGACGTCGCGGCACCGTACGTGTGCATCTCTCGGAGGCGTCGCCACTTGCGGCGTAGGATCGGATCGGATCGCGAGGAGGAGATGGCGAGTACGACTACACCAACCACGTTTTGTTGAACTTTTCCGCTGTGCGATTTCTTCAAGGGTATGAAGATCTCATCTATCCCTCTCATTGATTGCATCTCCTAGATTAGATCTTGGCTTTCCCGTTCGCATCCGTCGAATTTTTTTGATTTACTATGCTGCAAAACCCTTCAAAAATAAAAAGGAAAACAATATAAATGAATTCTCTGCCGCGACACAAAAAGTGTGGCCAAAATGCTGTCACGGCAAAAAAAATATTCAAAATAAATTCACTACCACGGCACAGAAATGTGCCAAATTGCTGCCACGGCAAAGACAGATCTGTCCCGGTTCGTGTTACGAACCGGGACGGATGCTCCTTACCCCTAGCGCTTACTGGCAATCCTAGCAATTGTTGTGTGACTCTCGGAGAAAGCATCCCAAACTTCTTTCGCATAGACAACGGTCTACTATCAAATGCGCCGCCGTTTCTCACTCTTGATCTCAAAGGCTGCAAATCGGGTTGCAAGGGCGACGCCTGCTCACAGGTCGATCAGCCGTCCAGTAGAACCATGGCAGCCGCCCCGGTTCCAAAAAAGTTAGGGGCCCAATATATTTTTTATTGGGTTTATGGGCAACGCTCGACTCCTAGTGGCCATAGACATTGATTGATTCATCGAGCGCCCTGAAAACTTCTCGTTAGCGCGAGCGTTTCCTAGTACGGCTTCGTTAAAGAAAATCGGTCGTGGGCTAGGCATGTTTAGAGCATGTAGCTTTGGGTGTTGCTAGACTACCGATCCTCGCATGCACTCGAAAAGGTGGCGATAATACCGATCAGAGACATATGAGACGTGTTCTTTTCAACGCATCAACGCATGTTTCTTTCCTTTATTTTTTATTTTTCTTACATAAGTTTCATTACGTATTTACTTTCTGTTTCATTCTCTTTCATCATTTTTCCTGTTTTTTTCTTTGGTATATTTCTTTCACGCCTTTTCCTTTCAATTTTATTTTTTCTTTACCTTCTATCATGTTTAAATTAGATTTATATTTTTTATGACTTTGTTTCTTATGTCTCTAAACATTGTTTCTGCTTATTCTAAAAAAAGTTATCTCTTACGATTTTTCTTTCAGACTAAAATTGTGTTTCAGTAGTAATTATGATAGTTTTATGTTTTATCACGTTTCTAAACCTTTTCCTGTTTAAGTTCCATTGTAATTTTCGTACTTTGCTTCTAAATTTTTGGAGGAAATTTTAAGGTATCATGTAAAAATTATTATTATTATATGAATATTATAGTTGAAGTATACTTATAATATTTATTTTTCATCATCTCATATATGCAAAAATATATATAATAAGGGGCCTAATATTTTAGTTTCGCCCTGGGTCTCTGAAATCTCAGGACCGGCCGAACTTGACTTTATCCTTCAATTTTGGTTTGCTAAACCTTCTCCAAATGTGGGTGCAGGAAACCTCCCCAAAACCGAGTCTCGTATATGTCGACTTTGCACTGTATTGTCCATTGGCACGAGGAATCCGTTAAATTTTCTCTTGTTCTTCATTCAGCTGCACTTCATCTATTTTGATCCACAAAAGCAAAAAATGCTGTTGCTCATCTTCACTGTCAACCCTGGACATACACCTCATCCAGCATCCATTTTGCAGCGCTTCTGCCGCTGATAAATCTTTTCCTCTGGCCCTCTTAGACCCATCTTCCGTTGGAGCAGCTCTATTGATAGGGATGTAAGGCATCTCCACTAGACCGACCCTCCTATATCCTCTCAAATAGTCCGCTTCTATTCGTTTGGGTCGGACCGTGGTTGTTTTGGGGTCGAGGTCCGGTCTGTTCGGTCAGCCGCGTCCAGCGACGTGACTTATTTGTCCGCGCTTACCAGCGCTGGTTAGAGTTGGTCAGAAATTTCATATATTTACAGATTTTATCTAAAAATAAATTTTGGAAAGTAAATAAATCAGAGTAAGTAATCAAATTAAAATAATGCTTACATATAAATAATACAGGCTCACACGGTTCGATAGAAAATAACCGAACTGTCATTCAAATTACACGAAATAAATACGGGATTTTTTTAGAACACTGTTTGCTAAATTATTAAGACCGACTAAAAAGCATGGCAGTCGTGGACTCAGGCTAGACCTGGACTCCTGGAGCATGGGCCAGCGTCTCCGGTAAACGGCTCCTGGGCCTCCTCGACAAGGCCACTGGGCCCATGGACAACGTGACGGATGCCATCGCCTGGAGTTCAGGGACCACACTGTCATGACGGTATGGTGCTCGCCATCAGGGGATGTTACATATGCGAAGCAGCGATATTTCCGAGCTTGTTTCCTAAACAGAATATTATGTTGATTTGGAGAAGCCTGTGATTGGTGATGCTGATTCAGGTGAGGTGGTGGAGTACGATCGAGCATCCTGGGAAGCTGCTGATGCAAAGAGAAGTGTCGCTGGTCTCAATCTTTCATCATGTAAATTAATCCCACAGCTTGCGACTTACCAGGTATGTGAAAAATAAATTCATATATTTATTTATTGTCAAGAAAGACATGAAGTAGTAGTACATAGTAACTACTTCCTCCATTCAGAAATATAAGACATTTTAGGGCGAAAAGTACAGTCGCAACTTGGACGCGTCCCTCTCCCCCGCTATTGTTTGAGAGAGGCGATTTTCTGAGACTTCCTTGTCGTTCCACCTCGCTCGCCTCGGGTCCAGGATTTCCTCCGCCTCAGGCGGCCACTCCGTCCGCGGGAGGTTGGGGAAATCACAGATACATGCATGTATATAGTGTAGGGTTCGGTAGGACCACGGCCGGCGGCGCCATGGAGGTGTAGGTGGCGCCGGTGCGGAGTTTGCCGTCAACTCGCCTCCCCTTTCGCGGCGGTGCTTCTCGGAGCTCCTCTGCGCAGCGGTTGACTTCCCCGAGCCCGTCGATCTATGGATCTGGCGCGCTCTTTGTGCCCCGACTGGGCCTAGTGTGACGGTGGATCCGATGCTTGAAGTTTAAGGTAAAGATGGTGTTCTTGTCCAGCGCGGGAGATTCTGGCGTTCCAGCGAGTAGGGTCCTCGGATCCGGCGATTGGCTATAGTAACTAAAAGCTAAAAGACCTATACACTAAAAAACCTATACACTAAAAGCTAAAATATCTTATATTTCTGAACATAGTAACTAGTAGCTATAGTCTTTTTGGTGTGATGATTGATGGATCCAACATAATGAAGTTACCTGAGTCTGAAAAGTTGAGAGGGTTATGATTAACTTCAGCCAGCAAGCCAATTATAGGTAATGGAGTGCCAAATCATTCCTTCCCAGCGATCACACCTCAACTTTCAGGCAATGCTTTTGGGTCCAGCCAGTATCCGGTCCACACAACTGTGCTGTGGGGCCCACGTGTTGCTTAGTGGACCCCTTTGACCTTTGCTGGGTCGCTTTCTCGCCGTCCACACAGCCCAAAACACTGGTCCACACGGATGGATCTCTTTCCTTGTTATTTTTTCATTCGGATTTTTTCCTCACATAATGGTAAACCGAGACCACAAGTTAGATGTAGCTGCAGTACTGCATGCCCTGATATCAACCGTAAGTTTACGCATGCTTGTTAATGACACAGACTGCACTATCAGAATTACGAGGGTTATTAACTGAAATCTAGTTAGGATGTAATCCATATGATATATTATTATATATTCACTATGTATGCTATGATCTAGTCGAGTTTAAATCACCGTCATATGGGTTGCTGTTTAGTTACTTTCAGGGGCGGAGGACCTTGTGTGGCAAGCTATGGCACCCGCCATACCTTGATTCTGGCGCTCCTAAACCCAATTAGTGTTTCAGTGGTATGTTTCTTTGCCTCGAGTATTTTCTTTTCATCTGTTTTGCCTTGCATAAACTAATTTTGAAGTAAATATTTTCATGTTTCTTTGACAGGTCAAGCCTATATGTTTAATAAATTCGTAGTGAACTATTATCTTAAGTTCCGTTTAATTATAGAGGTAATTTTTATCTTAGTTATGTACGGACAATCATATTATAGTTACTGTGCAATAATGATCATGGATTTTCGTATACTTTATGAGTATATATTAAGTAAAAAAAATATTGTGATGCTGCTAGTTTCGCCATACGAAAAAATACTTTGGTCCTCCGCCACTGGTTACTTTATTACATTGCAGAAAGTTGCGGTTCCTATATTCATCCACGGCTGCTAGCTCCACCGGCAGAACACAGATTGCAGCTAGGACAGATTGCAATGGCCGGCGGGTCAGGAATTCATCAGGATATGGCTGAAATCAAGGATGAGAGAGAGGGAGGCGTCACCTCGATTGCTTTTCCAAACACACCGGTACTGCTACTGCTCATGCTTTTATTTCATGTCAGCGATGCATCATGGCCGATGTCTGACGAGTGAGTACCGCACCAAGCGTGAGGCTCTGCAGAAGCAGCTTGCAGTCATGTCCTACGCATAGTTCCCCATGCAACCACCTCACCCCAGCTGAGATTCAGGGGGGAGAAAGATAGAAGAAATAGTTGCCTAGAGACTTGATAGGTGGTACTAGGATGATATTGGGGGTCAGCAGCTCCCCAATCACCACAGCTCATGCATGCATGCCTGCATGCCCATGATATGATCAGTCAGTCCATCATATGGTCATCATTCTCATATAATTGGCATGGTGCTCCCCTCCCTACTCACTGCAGTCTTACACACACTCACACACTCTTGCCTGTGGCTGGGGTCAATGTCAGACGCAGACAGATGGTAGAGGTCCCCAACTGCACACACACACTACCTTTAAAGCTGAAACAAGAAAGTGGCTCAATAAAAGCTCTTTTCTTTTATCATCACTCAGCCGCTGTCACCTGGGTCTAGCTGCATGCTAAACGGGGCTTTTAATCTTTTCACCTTCGCATCATATCAAGATGAGTGAAAAAATACCCATGATTTGCTTTCTCTGCTTTTCTTGTTTCCTAGGTTTGACCCCCTCCCACTACTCATTGCTGTCTTTCTGATCATGCATCCATGGCACAAACGGTGTGTTTTATAGGTTACCTTCTACTGGTACGGTGGAAATGAAGGCCCTACTTGAACTGAGCTGATATGCACGCATGTTTTCTTGCTGTCAAGACCTGGACTATATGATGGTGCATGGATGCAACATTATTGGGAATAAACTAGGAGACGGGTTGAGTTGAGCATATGGTGGCAAAAATTAAGATCAGAGTGATTGAGATGAGTATTACTGTAATGCGGTGTGTGTTCGCGCGGTATATGGAGCCTCGAGGGAAGTTTATATTATAGATTATATGGATTGGAGGACAAGAAGTTCATTGTGAAGATAATGCAGGACACGATTACAAATTATATACTGCCAAATACGAAGATACAATCTACTAGATGAAGGAAACGAGAGGGAGATCGCATCTACATACCTTTGTAGAACACGCGCGTTAACGATCCAGAGACAATGGGTTGATTTAGTCGTACTCTTGTGATCCGATCTGATCCGAGCACCACATGAACGACACCTCTGAGTTATGGACACGTGCGGATCGAAGTTATCTCTCCTTCTTGACCCATCAAGTGAGGGGGAGAGGCTGGTGAGATCGATCCTAGCAGCACAACGGTGTGGTGACGTAAGATTGGTGAGAAACCAATAGAGCTTCGCTAAGAATCCGTCAGGTGGAGGAGGTGAAGTATCTGGGAGAAGAGGCGGTGTCCAGTAGTGGGTGTAGGGTTCATAGCATGGAAAACAAAAAAATTCTATCGCATGAACACACAAAACCAAGATCTAATCTATGAGATCGATGCAACGACATTGTAGAGAACTAACCCTTGTAGATCCAAAGTGTTTAACTAGATCGGATTCTCGTGGTTGATGTAGTCGATCACTTGCCGATCTCAAGATCGTGTAGACGATCATTCCGTAGTCGGTCACACGTACGGTAGTCGATGAAGACCTTCCTCTCCCTTGTTCCAGCAGGGCAGCGGAGGTTATAGATCTCCTCGGAATCCTAACAGCATTACGGTGTGGTGGTGGTGGAGGAGGAGGATAGATCTATGCACGGCTTCGCTTAAGACAGAGCAGGACGATGGACGAGAGAGAAGAGAGGGGGCGGCTAGGGTTAGGCGTCAATGAACAAGGTTGTGGGGAAGTGCGCCCCAACCCCTCATTATATAGGTGGGGAGGGGGCGGCCGGCCAAGAGTTCCCAGCCTAGGCCGTGTCCCCCCCCCCCCCCCTAACTCGGCCACCAAAGGGAGAGCTTGAAACCTTTTCCACCAAGTCTTCATTCTTACCAAAAACAAGAGTTTGACTTTTCAAACTAGAATTTGACTATTCAAACTAGGATTTGACCCTTTTACTAGTCTTGGCCAAATTGGCCCTTTAGGGTTTGGTGCGGCTGGCCCCTAGGGCATGTCACTGTCCAAATGACCCCCTCCCAGGGTGGTGGAACCACATGTGTTCCCTCTAGAACATTCTAGAATTATCCGGTCAAAACACCGAAACTTTTCCGAACACGGGAAAACCATTTTCCTTATATGAACCTTATTCTACGGACCATTCCGGATCTCCTCGTGATGTCCTGGATCCAATACGAGACTCCGAACAACACTCGGTCTCCAACTCATATTCCATATATACTTAAACAACATTAAATCCTTAAGTGTGCCTCCCTACGGTTCATGAAATATGCAGACATGATTGAGACACCTCTCCGATCAATAACCAATAGAGGGATCTGGAGATCCATATGTCTCCCACATATTTCTATGATGACTTCGTGATCAAATGAACCATTTACATACGATACCAATTCCCTTTTTCGTGTGATACTTTACTTATTCGACGCTTGATCATCGGTATCTCCATACCTAGTTCAACCTCGTTACCGATAAGTACTCTTTACTCGTTCCGTGATATGACATCCCTTGTGACATGGTCACATGATTGCAATCCAATTGGATGACATTCCATCGTGAGGGCCCAGAGTACATCTATCCGTCATATGGATGGACAAATCTCACTCTTGAACCATGTGCTTCAACACATACTTTTAGAATACCCAATGCCACGTTTGTAACCATCCAATTACGAAAGTGGTGTTTGATGTCATAAAAGTACTCGTCCGGTGACGGTGATTAACATGATCTCATGGTCGAAGGATTAGGTTACTATGTATTTGAAAGCTTGTAGCAAATGAACTCTAAATGACTTGATCTTATGCTATGCTAACTATAGAAGTATGTCCATCACATTATTCTCCTAATGACATGATCTTGTTATTAATAACATCTAATGTCCATGATCAGGAAACTACGATCATCTAATAATCAACAAGCTAGTTTAACACGAGGCTTAATAGGGACTCTTTTATATTTACAAAACACACAAGTGTTTAATGTTGTCGGTTAATACAATTATAGCATGAGATATAAAAATTTATCATAAACACAAAGATATAATAATAACCATTTTTATTATTGCCTCTTGGGCATATCTCCAACAGTGGGAGGGGTGGGAAGTGCCCAGCCCTGCCCCCTCTTATATAGAGGGGATGGCCGGCCACGGGGGACATAACCCCTCGTCCAAGAATGGGCGGTCAAGGAGGGATCCCTACCTCCCCTTGCGGCTAGGTTTTTAGGTGTAGGGGCGTATGGACCTTATGGGGTTGTGTCGTCTTGGCCCAAGTAGACCAGGATGCCCCCACTAGAACTGGATAGGTGGACCCCATGGGAGGCCCTTCGAAACCTTTTAGAACATTTCGGTACAATACTAGGATGATTTCAAACTTTTTCCGGAACCCTAAAACCATCTTCCCATATACTTTTCTTTATCTCTGGACCATTCCGAAGCTCATTGTGATACTTAGGATCCCATCCGAGTCTCTGAATCATAATTCGATTATACCAACTTAATATCTCATCAAACCTCTAGCGACATCGACCGCTAAGAGTGTGACCCTACGGTTTCGATAAAATATGGACATGATCGAGACAATCTCTCCTATCAATAACCAATAGCAGAAACATGGATCCCCATAATGGTTCCAACATATTCTACGAAGATCCTTCATTGGCAGAACCATGATGTCTATGATTCAAACAATCATGTATTCAATCCCCTTTGTCTCGCGATATGTGACTTGCCCAAGGTTCGATTGTTGGTATCACCATACCTAGTTCAATCTCGTTACTGGTAAGTTTTTGCAAGCTACTTAGGATGTTGTGTTACCTAGAGGGCCCAGTGATATCTCTCCAACACATGGAGTGGTGAATCTTAGTCTTGATCTATGTAACTCAACAAGTACCTTTTGAGATACCTGAAGAACACCTTTATGATCACCCAATCACGAAGCGAAGTTTGATGCCAACAAGTTATTCTTCTGGTACTAGGGAGTGAAATGATTTGATGGTCTAAGGAATTGATACTTGACATAGAGAAATCTACATCAATTGAACTTAAGTTACATGATCAAATGCTATGATTGATATTCGTCTGTCTATCACATACTTCTTCTAATGATATGACCTCATTATTAAATAATTACACACCTCTTCAATTTGGTTAGGAAACTTTAACCATCATTTAATCAGCGAGCTAGTCTAGTAGAAGCTTACTAGGGACACGGTGTTGTTTATGTATCCACACATGTATTTTATTTACAGGTAATACAATTATAGCATAGAGAAAAAACACATATCATGAACTATAAAATACAATAATAACAATCTTTATTATTGCCTCTTGGACATATTGCCAACAACATATCCTCAGCCGTTGGAGGATCAAAGCAGGCGGCCACGTTGTCCTGCCCCTCCCTGAGGGGGAGGAGCCGTAGTCCTACATCCTGCACCGATGGGAGGAGCTGACTCTGAAGGAGCACACACATCCGGATTGGGCGCCGAGGACACCGAGCTTGAGGGGTCACTCATCTAGGAGGAGCGCAATGCAGCGCTGACGACCGTCTACAGTCCCTACGAACTACGAGGGTTGGCACCAATTCTAGGGACTATGAAGACATCAACATGGTGTTGGCATCGCAGAGATACATCCCCAAGCCGCCGTGGCACAAACTCATCCTCAGCCCGCCTCCCAGCACTCTGGCTACGCGCTCCCGTCTTGTGTGCTCCAAGTCGATGTCAATGTCACGTAGCGGGTTGTCGAGGAGCGCGTTGGCCTGGAGCACGATGTTGTTCGGCAGTGGCTATGCGCGAGCGACACCACCATGCCTCGTCCCCAATTTGGAGCCACCGTCCCCTCCATGCTTCCAATGTGGAGGAAATGACTTCCGAACTCCAAATAAAGAGCCACCTTTACCGCCAAGCCACGAACCGACAATGCATCCACGAGGGTGTCTTTTTCTCCAACGTCGCAAATATCATCCTCGGATGCCGAGAAAGTTGAAGGAGGATCTGTAGCCTGAGTCGTAGCTCCAACATACATCCGGAAGCAGCTAGCCTTGAGTGGCATGGATGGCCCAGAAGATATCCTAGGGCACGGCCGGGGGCTCTGGGATTCTATCGACAACGTGGCAGCAGTCATCGATGCGTTCGCCAAATCAAGACCAATCAAGAAATTACCTGCAAAAATTGGTTACCCGGCGGATGAGCAATCGCGACATCATTTACACGCTGTGGCAGACACGATACCTACACATACTAGTGTCGTGTTACGTGGTACGCAACGACGTCGGTTTTTTGTGTCACGCTTGGCCAACAGAGTCATTTCCTTTATTGCTTTCGTCCATTGCAAGCGTCGTTAATTGTTGGGTGTATGCCGAGGATTACGACCATGTCACTGCCCATCATATATAGTACCACTAAGAATGGCTGGCGCGTTCGCCATCTCCATAAAAGCATCGTCATCGGAGGATGGCGGGCCCATTGCTACGATTGTCACAGTAGAGTGCTAGCGGACTCAAGAATATGTTAGCTAAGTTTCTAAATGGAGGAATTAGGCTTAGTGTAGATAGCTTTTAGTTTTTTATTCTCCTAATTTTCTTGAAAGGGATTTCTAAAGAATTAGTGGGGGCAAAATTGCTCTTTTTAGAAGAAAAAATGAATACAAGGATTAGATCCTTGAAAAAAAGTAGCTGCGGTGTAATGTGATGTAATGAATATGTTCTATCTTAATAAACTTGAATTTTTGATTTGAATGCATTTAGCAACCTAAATTGATTACATTGGTTAATGTTACACTAATTAATTTTCCGTATCGCACGCGCAATAGGTGACATGTCACTAAAATTCCGCCGTCGTCTGTAGTGTACCAAGGTGCATCCTTTGCTGCTGTAGCGCCAGCTCGGCGGATGACCATGTGTCAAGCGAAAAATAGTGCCGCATATTCACTTTTCCTGAGCAATTATCCTGATGTTTTTTTGCCACGCCAACGCGAGCACGACACTTATCGCTTGTGCCTTGGCATCTATAAGTGCTAGGGCCCGAGGTCCGTGTTGTAGTGAACATCATGAACATCGATGTCATCGTCTACTGCCCGGGATAGGACGACAGCACCGACCTTGGTGAAGACGATGGCGACGACAGGGACAATCGCAGCTATAGCGGCTAGAACCCTAGCGGTCCGGTGTGGGAGGCCCTCCGAAATGGCCAACACTGTGAATCGGCGTCCCCAAAGGCCTTGTCCGACACTGGTGCCAGACATGGTTTGGGAGACGCCGGTGGAGACGCTCTTAGATGCAATTCGTCGATGCAATGCTAGTAAAACTACACATGCTGCAGAAGATGCAAATGCAGATTAAGCCACCGTTCTCTTCTTTTTAGCTCTCCTAGCTCTGTATGCTCGATGTGAACTTTCTTTGCATGCGCGCTTATCTATGAATTCCCTGAAAACCAGGCATTGTCCAGATCTCATCCGAACTTTTTCTCTCTTTGCTTTTCGGCTTTAATTAATCAGTGACTTGCACGTGGATGAATCTTTTCTCTTTTTTACCTTTTCCAGCTTTTTACGTGGCAGTAAAAAAGATTGATGAACACCTCCCTCTCCCACATTCCATATGCACAAACTTTAAACAGCATAAGATCACTTTATACATAAAGCAAACCATTCACGGAGAGCAAGATCAGATACTTCACACACACAGACACTACCACTCTCTCTCTATCAAGCTTAGCTAGATCTCTCTATCTCTCACTTCAACAAAGGTACGCACACAGATAATGGAGGGGAGAGCAATTCAAGGTCTTTTTTCCCTGCATCCAACTTTTTCTTCAGTCTTTACCTCGACCTGGCTGACTTGGATCAGTTAGCTAAACCTATCTAGGAATCTGTTCGTCTCATTAATTAGTTACTTAATGGTGTGTTCTCCCTAGGGTAAACTCGAGATTCGGCTGGCCGGGTGGACTCGATGTTCGATCGGAGATGCATGACACGTTCATCTCCGCCGACATCTCGAGGCTCTTGGATGGAGCAGCATCCTCCTGAAAATACAAAATGCCACCGATTAGCCTACGAAAACATCATGTGGTAGTTTGCGTGGTTAGTAGTTATGTACTATATATATGGTCCGTTCATGATAGAAATAGGATCCTATGTGTAACAGTGTAAGTGTTGCTTGATAGGAGTATGTATTACCTTCTGGCATTGACTTCCAGTTTCAGCATTATTTGTGGCGAAAGCTGGCCATCCTGCCCTGCTGTAAAGCCATAGACCAAAGAGAAAAATATTTATTAGAGCTATGCAGCAGGATATATACTTAGTAATGTACTCTAATTGCTTAAAAAGAAAAAGCACAAAACCATTTTATGTTTCTACATATATGTATATGCTCACAACACCACAGATAAGTATACTATTAGACAGGGCCCATGCATTGGGAAACATATGCGATGCTATATTAATTTGTTGACTACACGAATCGAGGTGATGTGTTAACAAGATTATCTAGCTAGTACTACTAGCTAGTCTGATTCTTGAGCAACTCCAAAGAAGTCCCCAGCTTTGTCCTTTGTTTGGACCCTCTTTTTACTTTTGTTAAAAATATGATTTTATACTATATGTTGGAATGACTTTTCATGCAGAAAAAAGGAGGTAATTTTTCAGTCACCCAGTACACTTTGCCATCTTGATCTTTTCTGGGACAGGTGGACCTGCCCCCTTGGTACCTGTGTACTGCATGTGTAAGTGTCCATGCATGTACAGTTGAGAGAGAGAGACTTTTCATTGCAGCCAGTAAACTACTCAGGGGGATCATTGCACCATCATGAGGTTTCAAATGTCCACCCTATACTCGACAAATCGAACAATGCCAAGATTTCTCTCCACTTTGGCCTGAGAGCACTTCTTGCATTTGCATGTGTGGAGAGAGAGAGAGAGAGAGAGAGAGAGAGAGAGAGAGAGAGAGAGAGAGAGAGAGAGAGAGAGATGCTGCCAAGCGTGTGGCTAAAACAGAAATATGAGCCTTTCTTGCCATTAACATGAATCAGGCAAACATCCAAAATTTTGCAGTGCTGCTACATGTCATCTATAGCTGCATGCATGCATGTATGACTACACTACAGTCCACTCGTACAAAGGTCTTTTGTTCTTTGTGCTCACTGTATATTACATACTAGTATATTTTGATCCTCTTATTTTGGGGTATATATTTTTCAATAAATGTGGTGAATGCTTCTATTTATCAAGATAAATATATTCTGACCATAAAAAGATCTTTGGACTATCCTATTATCAGGGTTCGGCAAGGAATAAACATAAAGCTAGTTAGCTAAAGTTTGGAGCAAATTAAATCAAGAAGAGTTTACCTCGAAGAGTTGCTCCACAAACCACCATTATAACTGCCGCTGCTGGGAGAATTTGCACTGGTTCCATTATTATCTGTACTCCGGTGAGAGCTGAGGGCCTCCGGCAAACTCTCGTCGGAGACCTCACCCGCTGATCCGTTATCAAATCCTTCATTTTGTCCTAAGTATATGTTTGAATGTCAATGTACTGAATTCATATCATGTATTCCATTAATAAAATTGTGAAGTTATATATACCTGATGAAATCGCGGGTTTGTCGGTGCTCTTTATCGTACGATACATCTGCAGGAGATACGATGGTACAAAAGTAAAAATTTAATGATTGCGAAACAAAAACTTGTGCATATCTCAGCTCATGACTATTAATGTAAATAATGAGTTTGCATACGTACAAAGTACTCCTATAGTCATAAATTATACGAATTAACTGCATTACAACAATCATTGGTGATGGCCTGATGGGTGTACATATTAGTACCAGCATGCACTTACTGCCACTTTTTTCTCAGATGTAAATACAAGAGCTCATTCTACAGTGGAGCAGTCCTGAGTTGCAGGATGCAAGGACCGACAACTATTCACAATGTACTAGCCTGCATCCGTTACAGAGGGAGAAAAAATGCATTGTTCTAGACTTAGTTCATGCATGAGTAATAAAAAAAATCAGCTACAGAAATAGTGCACACATGCACACAACATGCTCAGCTTTTTTTTCTCTCGGTGGCAAAAGCCTTCGGCTCCCCCCCTGGTTTGCAAAAGCTGCTCCATTACCACAGCAAATCTAGAGAATTGCTTGTACAGAAGCTAGATCAGCACTAGCTAGATACTATATATTCCTACTGCTGTTTCCTTAATTTCCTTTTCTTTTCACTTCTCATATGTTCACAGTAATTATATCCTTAGACATCTCCATGCATAGCTAGCAAGCTAAATAAAAAGACTAGCTGATGCAAGAGAAGGTGCCACTCATGATTTTTTCCTAATTAATCTCATGAATTTTGAACTGCAGCATAGAACAAGCTAGCTATAGCTGAAGCAAGACTGCAAGAGTAATGTAAAGAATGTGTGTACCTACCTGCAAGTGAGATTTGACATGTGCCAAGGTGAGATCCTTCACATCCATCAGCTCCAGCACCGACTTGGGAGTGGCTCCTGATTGATTATTTCAACAAAATATCCAAGAATTAATTAGAGCAAAAAAAATCAACTCCATGGCAGCTTGATGAACACAATTAATCTGCATATAAGTACATACTTTCATGGCCGCCGAGCAGCTCGACGGCGTGCACGAAGCGCGCGTGCAGCGTGGTCGTCCACCGCATCCTCGGCGCCCGCACGCTGCGCCGCCCTGGCGGGAACCTCGACGATCTCGACGACGGCAAGAAGCCACCGCCGACGCTGGTCCTGTAGGTCATGGCCATGTGCTGCTGCTGCTGGAGCTGGAACGGGTGGTGGTGGTAGATGGGGATTCCCCTTATCGGCTTGAGCATAGCATGCATCCGGTGGTGGTAGTGGCTGCTGTGGTTGGAGTAGCTCGAAGTCGGCGGCGCTCTGGCCGACGGCGAGCCGTACGTATTGGCCGCCGCCGCAGCAGCAGCAGCGACGTCGGTGGTGGCTCGCCAAAACCCTAGGTTGCTGAACTGATCCATACTGCTGCTGTTGCTGTTGCCACCGACGGCGTCCGGTGGCCTCGGCCAGCTGGCCGGAGGCGAGGACGCCGAGGTGGAGGACGAACTGGCGGTGCTGATCTGCAACGCGAGGTCTGGCTGCCGGGGAAACAACTCCATGAGAATTGCTAGAGCTAGCTAGCAAGAGATGAAAAGGCTACTACTACTACTACTGGTAGCTTGCTTGCTCCCTGAATCAATGGAGAGAATTCTTCTACTCTGATTCCCAATTGGGAAATTAATTTCCTGGATCTCGATGGATGGAGGATTGGGTTCTGGACTTCTGGTGGTGGATGAGCAAGCTAGAGAGAGAGGATTTGGTGAGGGGTGGGTGAGAGTGAGATGTGTGATGCGACCACTGTATATAGTGTGTGTGTGTGTGCGCTAGCTAGCAAATCAATGGCTCATGAACCATTGACAAGTGTGTATGCGTGCGTGCGTGTGCGTGTGCATGTTTACTGTCTGTGTAAGAGAGAGGGATAGATGTGCCTCTCTAGCAAATACTAGTACCCTTTGCTTGTGTCCTTGCCCTTTTTCTCTCACATCTGCCAATCCATCTCCATCCATCTCTCTCTCTCTCTCATGTGCGGTGGGTACTGTACTATACGCCTACTACTGTAGAGTTGTACCTGGACACATACTATGTACGCTGACAAATTAAAAGGGAGGAAATGCATGGATGGTGGTGCTGTCCTGGCGAAAGGGGTGAATAATAGACCAAGGGTATTGATGGATCTGCTCCCCTCGCCGTGGGGTAAAAAGATGTTTGTCCCTGCTTGCTATCACTAGAGTATCTGCAAGTGTGGTACACGTCCAGTGCGTATCCATTGTCGAAAAAAAAAATGTAGGTGTACAATTCACGTCCTCTAATACCTGATGATAGAGCCATGATTGCATTTATACATGCATGAATGCATGCTGCCATTGTTGACACAGTGGTAAGTTGTAATAATAAACCTTCCATTATTATTAAATAATAATAATAATACATGTGTATTTGCATATCAAGAGGGATCATTAGAGACATAGGAATATATAAGAAATACATGAACCTAAATTGTTCTGTTCAAATAATTGCCAAGTGTCATTTTTGTGGGTGGTTTTTTCCCTCAGTGATTTCAATAACTGGTTCATTTGTGAAAAACTAGTATGTAAATTTACAGGGAGGGAAAGAGACAATTATCTCACCTTTTTCCAAAGGAAAAGATTCACACCTCACTTGGTTGGGGTTGTACATGTACAATTTTACCATTTTACCACCTAGATTCAAATACTTGTCGGCAGAACCTTGGGTTTCTACTTACCTTGTGCGGACTCCGTGTACTATTTTCGTCCAATATTTCATTGCGTGTCTCCTATTCATTGCGGTTTAATTGAGACTTAATTCATTTGTACAAGGATTTCAAATGTTTTTTATGAGCCTGCATTGTTGCTCTGGATCAATATAGTTCTGCTACAATTTAACAAAGGTTTAATTAAGACTTAATTGATTGGTACACCGTTGATTGGGTTTATTTGAGGTTCTATAAAGTTTCAAAAATTTCAGGACCCTTTGGAAACACAAAAAATTAGAGAAAAATAGAAACTCAATGTGGGTATTACAGGAATTTTCAAGAAGAGACCACCAAGGGATGCTTGCCGTTTCATTAATATTAAAAAATACTTACATTCTTTGTGTCATGCATTTCTACCACCCACAACCACACACATTATGGCTTACTTCTCGCCTCCATATTCTTGTGTCTGCGCTGCATCAAAAGTTTTGGTTGATTAATGGCAAGATAATTAGGGGACTAACCATTTTATTAGTTATAGTTCTACTAGTTGAATTAGACTCAATGGTTTCCCCAAGAAAATTAGGAAAGGGTTGGCTACTAGATTTTATACTTTTATACCACTAATAGGTATGTTGTAATATAAAAAGGGATAGTTGGCTTTGAAAAAGAAATGTGAAATTTTAAAATACCACAAAACAATCTCCCAAATATCCAACTTGTTGATATCTTTCCTCACAAAATAGGAATCTAAAGAACCTACGGATTAGTGAGAAGGGAGCGCACATGGAACATTAATTTGAGAGCACCCTTTCTTTTGGTTGGTACCTTTTGACATGGTATACCTTATACCTCTATTTGTATTAATTTTTCATATTAGGTAGGTTCCTTGTAGGACTGGTACACACTAAGTGTGTTTATCCAATATCTCCAAAACTCAAACTTAGTCGGTTATGTCATGCCCATTTTCACACGGTATTATGTCAAGGCTTATACATCCGGGTGTGAACACTTTTTTAGATAAAAGGTTGCACGGTCTGACACTAAATTAATATAGCCATAGGTTCAGCAAGGTAGTTTGCAACGACAACTACTAGCTCACCAACACACAGATTGCACATTACAAACCAGCCCGATGGAACAAAGTTTTCAGGCAACACTTGCCAGATAAAATGCAAAAGTGCATAAGTGCTAAGGTGAGCAGGTGTTTGTGATAATAGAACAAGGGCATTGATGGATTTGCTCCCTCACTGTGGGGTAAAAAAATGTTTGTCCCTTGCTATCTACTAGTATCTGCAAGTGTGGTACATGTCCAGTGCGTATCCATTGTCGAAAAACAATAATGTAGGTGTACAATTCACGTCCTCTAGTATCTGATGATATAACCATGATTGCATTTACATACATGCATGAATGCATGATGCCTTTGTTGACATAGTAATGAACCTTCCATTATAAAATGATAATAATAATGCATGCATATATGCATATCAAGAGGGATCATTAGAGACATAGGAATATATATATGAAATACATGGACCTAAATTGTTTTGTTCAAACAATTGCCAAGTGTCTTTTTTTTGTGGATGGTTTTTTTCCTTAGCGTTTTCAATAATTTGGTCCTGTATTTGAAATACTGGTATGTAAATTTAGAGGAGGGAAAGAGATATTATATCACCTTTTTCCCCAAGGAAAAGATTCACAGCTCACCTGGTTGGGGTTGTACAAGTACAATTTTACCATTTTACCACCTAGATTCAAATACTTGTCGGCAGAACCTTGGGTTTCAACTTATCTTGTCCGGACTCCGTGTACTATATTCGTCCAATATTTCATTGTGTGTCTCCTATTCATTGTGGTTTAATTGAGACTTAATTCATTTGTACAAGGCTTTCAAATGTTTTTTGAGCCTGCATTGTTGCTCTAGATCAATAGCTCACTACAATTTAATAAATGTTTAATTAAAACTTAATTGATTGGTACACCGTTGATTGGGTTTATTTGAGGTTCTATAAAGTTTCAAAAATTCCAGGACCCTTTGGAAACACAAAAAATTAGAGAAAAAATAGAAACTCAATGTGGGTATTATAGGTCAAGAAGAGACCACCAAGTGCTGCTTGCTGTTTCATTAAGATTAAAAAATAGTTACACTCTTTGTGTCATGCATTTCTACCACCCACAACCACCCACACTATGGATTACTTCTCGCCTCCATATTCTTGTGTCTACGCTGTGACAAAAGTTTTGGTCGATTAATGGCAAGATAATTAGGGGACTAACCATTTTGTTAGTTATAGTTCTACTAGTTGAATTAGACTCAATGGTCTACCACAAAACAATCTCCCAAATTTCCAACTTATTGATATCTTTCCTCACAAAATAAGAATCTTAAGAACCGGCACACTAGTTGGCGGTACCTACGGATTAGTGAGAAGGGAGCTTACATGGAACATCAATTTGAGACCATCATTTCTTTAGCTGGTACCTTTTGACATATGATACATTATACATCTATGTATCTTAATTTTGCATATTAGGTAGGTTCCTCATAGGACTGGTACACATTGAGTGTGTTTATCATATATCTCCAAAACTCAAACTTAGTCGGTTATGTCATGCCCATTTTTAGAGGGTATTATGTCAAGGCTTATACTTTCGGGTGTGATCTGCTCCCCTCTTTGTGGGGTAAAAAAATGTGTGTCCCTGCTTGCTATCTAGTAAGTATCTGCAAGTGTGGTACATGCTCCACATCCAATGCGTATCCATTGTTTTAAATTTTATCCATTGTCGAAAAACAATAATGTAGGTGTACAATTCACGTCCTCTAGTATCTGATGATATAACCATGATTGCATTTATACATGCATAAATGCATATGATGCCATTGTTTTAAATTAATTGTATTGGATTTGTGTCCTTGACACAGACTTAAGTTTTAATAATCCATCCATTACCAAATACTAATAATAACAATATGAGTGTATTTGCATATCCAGAGGGACCATTTGAGACATATATAGGCACATATATGTGTTTTTTTCTCGGTGTTCTCTATAAATTTGATCCTATATTTTGAATAATTATGTAAATCTACAGGAGTTAAAGAGATACAATTATCTCAACTTTTTACAAAGGAAAAGTTTCATAGCTCATTTGGTTGGGGTAGTACATGTACAATTTTATCATTTTACCTCCTAGATTCAAATATTTGTGGGCACAACCTTGGGTTTCTACTTATCTTGTCCGGACTCCGTGTACTATTTTCATCAAATATCTCATTGCGTCGCTCCCTATTCATTTCTGTTTAATTGATACTTAATTGATTTTACAAGGATTTCAAATGTTTCGAATGAGCTTGTATTATTGCTCTGGATCATTTGTCCACTATGATTTAACGAATTTTTAATTAACACTTAATTGAGTTGAATAATGTTGATTTGGTTTATTTGAGGTTCTATCAAGTTTCATAAATTTTAGGGCCCTTTGGAAACACAAAATTTAGAGGAAAAGCAGAAAAATAATTTGGGTGTGATAGGAATTTCCAAGAATACGCCACCAAGGGCTTCTTGTCATTTCATTCATATTAAGAAATGGTTAGATGATTTTTTCATGCAGTTCTACCACCCACAACCACACACAATGTCGCTAACTCCTAGCCTACATCTATTGGGATCCGTGTTGTCTCGAGAGTTTTGGTTGATTAATGGCAGATAATTAGGGGCACTTTATTATTTTTAGTTCTGCTAGTTGAATTACAGTCAATGGTAACCCCAAGAAAATTAGGAAAGGGTTGGATACAAGTTTTTATACATTTCTATTAGTCGTAGGTACGCTGTATTATGAGAATGAGTAATTGGAATTGAAAAGGATACCTGAATTTTGAAAACATCACAAAACAATCTCCCAAATATCCAACTTGTTGATCTCTTTCCTCACAAAATAAGGATCTTAAGAGCCCTACGGATCAGTGAGAAGGGAGCTCACATGGAACATCAATTTGAGACCATCCTTTCTTTTAGCTAGTACCTTTTGACATAGTATAGCTTATACCTCTATGTCTTTTAATTTTGCCTATTAGGTAGGTTCCTCATTGGACTGGCACACACCAAGTGTGTTTATCCAATATGTCCAGAACTCGAAATTAGTCCGTTTATGTCATGCCCATTTTTAGGGGGTATTATTTCAAGGCTTCTACTTCCGGGTATGAACACTTATTAGATAAAAGGCTTAACTTTTGAATTTAAATTAATAAAGCCTTAGGTTCACCAAGATATCTTACAACCAAAACTACTGGCTCACCAACACACATCTTGCAACATACAAACCAGCCATAGGGCACAGATTTTTAAGGCAGCACTTGCCAGATAAATGCAATAAAGCATAAGTGCTAAGTTTAGGAGATGTCTGTGACGCTATAGGAGGGTGGAGTATAGGTGTTCTGGTATATTTTTCCGAGCATATCTATCATCAGCATTTTTTACTTCTAAAGAGAGGCCACTACTATTGCAAGAACACCAGAGAGTGGAACACACAGTCAGCAGGTTAGCGAGGAAATTGAACTTCTATGGAAAAATTAATTGGCATGTGCCAGAGCGCCCCACTCTAGGTCGCAAATAAAATCCAAATCCAGTGTCTATCTTTGCTAGACAAGGATTGCAAAAAGATGAAAGAACTAAGCAAAATTGTTAGGATTCCACTTAGCTCCAAACATTGCACGAAAATCACTCCAAATAAAACGTGCCAGAAAACATGAGAAAAAGATGTGAGAAACTGATTCAGGGTGTCACCTCTCTGATGTTCTAGGGAGAAAAATATATTCTTTAGAGATTTTGGAAGGTGCCATCAATTTTGTGAAGGCCAAAGATTTCCTCCTTCATGTGAAGATCTACCACTAATGGTTGGGCTTGGACTTGGTGTCCTAGCTCAATGAGGGATAGCTGGGTCTTATGACCATGAACCCTGTGTCCTTACAACTTTGTGTCTAATTCCCTTCTATGTGATTGCACAAACAAGCCAAATCTTTGGTAAATCCTTGTTTTTTTATCTTCCCAGCTTACTTCTTTTTGTAGGCAATCAACGTTTTCACAATTTTAACTTCATAGAAATGCATTCTTACTGCTATTTGTAGGTAAAAAGTCTAATGCAACTCGATTAAAATCTCAACTTTTGTTAAAATGTTTTAATCACCTAGTCAGCCTTTCCCTCTTTTCCGTCTTCCATTTTTTCCTTAAAGAAGTATGCATGTCCCTCAAATCATTAAAGGTAGAGAAACACATAAAGAAATGAGTAATGCATCGGAGAGTCTGTCTCTTGAGTATTTATTCCTCCATTCGGGTTAATTTCGAGGAACAATTAATAATCATCAGACATGTGTTACGATTGCAATTAGTTGTTCTGGATTAATTTTCCCTAATTTCTTTTTCTCGACAATCATTCCTTTGGGGAGACTCATTATTCTCACACGATAAAAAGATGCCTAGAGGGAGAGATGTGACAGAGAAAGAATATATCATTTCCTCACTTTGGGTAGCTTTCTGTCGGCGTCATACTTAATTTTAAGAAAGAGAAACACCAAGACTGCTGTGTGGAACCATCCGTTTGCTTAGTTTCTGGGCGAACCCTCTCCATCTTTTTTCATGCTCTTCACACATGAGTCGTTGTCTCTCGCTATCTCTCTACAAGTGTATATATACCTTGAAAAAATTATTCCCCCGACCCAAATTAGTTGACTTAGATTTATCTATATTCAAATATATCTAGACATAATTTAATATCGATACATCCATATCTTGACAAATTTGAGTCAACTAATTTGGCTCAAAGTGAGAAATTAGCAAAAGACAGGGCTTGTCACTGTACACACATCTCGGATCAATTTGGTTCTTTGCTGCGTATATACTACTAGAGCACTAGTAGGTACGTACACGACAAGGTAATAGTTTCGTATGGTACTCCTGTTTCTGCAAGATTCTAAATTACGTGCCTCAGCAGTACTCACGACATAAGAAGTACTCACTACATACATGCCTGATCGTAGCTTGCTGGCCATCTTAGTCTTGCAGGGGATTTAATGCCATAACAGTGGTATTAGCTCATGCTTGATTATTTATGCTCAAGATCTGTACATGTTCAATTTGTACACGCGCAAATCCTGCCAATAAATTGTATGGATCAAGGTTAATTTCAAAGATCCAATGAATCTTGATGTCGTTTGTCCTTTCTTTGAGCCATGCGCCGATTGCCATTTAATTCCTAAGATCCAAGCATCGTGCATGGATGCCAAGGTTAATTGCTAGGAGGATTCAATGGTAATTATATAGTACAACTACAACATGTCAACCCTCTTGTGTGTGTGCGTGCATAATGCGATGGTAACTGTGTGTAGGTAGTGACTAGGAGTGGGAAAGCTAATCTGAACATGGTTCAGATGGACCCAATCCCTATAACTTCACCCCTGGTTAAAAACAAAATACTGTGAAAATGTTCATAGAGCATTAGTACAAGCACATACAATAAAGTTTGATACAGATATAATTTTTTACGTCTTGTTCTTCTTTTGTAACTTGTGTACCATTTTACGCCAATTTATGCAACTTGCATTGCAGAACCGTGCAATATGTTAATTATTGATCTATCTTCAGATCGCATATTGTCATATGTTTTTCACATGCAGATGTGTGAATCTGTCTGCTTGGTACCAGTTTCTATACATTTTTTTGAAACTTATAGCTATATCTTTATGGAGCGCTTATTATTGCATTCATATGGATCCATGATCAGAAAATATGTTTGGTCCATGTCGATGCATTAATAAATACACCACTCGGTGTGGAGCAAGACATGCGACCAGGCTTGTGATCAGGTTTTAATTAGTACATAGTTACATACTATAATATTGGGCGTGCAAAGCATCATTTGACTAAGATATGCTACGCATAAGTAATTGGATGCTAGCCAGTGATGAGCATTGATGTGTTGATGTCTCCCAAGACCATTTGTCTTGGAAGGAAAAGGAATCTCGATCTAGTGAAACGGCAAGATTTGACTAGAGAAGAGAAGAAGCTAGGGTTCTGTGCTATCGGTTTGACTGTCAGAATGATCTCATCTGAGCACATGACCATCTCGATCTGAGGGTTATTTAGCAATTCATTTTAGGTTATCTAGCTAGGTGTCCTCTTACGTACCAATCTTGGTCCCTGCACTAGCTAGCCAATTTATTATAGAAGTTCAGGAAGCTCGGTGTGTTCATAACATGTGCTGACATTGAAAGTGACAATGAAAAATGATTTATGCTCTTGGATGAAGAACATATGCTGGTCGTTCAGATGTTAATATCCACAAATAATTGAAGTATCAGCATTGTCATAGTGCATACCGATAACCCTACCTTCCATTTATTTCCATGTAAATTAATCAGGAAATAATCATGTACTATGATAGGTATATACTTGAAGCGGATGTTCGACCAGACAATAGCAAGAAGTGGCTTCGAATATCATATAGTTTTTTTATTGTCATAAAAAATGGTCAGTTTTTCCCGCTCTTTCAAGTTTTACGATGTATCTGTCAAACGTAAAAGTGGTGAAAGCATGTTAGCCTATAAGAATCATCCCAATCAATTTGTATATATCAATAGAACATCATTACAGTAAGACACATTGCCAAGAGCTTAATTTTGTTCTCATGTATGCACATTGTGAAGAAAACATATTCAATTCCAAATATGGCAGCCAATTCTTTACAAGCACAATACTTTTTCAAATAAGTTGATCTTCCGCTCTCTTCACCGATTTTTGCACAAAGCTAGACATGACAACGACTGCTAAAACATTTATGTCAAATCATTATATTCTCTTTCAGGACAAGGAATTCATATATTAGCTTGCATATATATGCACTCCCTCTATCATGCCATTCACGGAATATTTGTCCCCATTTCTTCTAGCAAAATGGGATTTATGAAGATCTAGGAGTAGTAAAAAAAGTATAGAAGGCGAAAGAACTTGGACCAGACCTTACATAGATTCTCTTTTTATACCAACACACCCTAACACGTGTTACTCTAGTGCACTTAACTCTTTATTCTCATGCATATGACACCGCATTAAAGGTATTTTTATGCTCTCTTGTCATGTCTTCTATAATTATATGTCGAGTGTAGCGAGGAGACATGATCATCCAAGTCTGAACAATATTCCCACATATCTGGAAAAGTTGATACTGGTAGTCAGATCAGGGGTGTGTATGCTCTGTTTTTGCATGCATGGATGACCAATTGACCACCCATTATATACCTTAGGTTCTTTTTTCCTGCAATTAATTAGCGTCACCAAATGTACACGAGCATATTATTCTTTTGTTGTTGATTTGTTTTTCCAATTTTTAGTAGCGCTGCGTTCTTGTTTCTGAGAGTTGTTTTGTTTATTTTCCCGCACAATGATGATAAGAAAATTTGTCACACCCTGCGGGCTGTGTCCCTGTACAAAAATGTCCTCACGCAGTGTTTCCTGTCCACAGGCCCAAGATAATGTTATCCAGCCCAACTGCTAAGAGTTGATCCCTCCCCTCGGTAGCCAGGCGGTACGAGGCATGCGCCGGGGCCTCTAGGGCCCTCCAGGTCTTGTTTGGATCGTTCTACCTTCCTGCGCCGATTTCGGTTTGCCGGCTGTGCATGAAGGCTGCTGGTACGCGTAGTCGTCACCGGAAATGACCACATGTTTGGCGGCTGATAACAGCAACCCCAGCAGGTGGATGGGTACGTACTATACGGTCTCGCTCGTATCCTCCTTATCCTGTGTACGTACGTACGTACTAGGGGTACCGGAAATCGTGCACCTCTCTCCTTATCCTGTGTACGTACGCCGGAGTAATCTCTCTGCAACGGCAGGCGACGAGGTCTCGTTGAAGACGATGGCTGGGGATGTGGGGCCTGCTTGCCAGCGAGAAAGAGAGAGAGAAGGAAGGGGCCACTCGTCAGCGTCTTTGTGGGTCTTTTTCTGAGTGAAAAACGGTTCACTGAGAGGGAAAAAGTTGGGCTGCGAGTTGGGCTGCTGGGCCTGGTTGCTGGGCTGTGTGTCTGTTTCATTTTTTTCCTTTCTGAATGTTTTGTCTTTTTCCATTTCAAATTTCTGTTTTAAATTTCAAACAAACAATCAAGCACCCAAATTAATTCAAACATTCACCACACTTTGCAATTGAATTTGGTTCTGTTTAACAACATAATTCAAATCTCAAAGTAACATAATATTTTTATTTTAGAGTCCATTTGTAATTAACTAAAATGGACATTAGTTATTAAATAAAATGGGTTTTAATTTAATTAAAATCTCCATTTGAAATCTAAATATCTTCAAAACCAAATCAGTAGGTTTTAATTGAAAACAAAGAATACTTGGAAAAATTGTTTAAAATAAAATAACATCTTTATTTGTGGTCCATTAATCAATTAAATAAAATGGGCCTTACTCATTTACTTCAAATAAGATTTGTTTTATTAGAATATTTATTTTGAAATCCAAAATAAAATCAAAACACTTTTGTAGGTTTTATTTGAGAAAACTTATTTTAATGATTTAATAAGTTTTTTGATGTTTTAATTAACATGGTAAACTTTTTATTTAAATAAAAATTGGATATTAAATCCTTATTAATTTTTAAATAAACCTTTTGCTATTTTTATTCAAAACAAAATGTTTTAATTCAAAACAAAATGTTTTTAAACAAAAAGGTTTATTAATTAATTTGGTCACTCATATATTCATGATGTTGTGTAATTAATGATTTTTTATATACTTATATAATGCAGATGAATCGACAATGGATGTACGGTGACCGATGCCATCCCGAGTTCATTACTGGCATGCATTATTTTCTCAACGTGGCTGAGGCAAACAGGCGGTCAAATGGTTTCATTTGTTGTCCATGTAGTTCCTGTAAGAATACGAAGGATTACTCTATTTCAAAAACCCTTCACGTCCACCTGCTTGAGAACGGTTTCATGCCCGGCTATAATTGTTGGACCAAGCACGGAGAAAGAGGAGTTATAATGGAAGACAACGAAGAAGAAGAGGATAATGACAACTATCCTATGTTCACAGAAGACGGTGATAGTAGAATGGGGAGACGAATCGAAGAAGAGCCCATTTTGATGAGCCCATTTTGATGAGCCCGATGACGATTTGGGTCGGGCCATTCTTGATCTTGCTAAGATAAACTGCGGAAGTGAAAAGGAGAGGTTGAAGTTGGAAAAAATGTTAGAGGATCACAACAAACTATTGTACCCAAATTGCGAAGATGGCGAAAAAGCTAGGTACTACATCTGGAATTGCTGCAATGGAAGGCAGAGAATGGTACTTCCGACAAGGGATTTGAAAAGTTCTGAAAATAATAAAGAAGATGCTTCGAGGAAGAACGATTGCCCTCTAGTACATACTGAAGCAAAGAAGGTTGTCGCCCTCTAGGATTAGAGGTGCAGAAGATACATGCATGCATCATCGATCGCATCCTCTACCGCGTGAGGAGTACGAGAATTTGAATGCATGCCCTATGTGGTGCATTGCGGTATAAGATCGTGCAAGATGACCTGGTGATGTTGAGGACGAGTCGTGCCCGTGAAGAGGGTTCTGCCAAGGTGATGTGGTATGCTCCTATAATACCACGGTTGAAACGCTTGTTCCAAAACAAAGAGCATGCCAAGTTGTTGCGATGGCACAAAGAGGACCGTAAAAAGATGTGATGCTAAGACACCTCACGACGGGTCGCATGGGAGAAAAATCGACGAGAGTTCAAGTCATTTTCGAGGACGCAAGGAACTTAAGATTTGGTCTAAGTACAGATGGCTTTAATCCTTTCGGGAGCGAGCTCTAGTCATAGCATCCGCCGACTCTATGTATCTATAATCTTCCTCCTTGGTTGTGCATGAAGCGGAAGTTCATTATGATGCCAGTGCTCATCCAAGGCCCGAGGCAACCTGGCAATGACATTGATGTGTATCTGAGGCCATTGGTTGAAGAACTTTTACAGTTGTGGCGTGAAGAAGGTGTACCTCTGTGGGATGAGCACGCACAAAAGGAATTTAACCTACGAGCGTTGTTGTTTGTAACCATCAATGATTGGCCTGCTCTAAGTAACATTTCAAGACAGTCAAATAAGGGATACAATGACGAGTTGACACTCGCTCTGGGGAACCCTGAACACTTTGGACGATTACGAGTCCTCCCAGGTGTCACCATGAAGGAAGCGTGGCCGGAGTGCGCTGACAGTTATAGAAGTCGTGCAAGAAAGAAGAAGCAGGACTTAGACCGGTTATCGGAATTGGAACGTAAGGTGCAGCTGCTTGAGAAAAATCAAATAGACTCAACTAGTCGACAGAGGGCACCTGATCAAGAATCGCTTTCTACAAGATACTCAAGCCGATGTTGCCCCATCTCAGCCAAGAAGCAGCGTGGGTTCCTCGCATCTTGTAGAATGTGGAGCAAGCTACCCCGTGGATTATGTCACGGAGAAAACAGATTGCGAGCTACATGTGCCAATGAGGAACATGTCCATTAAGGTGGCGGATGGCTATGTTTACCCAAATGAAGATGGAGCAACGCACCATCATATTCCCATTCCGGCTGGCTATGCTCGTGTCGGGGTGGACGACGTTGTGGCGGGTTATGAAACAATGGATCTTGATTTTCCTGGAGGTGACGATGAGAAGACAATGGGCGATGTCAAGCGCAGTTTCGCCCTATGGAACAAGAAATACATTGTCTTTTCGCCAAGGCCAACAACTCCTCCTCGTAGCAGTCCACATGAGCAGAAAGTCCACATGACCAGCAAATGCCATCGACTCCTCCCGTAGCAGTCCACATGAGCAGCAAAGTCCACACCTACTTGAGAGGGACCCCAGCGAGTCCACCATCTCGATATCCTTCACAGAAGAAAGCGCCCGTAAGCGGAATGGTTCACGACTAGGAAGAGACTTAGAAAGGAGAAAGCACCGCCCTATTCGAAGTTACCTTGGGAAAGAACTATCGAGGAATGCACCGTAATCTCTAAGTCCGAGGTGGAAGCCCATTTTGCTAAGAAAGTGCCGAGATACCTTTTGAGAAGACATTAGATCCGGTGAAAGTTGTGCGTACTGTTGAGAATCTATATGACCTGACCATCGCCGCCATCCGACTATAGGCGTTCTATTGAAAGGTCATATGACGAGATGGTCTTGGCTAAAAATCTAATCAATCGGTGGTCCGGGCAAAAAAAGGGAAACAAGTGCACCAGCTCGGAGAACAACCCGTTCAATCGGCCCCCCCTCTCAAGGTGTTTGACACGAAGGCCTTCAAAGTTCTCGACAAAACACAACCGATTACCCCATCGCTGAAGTAGCATATAAATTTGTTCAAGGGAAGATTTGGTCGAGAATGTCGTTGCTATCAACAAGTATGCGTAATTTGCATATATGGTACACTAATGCCACAAAGAAAGGGATCGAGGCTATCATGGTGCGAGTTAAGGATGAGCACTACTTCCAAGAATACAGGTGAGCGTTGAATTCTGAACTTTTCAGTTATACAATCTCCGGCCCTCGACAAATCTATCATCGTTGCTATTGTGCGTAAGTGATTTATTTATGTAATTTGAGAAGTCTTTAGCTCAGCTCGTTCATTGTCTGCAATTATACTCAATATAATCTTTTGCGCTATATTATGCAGATCGAAGAAGCTCGAATGCAAAAGGGATGAAATCAAGGACATTGGGTTCATTGACCGGATACAATGCATGTAAAACCATAGAAGATCCCATATATAACAAGGATACACGGAGACTTTGCTAAGGTTTTTGAAGCGACAACGTGACAAAAAATAATACTTTGGCCTTACAACTTTAAGTAAGTGTTACTGTCTTCTAACACATTCTTTTTGCTCACCAGATGTTAAAATTTTAACTGATGAGTTATATCTATGACACTGCATATTTAAACGTGCACAGGTTCCACTTTATTCTTATCGTCATTAAAATGTACGATGGAGAAGTTGAAGTCTTTGACTCACTAACCAAAGAGCCTATACTATACAAGACGGCTTTTGATATGCTCAAAAAGTAATTTTAAATCTTATTGGTTTTTCGTTAATTTCCTGATATCAACAAATTGCTAACTCTTTTATGCATTTTCTTTATCGGGCAGCGTATCTGGTAGGAACAACACATATGACCACCAATTTGATGTTTTTTTGGAAATGGCATGCAAATTGTTGGTTCCAAAATGAAAAGGTGTCCCAACATAGAAGATAATTTTGTTTAGCATAACATATTCTGTTGGTTAGAGTTTTGTATTACTACTTGATATTTACAATATCAAATACACATAAAATCATAGGGTTATTTCTTTTTCATTCAGGGGCACAAAATATAATGCCCTCCCATTTGCGAGGGCCACCCTACTAGTAATGTGAAAGGTGGATGCATGCCAGTCTCTCCGCTATATGGTAAAAAAATCCACGCTATTCTTTTGCATAATCTCATTTCATATTAATGATTGATAATTCTGAAAAATCGTGCTATCATTACAAGTTCATGGATACATGCACAATATAACCCTTCAGAAAATGATTGTGCGCATGTGATACACTTCCTTCAACGAGGACATGTTTCATCGATACATCAACAACACAACCCTTGAGAAAATGCGGTACACTTCATTTGCGGTGGAAAGTGTCCATTGTTTCCACTAGTACAAGCCAGGCGCATACGGGTACACCAGTAACAACATGGATATCACCGGCGTCACGTTGTTCTAGAGGGGCGACTTGCCAATTTGGTGAACAAGCGAAGGAATGCTTTCGGTGGATAGCATCGTCGTCGTGGCAAGTGGTGGCTGCGTCGTCCTGAGTTGACTACATCAACGCCAAGGTCAGTGAGCTTTACAACTCGCCAATCGGTCGTGGAACACGGCGGGCCAGACGAAGGAGGGGCATGGCGCAGAGGAGGCCTTTGTGGAGCCCGGATGAGCACTAGGCCGAAGCAATGGGAACTCATGCATCAACGGCGCCGACCATGGCTCACAGGGAGTACCTTGCATCGACCCGGATGGCTGCAGAGACATGGTCTCCAACGGCGATCCTTCAGACGCATCTCCTTCCTCTTCTTCTTCTTCTTCTTCTTCTTCTTCCCAATCCCAACAACAATGTCGATGATGATGACCAATGGGTCCTGGTCTATTCCATCCCGACATCATCCCCTTAGCCCTTGAGGTCACACTGAAACACTCAGGGGAGCCACCCTTCTTTTTCTTTCTACTACTGTGCAAGTAATGCCTAGGGGATATGTCTTCATCCTCTTCCACTTCATCCATACTATAGTAGTAGTAATTTCTATGATATGTATCCTCCTTCATCTCGAACACATCTTCATCATCAAATTCTTCGTTAGACTGGGTCAGAGGAGGCCTCTCGAGTGGCGGGAATTCAGATAGAGGCGGTGGCCAGAGGGGTGGAGGTGGTGGTTTGTGGCGTTTCCGCCATCTTGCAACCTTGTGGTCAATACGGCTCGAGTCATATCCCTTCCCGCCGTCGACGATGAACTCCTCTAGGTACGTCGTCGCACTCTTTGCTAGGAACCTAACCAGTCGGACCTGGAAGCATGTGAGCTCCATGCCGTCAAACTCCACCACCACCTTCCTCAAGACACCTGATGTAGTGCTCTCGCAGAAAAATTGTCCATGAAGGTCTTCCAAAGACTTACAGCAATCAGCTTCTTCTTCGTCGTCAACATTGTCAACTGATCTACATCGTGTGAAATCAGCAACGGCGGCCATCTCGTCCGCCGGGTCGGCATTAATTTTTCGGAGGTACTTTCGCCAGCTGAACTTGACCCGGAGCTCGACGAGCGACGAGCACTTGTGGAGCAGGTTAACCACGGCCTTGGCCGCGGCGCCGTGGTTCACGACAGACCACCCGCAGAGCTCTTCGATCTCGAGCCTCTCGAGGTTGTGGAAGTACGGTACAATCTCAATGTCGAGGTCGGCCATTGAGTAAGCTGTGAGCTTCACAAACCTAACATGCGAGACGTCGGAGAGAATGGAGCGCCACAGATTCACCACCGCCGATGCAGCGGAGTGTAGCTCCAAGTGGACATGCTCCAATAGCCGCGGCTTTTCCCACCGGAAGGTGAATGAGTTCTCGTCGTGGAACGCGGTGACATGAACATAGCGGAAGTGGAGGAGGCGCGGCGCTTCAAGCCTGACATTGCAGCCGTAGAGGTGGAGGTCGTCGAGGAGCACGCGGCAGTTCTCCAAGACCACAACGGTGGCCGCCTCACAGCTCAGCCAGTACACGTCGTGGTGGTCGACGAAGGTCAGCGACTCTAGGCGGACGTCGGCGAGTTTGGGTGCCGCGGCCAAGATTTTCTGGAGCGTTGCTAGTTCCGTGCGGCACCGCCGGAGCCGCATCGCCTCCAGGCGCGGGAACGCGAGTTGCCGCCGTTGGTCCGAGTAGGGCTGCAAGTCATAGCCTGTGAGCTCAAGTACTCGGACGACGGCGAACGGCAGCGTGCAGCGCGGCAGGCCTCCGTTCTTTAGCCATTCGAGGCGGGGATCTTCCACGCCTTGGGCGTCCTCCACCGTCTCGTCCTCGTCATACGTGCTGCCGCCGACACAGAGGATGGCGTCATCGGGCATGACGACGGACAATTTCTTGGGGACGCGTCCGCGAGAGCAGAGGAAGGCGTACGCATGGTCGGCGTCGTCAATGGCGCGCCTCCGGTCGCCGCCGGCCGCGTAAGAACGATAGTCGACGTTGACGGCGCCCGTTTCGAGCCATAGCGGTCGACGCCATCGGCGCGAGAGGGCGGTGGCGCGTGCGGCCTCACGGGAGGGCGCGGAGGAGAGGATGTGGGTCAGGATGTCGTCGGAGAGCTGGGAGAGACGGTCTGTCGTCGACCACGCGGTGGATGCCATTGCCATGAATCGATTGGCCGGGATCGAGTCTGCACTCTGGAGACATAAGGTTTGCAGCTTCGTCTACATATATAGTATACACTGATGTCACGTACGCGCGGGTGTAGACATCCACAACGAGTCAGTATCGGATTAGATCAATGTGTCCGATTTAATTACCACCAATTTATTCCTTTTTACCGGAGTATTTTATTGTCTTCCTTGTTCAGAAAACAAATATTGGTAATGTGGAAGATCAAAATAATAATACACGACTAAGTCTGGACACGGGCCAGCTCGAGCTGGGCTTTGTGCGAGCCACGTTTCAGCCTAGCTCGGCTCGGGCTGGCTGGTTATATTAAGCCTTCTGTCCGGAAAAATGGGCTCGGCCCTAGCTAGGTGAAAACCCGCTACATACATAGCTGACCCGTGATGAAGTGTGAAACTCTCCGGTTCAAATTTGTGCAATAAACTCGAGCAAACAAACATTCAAAATAATTCATGAAACTTCATAGAATAGTAATTGAACTATGTATAAATCCATCGTAATGAATAGAATCAACAATTAACAACATACAATTCTCACCTACATTTACTCTACAAACACACGACATGTTCTAGCATTTACTTTTCGAAATTTAGAAGATTTTGGACATGATTTTGGTGTCGCATTGTCGAGGTCGTGCTCGTGTGACCCATAGTGTTCCATGTCCTATCCCGATTGATTATTGGTACCTAAGCGATGGATTACTAGCTCACACGAAAAATGGCGAGATAACGAGATGGACTGAGTCAAGCCGACCGAGCTTTTGGCCCACAACGGTCAAGAGTTTTAGGCTCGACTCGGTCTATCAGTATCTCAGGCCGAGCCCAGCTTGGGGCGAGCCGGTGCCAGACCGTCCCGAGGAAAAAGCTCACCCCCGATTACGAATGAAAAACAACTTCTTATTACTTTTAGCAAACTATAATGAACCTACTATGTAAAGTGTAATAAAAACTTCATTATCTTATAATGATGGAATGAATTTCAAATAAGTATTACAGTTCAATATAAAGAAGCAACTTATTTCAAGTTTCTTCAGTTGGTGATGACCCAATATCCACTTGGGTGTGTTTCCTCCTAAAATTTATATTATTATTAAATAGGACAGGACCACCTGATGAGTTTGAATCCTGTAATTAATTAATAAAAAATAATTAGTTTTGTTATCTCTCGAGTCAATTGTGACAATAAAGGCATACATATCTATTTAATGGGGATAATTAGTTAGTTAGGATCTACTTTTTAACTACAAATATATACTCTGCCATAGTCAACTTGTCTCTCTAATTTAATTACTCATTTTTTCCATCTCGCTTACATAGTTGAATTACAATCTTATTTAGACAATGATGCAGTGGACGAGCAACACCGAGGTGATGAATGGAATTCTCCCTAGCAAATGTGCTGACTATCATGACTAGTCCTCTACTGAGCATACCATGCTTCGAGTGGTCTTCATCACTGCCATTGCATTTATGATTTACATGGTTTCGAGATAATTCTTGAACATATAATTTATCAGGTTTCAATCCAATTATTTGAACCAATTTTTATAGTCAAAGATGAATCTATGCATTAACACTTCGGCAGAGTGTTTACCCATTTTTTTGGGTATTAGTAAGGATCCATGCCCCACGGAAACAATTGTTCCGGTGGTTGGAGTTAGGAATATTTTTTGTTATGAGTTTTTTTATTTTCTGTATGAAATCTTTACATTATGTATGAACAAATTTTGTAAGTCATGAGAATTCAGGTTACGATAGGTGCATTGCCGAAGCTATCCCTGCCAACACAAATTGTAGCCTAGTACACGTTGCTATATGTTAAGATGAGAATGGGCCGAGGCGACCCAGACCCAACCCAAATTCTCGAGGCATTGAGGCACATGGGTCGGCCTTGAATGCTTGTTGGGACAATGGAGCCGGATCAAACTGACTAGGGAGACGTGTCGATCCATCTATTTTAGCTTGACCAACGAATATCAAATGGGTCAGGCGCTTCACTTTCCCTAGTCGCCGCCTTGCCTCCGCCCATCTCTGTCGGGGCACCGCCTTTCCGCTTTTGTGCTGCTCCTTTTCCTAGATTTTCGCCACCTAGATCATGGTCGTCCGGTTCACATCCTAGGTCTCCATCATGTTCCTTTTCCTAGTAGTCCGCTCTAAGATCTTACCCCTTTGTTCGTCTTCCATCTCTTTCGCGCGTTTAGTGTTCCAATCCTCTTTAATCCTGGTCCAATAGTGATTGTCCTAGTCTTTTTCACATGTTCTTGGTTAGTGCTTTGTCTAGTTAGTATATTTTCAAGGTAGTCTCGAGAGACTTTGTAACAGCAGACAACACATGTATGTTCCCTAGCCGATGCGGCTGAAATCTCTGGCTGGCTGATTTTCTTAGGTGGTGGTTCAAGTGAAGCATCACTTCTCAATCTCAAAATCTTAGCAGTGAAGCATGCAGTGATGAACATGTTGTTGTTCCCTTGTTGATATACTCTCCTAATCGATGTTGTTCGCATATGATAGTATAGGTACTTCCATGAGCGAATAATTTAGCCAACGAGAAGTGGAGCTCGTTAAAATGGTAGTAGACAATTGCACTTTGTCAAGCATGTCCTGAATATCAATGTGTACACACCTGTAGCATAGAAAACACCCCATTACATACAACAATGTAGCTTAACTACTATTGATATTTTTTAGAAATCTCTATGCATAGCAGGTCATTTTAATGTATACTTATAGATGGTCCTTTTAACGTTGAAGTTATTGATAGAAATACATTGCATTCAGTTACACATTTGATGTCTCTGTTTAGTATCTTTCCTGAATCATTCCTTGGGTACAGAAGATGTAGGGTGGAAAAGTAACCTCCAGTAGATGATGAAGCAAACCCTGATGAAATGAGAGTCAAATTATTGATGAAGTCTATAATTGTTTAGTGTATCATGGAACATGTAATCCCAGATATCTGGTTTGTTTGTAACCTTGTTTGTGTTAAATTAGCAACTCTAGTTAGGCAAACATGTTGTTCTTCTCATAAAAGTATCTTTATAAAATTTTCTTAGTGTCATCATAGTTGAGAAATTGCATATTCACTGAATTTTTGGCCGGTCCTTGGTATCCAATCGGTGAACGAGGCCCCAATTTTTCTCGGAATGGTTCGGCCCATGACCATGGAAATTGGATCTCAGACCATGGGGCCAGGTCCAAGGCCATGCCCGGGATGGCCCATTCCCATCTTGAACTATATGTTTGATTGTTGCCAAAATATTTTTTCCAATGAGTCCCCCTCTACCCCTCTCACATTTGAACAATAGAATGCCATAATGACTGCATCCTCTACTGCGGTGAGGAGTACAATAATTTGATGCATGCCCGGTATGCACTTCATTGCGGTATAACATAAGACGAGATGACACGGGTGATGTTGAGGGCGAGCGCCCTAGGAAGAGGGTTCCTGCCAAGGTGATGTGGTATGCTCCTATAATACCACTGTTGAAATGTTTGTTTAGAAACAAAGAGCATGCCAAGTTGTTGCAATGGCACATGGAAGACTGTAAGAAATACATGATGTCGTGAATCCCCGCTCATGGGTCGCAGTGGAGATAAATTGAGAGAGAGCAAGTTCCCGGACTTTGCACCTTTACGCGAGGAACTTATGGTTTGGTCTAAGTACATATGTCATGAATACTTTTGGGGAATTATCCTATGACCTAACCAAGCACAAACAAAGATAAAAGGCCATCGATCTACCCCTATCGGAAGAACATCTAGGGGGTAGACGGTCCAAGGCCTGGAGATCAAGGATTCATAGGAAGAAGCGATTTGGGGCATCAGAACACCTCCAAACCTTGCATGTGACCCTAGAATGTGTATTAAATTGAGGTGAAATGTTTAAATGTCCAAAACCTGGTTCCCAAGTGTGACCCTCCTTTGCATACATGGGTTGTCACCTAAAAACGAAGGTTCTGAAATTTAATTATTAGGGGGGGATTCTAATGAAAGGTGGCTGCGTGGAAAATACTATGGATTCGTGGTCTATTTTACTCTCGGTACTTAGATTTCTTTCTTACTCTAAGTCAATTTTGGCACGATGATCCAGCTAAAGCATTTGACAAAAAATATGTCAAATGAAAGATATATATCAAGTGCACGATGTGCATGGTTTAGGAGCAAGTGGCCCAATCCTTTCTTAGCAAAGGACAAGCCGGTGTAAATCTTTACTATTAAAAGCAAAGTGGTGGTGTCACACGGTGTCACACTTCAATAATATTACAAAGAAAATGCCACCGCAACCGCTATCTCCTTATTTCATGGCGTAAATTTTTTATCTGTCCATTTTTCTCACTTGATGCCGTGATTAAGATCCGATTAAAGAGGAGGTAGTTCAGTGCTCCACGGCGTTCAAATCCTGTAACAACTCTACAAATAGGTCCCCACGCAGGACTTTTCACTCTAGAAGAAATTTTTTTTGTGGAACATGGTGAAGGACGAGGCGTATGGTGATGGAGCAGCGAGCTACAACCTACAGGTGGCAAGTGCACAATCCGATAGCCCAGTTCGCCGCTTGAGACCACCAGCGCAAAGCATCGCCTCCGCCTCGCCGGTTCTGCTTTCTCCAAAGCCGTCGGATGACCAGGACACGGAATCCCATGACAACGACGAAACCTATGACGTGGACGATCTTCCGGGGAGACGACACAACGATGAGGAAAAGTCGTCCGGAAGGCTGGCACCATGTACGAGCGGCTGCTGCCCATGGTCACTCACAATGGCGGAGCTACAGCTCGACGCCCGCGTCGGGCGGCTGCTCAGGTCTGCTGGTGAAACTTCTTCAAGTTCGAACGAAACAACTAATTAAGAGTTGCTACGGAAAACTGTGATTACCAAGGCCTTGCCAGAATTTTGCCCATGCTCGACGATTAGGCTAGCTCCGCCACTGCTTGGGCAGAGGCCCGGAGGTAGACTCCCCGGTAATGCGGCGACGTCGAAGCGATTGAATCCTCGATTTTCGCACGTGCCGGCATGGTGACCGTGTTCTAGGACCTAGGGCCGGAAGCGCGCACAGACTCAGCGAAATATAGCCGTTCTCCATGCGCAAACCGAAGTCAGCGCGTCGCCGATGAGGCTTTAATCAGCCAATCTCCATCCGAGGAAAAATTGCGAACTAGATTCCAGATTTTTTTCATGTCGAGAGAAAAGGGCCGTGGGGGAAAAGAGGGCTGTTGGATGGATGGGGCACACGATGGGCGCAAGGAAATGGCGCAGGCAAGCCACGCCAGGGTCCGGCAGCATCCCGCACCCGACCACTCCACGCCGCTCCTCGGCGAGGACGTTGCACAGTAGGAGGCCTCACTAGGTAAACTCGGATTGCATCTGCAAAGCAAGCACTCTAGGCAGACAAACTCAAAGAGAACATCACCGGCGTCACCAACCACCGCAAAGCGCGCTTCCATAGTTCCACCCATCCAAGAAGCACCACCATGCCACCGACATCGAAGCTTTTCGTTGAATATGCGGACAAGGCACGTCTTCGTCACCACTAGGCTCGCCCAGGGTGAAGTGTCAAACGCACCACCAACGTGGTTACATGGTCGCTGGAGATTCCGCCATACAACCTTTAGCTCATTGCCTCACAAATGTCTGACTCCTGAAGCTGTCCCCATCCTTCTGTGTGTGGATGCCACTGAATTGAGGTGATTGTTGTTCTCGCTGGTGTGTGGATGCACCGAGGTTGTCGACATGGTGTGAATCTTTTTCTTATTTTTTCTTAGTGGTCAATTGATTTGTCTTCATAGTTCATACAGAACTTATCTCTGATCGCCGACTTTCCTCCCGCGTCTATCCCTAGGGAGACGCCAGGGGCCAACCCTAGCCGCCCCTGAACCACCGCCCCCTCCCTTGAGAAGATCTTCGCTGCCACTGCTACCGACCTTGTCCGCGGCGGCGACGGGCCTCAACGCCTAAGGTGCCGGGACCAGAGAGCAGCGACATCGGCCGTGCAAGGGTAGGGTAGCGCGCAGCTCCCCGTCGCGGGCGGCGGCCAGGGTGGTGATCCTGGTCAAGGTGTCCGCATTGGCTTCCTTCTGTGACAGTTCATAGTGGGGTTTCGTGGAGGGGGGACGGTGTTGTGGATCCTGGTCCCACAAATACCATTCGCGGATGGCGATCGAGGCAGAGGAACTGATGATTCTGGTGGCGCATGGCGATGGTCATTTCCTTCGGCGTTAGAGGTGGGCAGGGCGCGTTGCATCCTATGGACGGCCTGCGCGTGGCCTGGCCTCCATGTCCCGAGCGGGTTGAGGCTAGAGTTTTTGTGCCCTTGATTGGAATAAAGGCAGTGTGCCCTGCTGATTGCATGGTCATCGCTGAGGTGGTGGACCTAGGGGGTTTTCTCGTGCCAAGATGATGGTATGCTTGAAGCTTGCCCTTATTGATCTGGCCAGTGACGAGTTCCATAAGGCTCTGCCAGCAATCTCACTTGGGCGCCTCATGCCTGTGATAGCTAGATTAGATGGGATTCGGTCAGGCATACTCTTATTTTACTGACAGTTCGGTTTCAGGAGGGAGCGACGTGAAGCTTCGTTGTTTGTTGCCATGCTAGGATATGTTTGTTTCGTTCCATGGTGAAGTCAGAGGCGGACAATTTCATGGAGGCTGAGATATGATGACTACCAATAATGGTAGTTTAAATCTTTGAGGCAATGAGAACTTTTCCTGGTGATTCGTCACTCGTAACCGTAGCATTGGCACATGGGGACGACAACATAGAAGAAGTACAAAGTCTTATATTTTAGAGTGAAAATCCAAGGTAAGACATTAATTAATTGTGTCTAGCAATGGCCATCTTGAAGGCATTGCTTTGAGAGTGCGAACTTTCTTCAGGATGAAAATCTATGATCTATGAATGGGAGATGACGGTGCTTGTGCACTATTTCCTTCTTGAAGATATCGGCAAGCATTGACTAAGTACATAAATTGATTCTTGCAAAATTTCGATCAACCAATATTGACATTTTAATTTTGTTATTTGTAGGACGACATAAATTTATATCATATTACTTCTACAGTTAATAATGGTGCATGTTTAGCAGATGGAATAATAAAATCAAGTGGTTTCCCACCTTCTACTTTCTCTTGTAAGAAGTTTGGCTTTATTGTATTTGTATGTGAATTTCATACTGGTAAACACAATATGGGTGTTATAATTGCGACAAGCAAATAACAAAGAATGAAAAGAAAATCATAGGAAGGGGACACGGATTTAACGTGGAAAAAACTCTCTAACAAAGAGAGAGAGAGAGAGAGAGAGAGAAACCACATGCGCTAGCTAGCGAAACTTCACTATATCGAAAAGTGTTTACAAACGCCGTGGATTTTTGTAGATGCAACTTATCCCAGCCGGCGACTTACAAGAGGTTTATATAGCGATGGAAACCTAGGTATTCAATGATCCGTACCACGGGGGGAGATGGGAGAGCACCCCTTGCACCCCCAGGCGTCCCAGTTGGGCTCGGCCCAAACCTCCGGCGACTGGCCTTGATCTGCTCGTCAGAAGTTAGCCTCCTTAATGAATTTGGATCATACTTCAATAATGGATAACTCCCTAAAGCAGCTCCATAGTTGTATAAATGATTGTTGTTGCAGTACAAAATTAACATGAAAGATGAAACACATGTTACTGTCAAGGGTTCACGGTGCATCGGGTGTGTGATGTTTCATTTTGAGGTTTATCTCGAGATGATTTGATTTGGTGCGTGAAGCAAGAACAAAGAGTTTTATGGTTTAGATCTTCTAAAGTGGTGGATCGGCAATCTTCCGTTTGCGCATTGCCAATATGGCCCCATATTTTCACAGTAAGTTTGCCCTCGCTTGTTGAGCATTCTCTAGGGGATCGAAAACCTTGATCCCCGCCATTTGATCGGGCATGGATGATCTAGGAGCCAACAAGGCAGCTTGATCAAAACAAGGCCACCCAGCCCATGTGGAAGCCTCCAATCCTCATCCCGTCTGGTACACATGCGCTTTCAGCTCCTACCATAACCTTGTTGCTTGGAATCCGGGTGAGCAATATCACCATATTGCCACATCACCTCTACAGCTTGCGACTGGTCGATGAAACCTTGAAAATTTATATAATTTTTTCTCAACCGTGACACTGGGCGAGAGAAACATAAATCGTTGGACTTACTCTGTAGGTGACCATAACTCACTAGCCTCCTCATGCACATTATTTGGCGATATATATATATATATATATATATATATATATATATATATATATATATATATATATATATATATATATATATATATATATATATATATATCGGAATATAGCCTCACTAGCATCTTCATCCGTGTTATCGTATGCCATTTATTATTGGATGATATTTATTGCAGCAATATAGTCCAAAAATATGCATGTACTAATATATAAGTTGCAAATTATATCGATATGTTATCAATATCTTTATGCCCAAGTATGTTATTCAGTGGCAGCCGATAACAATAGATAGACAAAGTTATTGTTATGACTGATTTCATTATTATAAAGCTCTGCCATTCAAACTGAATATGCAGTTATGTAAGGTATTGCTACATGGTGATTAGTGAATAATCCTACGTTTTGGTTGAAGTAAGGACAATGCTCGGATCATTGTATTTACTATTATAGGATTGTTTTTTGTTATATTGATTACTCCATAGCTATAGAGATGTCATCATTGTAGCATCGACCTAACACAATAGTGGGACATGTAACTTGGACTCTTGGAGCTACATGATGGGTCCGAGAAAGGAAATCATCTATTTGACATGTAACTTATTCATGCGGAACCTGGTGATGGTCTCTTTGGGGTGCTGTCAAAAGTTTGGGCCCCAAAATGATTAAATTAGTTGTTTTCCTCAAAAAAAGAAACATGTACATCATTGGGTATTTCTGCCATCCATTTGTTCCCTCGGAATCATATTTTTTAGCCCACATTATAAAAGATGAATCACAATACTAGGTAGGGTGGACACCGCAACAAGTCATGCATGGTGTATCCATACATATTTGAGCTATTAATTAATTGTTTTTTCGGTGGATGTTCCATATGATCATTTTTTCTTTCATTATTGATTTCAAAGACATGGAACACGGTAGGATTATGTGGATGTTCCAAAAAACTAAACCGACATAGACACCAACACAATGTTGTTGGAAGGGACCAAAGACTCATCGAGGGTTATACAACAAAATAAGAATTGTCTCCTATTTCTATACGTGTTGGATTTGATCTTTTTAAAGTTTATTTTGATGTATGTTCCACTTTTAAATACCATGAACTGGACCGAGATGAACGGTACCGATAGAGGCCTTGATGCAATGTTGGAAGGGAATGAAAACTCCCACATGAAATCTGAATTATATATCCATTATGTTTACATAGACAAAGAAATAAATTGAAAAGCCACCGTAGCAACGCACGGGTATTTAACTAGTACTTATAAGGACCAAACGTTCTCGAGGACACATGGGAATTCTGTCAAGTGCTTTCGCTGCAAATAGCTGAGTTCTCCTCCTTCCCTTCTTCCATGGCACCGCCTGTCCCAGACTGATTCGAGATTCCCCATGGCGCGCCCTCGTATAGCTAGGGATAGGGTTAGCGGTCGGGAGACCTCCGCCGGTCCGCCTTCCAGCCCTCCGGCCACCCTCGTCCGCCGGCGCCCAGCATCAACGACTCAGGCCTCACCCTCACGCCTCATGCCTCCTGACTCATCCACCTCCCACCATCGAGGCACCAACGGCTGCACCGCTGCAGGCTGAGATTGTACCAATATGGCTGCACCGCTCCAGTACAATTTTTGGTTAAATAAAATCAGTATGGCTGAGATTGTACTAGTACTCGTTGTCTTCACTTTTGGGTGTTAATGTACCGCAACATATCTATTGGAATGTATATTTGCTGGTCATTTTAGTCCCTTTACTCGCTGGTCATTTTTGAACAAACAACATATCTCATGCAAAACCATGAAACTTGTTAGACTATTTTGTTGATGTATTTGTGAAATCATGATCAAAATCTTGTATAAAACTGTGAACTCTTACAATTTCAGCAAAGGTTATGGTGATTTTTTTATTTCATCGAGCCTTCGAGCCGGCTTGCAAGCTTCACCGAGCCGACTTGTTGAGCCTCGAGCTTGACTAGCAGTGTTTAGGCTTGGCTTGACCTTCCTCCAAGCTGAGTCGAGCCCGAGCCGAGCCTTGTCGAGCCCGAGCCGAGCCTCGAGCCTCGAGCTACATGTCCACCCCTAGGTGCAACATAGTACACCATATTTTTTCAACAACAAATGCACCTTATATCTAGAATATTATTTACCTGACATACATAACTTTACCTTACATAGGTAATTGTGAACTTATCTTAACCTACTTATCTAATACCTGGTAGGAACAACACATATGACCATCATATTGATGTTTTTTTTGGAAAGGGCATGCAAATTGTTGGTTCCAAAATTAAAAGTTGTCCCAACATAGAAGATAATTTTCTTTAGCATACCATATTCTATTGGTTAGAGTTTTGTATTACTACTTGATATTTACAATATCAAATACACGTAAAATCATAGGGTTATTTCTTTTTCATTCAGGCGCACAAAATATAATGCCCTCGCATTTGCGAGGGTCACCCTACTAGTAATGTGAAAGGTGGATGCATGCCAGTCTCTCCGCTATATGGTAAAAAAATCGACGCTATTCTTTTGCATAATCTCATTTCATATTAATGATTTGATAATTCTGAAAAATCACGCTACCATTACAAGTTCATGGATACGTGCACAATATAACCCTTCAGAAAATGATTGTGCGCATGTGATACACTTCCTTCAACGAGGACATGTTTCATCGATACATCAACAACACAACCCTTGAGAAAATGCGGTACACTTCATTTGCGGTGGAATGTGTCCATTGTTTCCACTAGTACAAGCCAGGCGCATACGGGTACACCAGTAACAACATGGATATCACCGGCGTCACGTCGTTCTAGAGGGGCGACTTGCCAATTTGGTGAACGAGCGAAGGAATGCTTTCGGTGGATAGCATCGTCGTCGTGGCAAGTGGTGGCTGCGTCGTCCTGAGTTGACTACATCAACGCCAAGGTCAGTGAGCTTTACAACTCGCCAATCGGTCGTGGAACACGGCGGGCCAGAGACCAGAAGGAGGGGCATGGCGCAGAGGAGGCCTTTGTGGAGCCCGGATGAGCACTAGGCCGAAGCAATGGGAACTCATGCATCAACGGCGCCGACCATGGCTCACAGGGAGTACCTTGCATCGACCCGGATGGCTGCAGAGACATGGTCTCCAACGGCGATCCTTCAGACGCATCTCCTTCCTCTTCTTCTTCTTCTTCCCAATCCCAACAACAATGTCGATGATGATGACCAATGGGTCCTGGTCTATTCCATCCCGACATCATCCCCTTAGCCCTTGAGGTCACACTGAAATACTCAGGGGAGCCACCCTTCTTTTTCTTTCTACTACTGTGCAAGTAATGCCTAGGGGATATGTCTTCATCCTCTTCCACTTCATCCATACTATAGTAGTAGTAGTAATTTCTATGATATGTATCCTCCTTCATCTCGAACACATCTTCATCATCAAATTCTTCGTTAGACTGGGTCAGAGGAGGCATCTCGAGTGGCGGGAATTCAGATAGAGGCGGTGGCCAGAGGGGTGGAGGTGGTGGTTTGTGCCGTTTCCGCCATCTTGCAACCTTGTGGTCAATACGGCTCGAGTCATATCCCTTCCCCCCGTCGACGATGAACTCCTCTAGGTACGTCGTCGCACTCTTTGCTAGGAACCTAACCAGTCGGACCTGGAAGCATGTGAGCTCCATGCCGTCAAACTCCACCACCACCTTCCTCAAGACACCTGTAGTGCCCTCGCAGCAAAATTGTCCATGAAGGTCTTCCAAAGACTTACAGCAATCAGCTTCTTCTTCGTCGTCAACATTGTCAACTGATCTACATCGTGTGAAATCAGCAACGGCGGCCATCTCGTCGGCCGGGTCGGCATTAATTTTCCGGAGGTGCTTTCGCCAGCTGAACTTGACCCGGAGCTCGACGAGCGACGGGCACTTGTGGAGCAGGTTAACCACGGCCTTGGCCGCGGCGCCATGGTTCACGACAGACCACCCGCAGAGCTCTTCGATCTCGAGCCTCTCGAGGCTGTGCAAGTACGGTACAATCTCAATGTCGAGGTCGGCCATTGAGTAAGCTGTGAGCTTCAGAAACCTAACATGCGAGACGTCGGAGAGAATGGAGCGCCACAGATTCACCGCCGCCGATGCTGCAGAGTGTAGCTCCAAGTGGACATGCTCCAATAGCCGCGGCTTTTCCCACCGGAAGGTGAATGAGTTCTCGTCGTGGAATGCGGTGACATGAACATAGCGGAAGTGGAGGAGGCGCGGCGCTTCAAGCCTGACATTGCAGCCGTAGAGGTGGAGGTCGTCGAGGAGCACGCGGCAGTTCTCCAAGACCACAACGGTGGCCGCCTCGCATCTCAGCCAGTACACGTCGTGGTGGTCCACGAAGGTCAGCGAGTCTAGGCGGACGTCGGCGAGTTTGGGTGCCGCGGCCAAGATTTTCTGGAGCGTGGCTAGTTCCGTGCGGCACCGCCGGAGCCGCATCGCCTCCAGACACGGGAACGCGAGTTGCCCCCGTCGTTGGTCCGAGTAGGGCTGCAAGTCATAGCCTGTGAGCTCAAGTACTCGGACGGCGGCGAACGGCAGCGTGCAGCGCGGCAGGCCTCCGTTCTTTAGCCATTCGAGGCGGGGATCTTCCACGCCTTGGGCGTCCTCCACCGTCTCGTCCTCGTCATCCGTGCTGCCGCCGACACAGAGGATGGCGTCATCGGGCATGACGACGGACAATTTCTTGGGGACGCGTCCGCGAGAGCAGAGGAAGGCGTACGCATGGTCGGCGTCGTCAATGGCGCGCCTCCGGTCGCCGCCGGCCACGTAAGAACGATAGTCGACGTTGACGGCGCCGGTTTTGAGCCATAGCGGTCGGCGCCATCGGCGCGAGAGGGCGGTGGCGCGTGCGGCCTCACGGGAGGGCGCGAAGGAGAGGATGTGGGTCAGGATGTCGTCGGAGAGCTGGGAGAGACGGTCTGTCGACCGCGCCGTGGCGGCGGCCATGGATGCCATTGCCATGAATCGATCGGCCGGGATCGAGTCTGCACTCTGGAGGTTTGCAGCTTCGTCTACATATATAGTACACTGATGTCACGTACGGGTGTAGACATCCACAACGAGTCAGTATCGGATTAGATCAATGTGTCCGATTTAATTACCACCAACTGAGCCAGCCAATTTATTCCTTCTTTTACCTTACTATTTTATTATCTTCCTTGTTCAGAAAACAAATATTGGTAATGTCGAAGAACAAAATAATAATACACGGGCCAGCTCGAGCTGGGCTTGGTGCGAGCCATGTTTCAGCCCGGCTCGGCTCGGCCCTAGCTAGGTAAAAACTCGGTCCATACATAGCTGACCTCTGATGAAGTGTGAAACTCTCCGGTTCAAATTTGTGCAATAAACTCGAGCAAACAAACATTCAAAAAAATTCATGAAACTTCATAGAATAGTAATTGAACTATGTATAAATCCATTCCAATGAATAGAATCAACAATTAACAACATACAATTTTCACCATTTTAACTTACATTTACTCTACAAACACACGACATGTTCTAGCATTTATTTTTCAAAATTTAGAAGATTTTGGACATGCTTTTGGTGTCGCATTCTCGAGGTCATGCTCGTGTGACCCATAGTGTTCCATGTCCTATCCCGATTGATTATTGGTACCTAAGCGAGCAACCGATGGATTACTAGCTCACCTGAAAAAAATGGCGAGCTAACGAGCTGGACCGAGCCGAGCCGACCGAGCTTTTGGCCCACATCGGTCCAGAGTTTTGGGCTCGACTCGGTCCATCAGTATCTCGGGCCGAGCCCAGCTTGGGGCGAGCCGGCGCTGGACCGGGCCGAGGAAAAAGCTCACTCCCGAGCGTCCAGCCTTATGTGTAACCACCGCTTTGCCGTGTGATTCGGTAATCACACGACTAAGGGCATGAACATCGCAAAATCCTCAAAAAGCACACATGAAAGGCCCAAAAAAGGGAACACGGAAAAGAAAGGCAACACGGCGAAGTCCACTGGGCAAAAAGGCATAGGTTTCACCACGACAACGATGTGGGATCCGCGGCACCATAGGTACACTCGACGGGAACAAGCTAACGGCTGCAGACGGCGCTCCTCTTTGCCGTGTGCCCTCGGCGTCGGACAAATGGCAACGACGTCTTCGCCGTGTGTATTATGAAGTATACACGGCAAAGCCTAGCTTTTTCTTTTTTCTTTTTATTATTTAGCAAGGCTTATATTACATATATGTTAGGTAGTGTTATTTCATATGATCATGATCACACATATAAATAGGTTGTTGTGCTCTGACATCGTCCCGCTTGCATGGTTGCCTTGTGAAATGGTTCTTGTTGCGTGGCCCCAAATCGTCGATCTACGTCATAGATATGTTTCAGACAGGGGTAGTCAGGTGGAATTTTATCTTGGGTTATTTCTTTTATAAAAGGAAAGAGATCAGTCCATTGGTCGCTCGCACGAAGAACGCTAGTGCTGTAGATCTGCGGGGCCCCTAGATTAGGGTTTCTCTGGGAAAGGGGCGCCGGAACGCCTCGAAAACTTGCGTGTGTCTATATCATATGTTCACAAGTGTGGTCACATGCAAGTTTTGTAGGTGTTCCGATGCCCCGAAGCGCAGAGGTAGAGGCCCCTTCCACGGCTTGACATGAGCCCCCCTGGCCAGCCTCATCCCCGACGGAGATGCGGCCGCGCCACGGCCCTCCACAGCTCCTCGGCTCCAAGGCGGCGATGACCTGCGGTGCAGGGCTCCCGACTCCGGATAAGAAGACTCGCATGACGTTGACGGCGACCTCCTCTCCCAGAACCTCGATGTCGGGGTGGGGAAGCCAACCTCTTCCTAGAATGCTTGCTTGAGCTCCTCTCCTATCTTCCGTCGATGTCGCGACACAGTAGTCCACCCTAGGTCGCCGGTGACATCCTCGAGGGAATCTAGAGATTCGCGCGTCGCCGCCCCGTCAGCCCCGTCGGAATCAGAGTCCGACCCAAGGCAATGAAACCTTGAACCGGAGGACTCCCCTGGCGACGCAGACGACGGTGATATAGCCCGCCAGAGCCAGGGTGAGGCGCCTCCTATTCCGCCCCATCTCAGCTCCTCGACTTCACTTTGGATCCGGTGAGATTCGTGCCCTCGGGTTACCGGCAACAGAAAAGGAATGTTACTACTTAATAATTTTTCTACTAGTGTTTGTGTATCTAAATTTCAAATTTTAAAAAATGTTGTTTAAAATATATTGTGGACTAAATAATTATTAATCTTTGAATGCATATTGATATGAAATATGTGCATCATGTGGGTCAAGTGGACAAAAAATTGGCCAAACCAAGCCCTCCAACATATTTGAAGATTCCGTAGGCGCAACGCAGACAAAGGTGAGCACATGCCGTCGATCTTTCCTCAAATTGGACAAAAGTAGGACAATTTTGTGTGGGCTAGTAGACATGCTCTAAGGAGCTCAAAATCATCTCAAGATAAGTGATTTAGATTTGTCTAGATTTACATGCACCCATGCACCTAGACGTGTTTAGTGGGTAGATGTATACTGCCTCCGTCCCAAAGTTTAAGTCTTTTATTTGTTTTTCAAAATTCAAAATACATAAAATTTGACCAAGTTTTTAGAAAAAAAATATATTAATATTTTATATAAAATCCATACCCTTCGAAACATATTTTCACATTATATCTATATAATATCACAATTCTTGATATTTTTTTCTAAAAGTTTAATAAAAATTTCCGTGGCTAAATTTTGGGATGGAGGTAGTACAAATCTTTACAAATCCAAGTCATTTATTTTCCACGGAGAGAGTAGTATATGGTAACATAATAGCCCTTTGGAGAATCAAGGAATTGACTTTTGAGCACACGCAAGAATTTAATCTAGCTGAGACCGGACCGGACCGTCCATCAATAAAATTTGCCTGTTAGACTTTTGTCCGATACAGCCTCTATTTGCAACTGTATGTGTCTGGTTCCATCCATATATACGTGTGCCTACAGATCCGAAGTCAAAGCCGAGCTAGCGATTGAGGTCGATCACGATCGATATGCATCCATGGCCAGACCGGCTCTCGGACCTGTCCGACGACATCCTCACCCACATCCTCTCCTTTGCGCCCACCAAGGAGGCCGCCAGCACCACGGCGCTGTCCCGGCGATGGCGCCGCCCACTCTGGCTCGACACGGCCGCCGTGAACCTGGACTCCCGCTCCCGCACCACCGGCATCTCCGATGACAACACGCTGCACTTCCCCGACCCGGACGGCCGCGTCATCAAGAAGGTCTCCATCGTCCTGCGTGACACGGATATTCCTGGCGACGCCATAAGCAAGGCCGTTGAGGCCGGCTTCGAAGACCTCCGGCTCGAGTGCCAGGACGGCGGCTGCCCGGACTACACCTACGCCACTCCGTCGCCGTCGTCGTACGACGTCAACCTGTCTCTGGACATGCTTCAAATGTCGTCTCTCCGTGTCCTCGACCTCACCGGATGCAAGCTCTCCACCTACTCTGGGGAGCATGAGGACGAGGACTATTACATGTATTATCAGCCGTCATCCACCTGCTGGGGTTGCTGTTATGAGCCGCCAAACATGTCCTGGGACTTCACGTACCAGCCATCATGCACAGCCATGGACGACATTTCGGGTGACTCCGAGGAGCATCCTTGGGCGCCGGCATACTCATACACGGAGGACTACCACTGCCACCGGTGTTCGCGGTACCACAAACCGGCACCTCCGCATATCACTTTCCCGTGGCTGGAGGCGCTGCGGCTGCGGCGATGCTCCACCAGCCTCAACACGCTCCAAACTTTGATCGACGCATCGTACGGTCTCACCACCGAAATCCGCCTTGAGTCTCTGAGCATACTTCAGCAATCTCAGCAGGTCTTCCTCAGCTGCCGGGGCGTTGAGACCATCGTCATGGCCAACCTCCACGTGCTCGACGGAACAACCGTCCATGGCTGCCGCATCGAGCTCGACGCGCCACACCTTCGCTGCCTTCGGCTCACCCAATCCATGTGCTCCGACGCATCCTTCTCTTTGGAGTCCCCTACGCCTCACCTGGAACGGGTCCATCTCGCGACGCACTCTGCAGGACAGCCCAACCTTCGTTCCTCCGTTCTCACCGCCGTGTCTCACATAAGGTTTCTGAAGCTCACGGTCTACTCCCTCCCGGACCTCATCGGCAACAGCGATGAATTGCCGTTGTTGTTCCCCAACCTGGAGCGCCTCGATATCGAAGAGCTCACATGTGGTGGGCGTGTACTAAGAAACCATGGCCTGGCGGCGAGCGCCGTGGTAAGCATGCTAAGAAAGTGCACGGCGTTGCGCGAGCTCCGGTTCAAGTTCAGTTGGCGGGACTATCTCCATCAAACGGTTCCAGACCAGGCTATCCGTGCAGCAGCCATGTCCGATATCCGGCCGTGTAGTTCCATCAATGCAGGCAACGACGAAGAGTGTTGTTGCGAGGGTTCTGAATTGAGCTGGTGTGGATGTAGATTGGATTGCTTAAAGGGTTCATTGAGGAGGGTCGTGGTGGAGTTCGACAACGAGGAGCTCACCTGCTTCCAGGTCCGGCTCGTCAAGTTTTTGGTGGAGAATGCGACACTTCTCGAGGAGGTCATCATCAAAGGCCCAAACCGCTACGAGTCAGGCTGGATTGACCGTAATGTCGCCAAATGGAGAGACAGACATGATCGTCATTTAGACGACAAGGAAGAAGCAGAAAGGGCGTGCTTCTATTGTTGCACGGATGCTGGTTCGTTGTCTATGCCACCACCAACGACTCCCATTCCAATATGGCCCCCATCACTGTCCGAGTTCCCACCTCTAAATAACCCATTGTTTTCTAGTAGGAAAGTTGAGGATGACGAACGATAATGAGGATATTTCCCATAGTTTAAAATAGCCAGCTATTCCATTTAGCCGTGGCTTTTTCAGAGGCTATGAGAGGCTATAGCGCAGCTATAGCGTGTTATTCCATTTTAGCGTATTTTCAAAAATAGAGCAAATTTTAGTCAAATCTTTTCAAAAAATGAGGAAAACTATGACTCAAACAAGATTACAGTTGTAGCATGCAACTATTAAACACAAATAAGTATTCAACCAATTAACTCACAAGTTCTATTGAATCATATTTAACATAAGTTCAAAAAAAGGAAATAAAACGAAAGTATAGCGCGCTAATTTAAGTCTAAATCGGACTATAGCTGGCTATTAGCGGCTATTTCTCATTTAGCCTATATAAAGAGCATAGTTGTAGCCGAAGACTTCTCAACAAGCTATAGCGCGGCTAGCCGACTATTTAATACTAATATTTCCCTTACGAATTCCAGGCATAGTGCTAGAGGAATGAAAAAAAGAGCTTGCATGTATGTTTTAGTGTGAAGCAAAAGTCCAAGTTTTTAATGTCAGGAGACAAGGAGTCACTCATCACTGACATCATCATTCACTTGTGGAAAAAGATACCTACCAGGAACATGTTGTCGGTGCCAGCAACTCCTTCTCTGCAATGGCCGCTATTGATGGCTGAGTTCCCACCCCTTGGCGCGTCGTGGGATTTCTTCCATAGGTCTGGTGGCGAGAATATTTTTCCAGGACACCCCAGTCTCGCGTATCTCGCCCCCCCCCCCTCCCGAGGGAGACGGGACGCCGCCGCCTCTTCCGGCCGTCTCCCACCCCCTCTCCGCCCCTCCCCTTCGCCGGCGCTGGCCCAGGTTGCAGGGCGAAGCCCTGGCAGTGCCGGCGCTGGCGGACTGCCTTGCCCCACGTCCGGGAGCTTCATGTCGGGGCCCAAGGCTCGGCGGCATCGGTGTTCTTCGGAAGGTCTGGATCCGGTGGTTCCAGGTGTCCCTGGCGGTGGAGCTTGCTTTGGTAGCAGGGCCATGGCGAGGAGAGCCCCCGGCAGCTGCCCCTGGCCTGACCTAGGCGCCTCGGCCCTAGAAGGGAGTGGGAGGGCCCAGATAGGCTTCGGCGGGCTGGGTTCTGCCTCGATGGTCTCTTTGCAGGCGGCGGCGATGGCTCGCTGAGCTTGGTTGTGGTGCTGCGGCTCGCCCATTGTAGCAGCGGTGGCTAGGGATTTACGGGCCCATCTGGGCTTGGCCGGGCCTATCTGGGCCTGGTGTTCCCAGACTACTATGCCCAGTCTTTGACTGCCTCCCGACAGTGGGGGTGGATTCCTCCCGCAGGCTGCGTTGCTGTTGTCCTCGTTCCAACGTCGTCTTGTGTCTATGTCTTGCAGGCCACATGCTAGTGTACACGAAGAGATGGTGTTGGTGAGTCCAAGGTAGTGGTGGCGCATGCTGGTTGGTGGCGAAGCTGGGTAGTGGTGCTCTGTTGCGCTAGGGTTCTGTGTGGGTGAAGGTCGGGAGAAACCCTATCGGCTTGTACGACCCTGATTCGGTGCGCCGCCGGGTGGCACCATTCCGTCGGGCTAAGGATGAGTCCACGAATATTAGCTGTCTTATGCTTGCTCACATGGAACCGGACTTGCAAAAGCAGTTCGAGCATGTTGAGGCCACGATATGATCAAAAGCCTCAAAAGTATGTTCCAGGTTCAGGCGAAGACTGAGAGGTATCAAGTCTCTTAGGCTTTGCTGAGTTGCAAGCTTAAGGATGGTGATCCAGTGAGTCCGCATGTGATCAAAATGGTTGGTTACGTGCAGTCTCTGGAGAGGCTTGGCTACCCCATTAGTGAAGAGTTTGCTACAGATATAATTCTGAACTCTCTTCCTAGTGCATACGGGCAGTTCATTTCGAACTAACACATGCATGGTATGGATAAGAAGCTCACTGAATTGCATGGGATGCTCAAGCAGGCAGAGGCGGATCTCAAGAAGGGCACCAGTCAAGTGTTGATGGTGCAGAATAAGGCTAAGTTCAATAAGAGTTCTTGGACTAGGAAGAAAGCTAAGTCAGGAGAAAAGCAGGCTCAGGGCCCGGTCCCAAGCGCTTCCTCAGGGACTAAGCCATCTCCTTCAGCCGGATCCACTTTCTTCTACTGCAAGACGGATGGCCACTGGAAGAGGAACTGCAGCAAGTATTTGGCAGACAAAGCCAAGAGTGGAGGTATGACTTCCGACTCGGGTACACTTGTTTTCAATGTTATAGACATATATCTTGATGATGCACATAATAGTTCTTGGGTATATGATACCGGATCAGTTATTCACATTTTCAACTCGTTGCACGGACTGGTAAGAACTAGGAGCGTAGCAAGAGGCGAGGTTGATATTCGAGTCGGCAACAAAGCAAGAGTTGCTGCGTTGGAAGTCGGCACGATGCAACTTTATTTACCTTCCGGATTCATTATGAAACTGAATAATTGTTATTATGTTCAAGTGCTCAGTCGAAACATTATTTCTGCTTCATGTTTGATGAGGCAAGGCTATGAGTCGAATATCAAGAATAATGGTTGTTATATGTATTTGAACGATATGTTTCACGGCTTTGCACCCGTCCAGGACGGGTTATTTATTTTGAATCTTGATGGTGAGTCGGTTTATAACATAATGTTAAAAGGTTGAAACCAAATGATCTGAATATGACTTACTTTTGGCACTGTCGGCTTGTTCATATAAGTTGGAAACGCATAAAGAAGCTCCATGATGATCGACTCCTAACTTCGTTCGACTTGGAGTCGTTCGAGGCATGCGAATCTTGCCTACTTGGCAAAATGACCAAGACACCTTTTGCAAAGAGTTGTGAAAGGGCGTCCGACTTGTTGGGACTAGTACATAGTGATGTATGTGGACCAATGAGCACGATAGCCAGGGGTGGTTATGAGTACTTCATTACCTTCACTGATGATTTGAGTAGGTATGGATATATCTACTTGATGAAACATAAGTCGGAAGCCTTTGAAAAGTTCAAAGAATTTCAGAATGAAGCACAGAATCAACTCGGTAAGAAAATAAAGTTTCTTTGGTCGGACCGAGGAGGCGAGTACATGAGCCAGGAGTTTGATGACCATCTGAAAAGTTGTGGAATAGTTCCTCAACTTACTCCGCCAGGAACGCCTCAAAGGAACGGTGTTTTGAAAAGGCGGAATCGGACCTTGTTGGACATGGTACGATCAATGATGAGTCGAACAGATCTGCCATTATTATTTTGGGGTTATTGTCTAGAAACAGCGGCGTTTACACTAAACAGAGTACCATCAAAATCGGTAGAGAAGACACCTCATGATATGTGGACAGGCAAAAAGTCGAGTTTGTCTTTTATTAAGATTTGGGGTTGTGAAGCATTTGTCAAGCGACTTCAGTCAGACAAGCTTACGGCTAAGTCGGATAAGTGTATTTTCATGGGGTATCCGAGGGAAACCTTGGGTTACTACTTCTACAACCGAGAAGAGAGAAAAGTGTTCGTCGCTCGGAATGGTGTCTTCCTTGAGAAAGAGTTTCTCAATCGGGGAGTAAGTGGGAGTAAAGTGCAGCTCGAAGAAATTCGAGAGGAACCGGCTAGTAGCGATTCAGAAAAAACCTTGGAGGTTGAGCCGGTCGTGGTAGCTGAGCCGGCAGAAGCACCTGTACTACGAAGATCGGCGAGATTACAAAGTGTTCGTGATGTATTACTGTTAGACAGTGATGAGCCTGCAAATTATTCGGAAGGGATGGTGGGATCTGATTCCGGGTCATGGATTGGAGCCATGAGATCCGAGTTAAAGTCCATGGATGAAAATCAAGTTTGGAACTTGGTTGATCTTCCAGACGGTGCAAGACCCGTCGAGTGCAAGTGGGTCTTTAAGAAGAAAACTGATATGGATGGAAATGTTTCTGTCTATAAAGCATGTCTTGTCGCGAAGGGGTTCCGACAAGTTCAAGGAGTTGATTACGACGAGACTTTCTCGCCCATAGCGATGCTTAAATCAGTTTAGATCATGTTAATTATAGCGGCCTATTTCGACTATGAGATATGGCAGATGGATGTCAAAACGGCTTTCCTTAACGGAAATTTAACCGAGGACGTGTATATGACACAACCCGAGGGTTTTGTCGACCCGGCTAATGCTGACAAAGTATGTAAACTTCAGAAATCCATTTATGGGTTGAAGCAAGCATCTCGGAGTTGGAATATTCGCTTTGATGAGATAGTCTAATCGTTTGGCTTCATCAAGAGTGATCATGATTCTTGTTTGTACAAGAAGTTTAGTGGGAGCAAAGTAAAATTTCTAATCTTATATGTGGATGACATATTATTGATTGGAAATGATGTCTAGATGTTGCAAGAAACCAAGGAATCATTGGAAAGGAGTTTCTCAATGAAAGACTTGGGTGAGGCAACATATATTCTCGGAATACGGATCTATAGAGATAGATCAAGACGGCTCACTGGATTGAGTCAGGGTACTTATTTGGAAAAAGTGTTGAAGAAGTTCAACATGGAATCGTCTAAGAAGGGGTTCTTATCGATGTCCCATGGTGTAAAACTTAGCAAGACTCAGTGTCCCATGGAATCGTCTAAATGGAATAGCTGGCTATTTTAAACTATGGGAAATATCCTCATTGTCGTCGTCATCCTCAACTTCCCCACTAGAAAACAATGGGATATTTAGAGGTGGGAACTCCGACAGCGATGGGGGCCATATTGGAATGGGAGTCGTGGGTGGTGGCATAGACAACGAACCAGCATCCGTGCAACAATAGAAGCAGACCCTTTCTGCTTCTTCCTTGTCTAAATGACGACCATGACTATCTCTCCATTTGGCAACATTACGGTCAATCCATCCTGACTCATAGCGATTTCGTCCTTTGATAACGACCTCCTCGAGAAATGTCGCAGTCTCCACCAAAAACTTGAGGATTCAGACCTGGAAGCAGGTGAGCTCCACGGTGTCGAACTCCACCACGACCCTCCTCAATGAACCCTTTAAGCAATCCAATCTACATCCACACCAGCTCAATTCAGAACCCTCGCAACAACAGTCTTCGTCGTTGCCTGCATTGATGGAACTACACGGCCAAAAATCGGACATGGCTGCTGAACGGATAGCCTGGTCTAGAACCGTTTGATGGAGATAGTCCCGCCAACTGAACTTGAACCGGAGCTCGCGCAACGCCGTGCACTTTCTTAGCATGCTTACCACGGCGCTTGCCGCCAGGCCATGGTTTAGTACACACCCACATGTGAGCTCTTCGATATCAAGGCGCTCCAGGTTGGGGAACAACGGCAATTCATCGCTGCCGATGAGGTCCGTGAGGGAGTAGACCGTGAGCTTCAGAAACCTTATGTTGTACCCAACTTGTGAAGATGGCCAGAAGAAGCTGGGTAGCACACTAAAATTGCTGAGTGGAAGGCAGAGACCGGTGTGACTGACTCGGGATTTGAGAAGTTGTTGGTACTCATGAAGAGGTTGCTTCCAAGAAATAATGAATTGCCCGCCAGTACATATGAAGCAAAGAAGCTCGTCTGCCCTCTAGGATTAGATGTGCAGAAGATACATGCGTGCCCTAATGACTGCATCCTCTACCGCGGTGAGAAGTACGAGAATTTGGATAAATGCCCGCTATGCACTGCATTGCGTTATAAGATCAGAAAAGATGACCCTGGTGATGTTGATGGCGAGCCACCCAGGAAGAGGGTTCCTGCCAAGGTGATGTGGTATGCTCCTATAATACCACGATTGAAACGTTTTTTAAGAAACAAAGAGCATGCCAAGTTGTTGAGATGACACATGGAAGAACGTAAGAAAGACGGGATGTTGAGGCACCCCGCTGATGGTCGACAGTGGATAAAAATTGTGAGAGACTTCCCGGACTTTGCTGGTGACGCAAGAAACTTATGGTTTGGTCTAAGTACAGATGGCATGAATCCTTTTGGAGAGCAGAGCTGCGGTCAGAGCACCTGGTCCGTCACTCTATGTATCTACAACCTTCCTTCTTGGTTGTGCATGAAGCAGAAGTTTATTATGATGCTAGTGCTCATCCAAGGCCCGAAGCAACCCGACAACGACATTGATGTGTACCTAAGGCCATTAGTTGATGAACTTTTAAAGTTGTGGGCCGAACCTGGTTTACGTGTGTGGGATGAGCACAAACAGGAGTCATTCGACCTACGAGCGTTGCTGTTCGTAACCATCAATGATTGGCCTGCTCTTAGTAACATCTCAGGACAAACGAACAAGGGATATAAGGCATGCACACACTGTTTAGATGAGACTGAAAATATATATATGGATAAATCTAGGAAGAATGTGTACCCGTACAATCGTCGTTTTCTTCTGCCCAGGCACCCCTTAAGGAAAAAAGGCAAGCATTTCGATGGCGAGGCAGATCGCTTGTTCAATACTAACTTCCTTGCTATCTTATAACTTTCTGATATTGTAGGATGCGGCTGCAGGTCGCATTATTCATCGGCGTAGGAGAAGACCCACACAAGAGGTGTCACAAGAGAATAGAATTGTCAATGCTTCCAACAATAGTGATAATGCCCCTGTAATTAAGAAAAAGAAGGGGCGGACCAGCACTCAACTGAAGAAGCCACCAAATGGTGTTCGTATTCCAATTGAACCTGATAGTGATTTGTGAGTTTATAACTTTAACATGCCGTGGTTTTTTTGTTCTGTTCAGTTTTCTAGTTTTATATTTATATGACCCATGCATATTAATGTGATGTAGTTCCTTCAGAGGAGATAAATCGGTAGTAGGTCAGGTTACAGCACTTCTGAAATATGAATACCCATCCATAATCAAGGTGAAAAACAGAGCTAGTGTGGAAACCAAGCGTCATGCATTTGAATGGAAAGATTATTGTATTGTTTACCCGCCTAATGAGCAAACTGACGAAATAAGTGAGTCAGCTGCGGACCGGTTCAAGCAAGAGTTTTGGGTAACTTCTAGAAATATAAATTCATTCCATAGTACACATGAAGTATAATCTGTGCCATATTTAACTTGTTTTGTTTGCAGAGCATCTATACACTAGTTGATGATACCCCCCTGGAAGATTAGATGCCGATATTGTTCTCGAAAACTTGGCAAGGAAACAATTGAAGCAAATGATGTACCAAGCTCGTAAGGAGGCTGTCAAGATGTACTGCTTCATTCATGATGAGCCTAGTTCAGATTCGGAGGCATGTAAGAAAAAGCTCAGTAAACCCCAATATGTAGAAGGTAGACTTGAATGGTGCAAAGATGCCGAGGCATGGGAGAGCCTATGTGCATACTGGTGCTCTGATAAATTTGATACAGCTAGTGAGCGTGGCTTTCTCTCACACACATCATCACTAGATGATGTTGCACAAAACAAGGGTGGATCTCGAAATTTCAATCGCACCAAAGAATACGCTAAAATGGAATAACACGCTATAGCTGCGCTATAGCCTTTCATAGCCTCTGAAAATGCCACGGCTAAATGGAATAGCCGGCTATTTTAAACTATGGGAAATATCCTCATTGTCGTCGTCATCCTCAACTTTCCCACTAGAAAACAATGGGTTATTTAGAGGTGGGAACTCGGACAACGATGGGGGCCATATTGGAATGGGAGTCGTTGGTGGTGGCATAGACAACGAACCAGCATCCGTGCAACAATAGAAGCACACCCTTTGTGCTTATTCCTTGTCGTCTAAATGCCACGGCTAAATGGAATAACACGCTATAGCCTTTCATAGCCTCTGAAAATGCCATGGCTAAATGGAATAGCTGGCTATTTTAAACTATGGGAAATATCCTCATTGTCGTCGTGGTCCTCAACTTCCCCACTAGAAAACAATGGGATATTTAGAGGTGGGAACTCCGACAGCGATGGGGGCCATATTGGAATGGTAGTCATTGGTGGTGGCATAGACAACGAACCAGCATCCGTGCAACAATAGAAGCACACCCTTTCTGCTTCTTCCTTGTCTAAATGACGACCATGACTATCTCTCCATTTGGCGACATTACGGTCAATCCAGCCTGACTCATAGCGGTTTCGTCCTTTGATCACGACCTCCTCGAGAAATGTCGCATTCTCCACCAAAAACTTGACGAGCCGGACCTGGAAGCAGGTGAGCTCCTCGTTGTCGAACTCCACCACGACCCTCCTCAATGAACCCTTTAAGCAATCCAATCTACATCCACACCAGCTCAATTCAGAACCCTCGCAACAACACTCTTCGTCGTTGCCTGCATTGATGGAACTACACGGCCGGATATCGGACATGGCTGCCGCACGGATAGCCTGGTCTGGAACCGTTTGATGGAGATAGTCCCGCCAACTGAACTTGAACCGGAGCTCGCGCAACGCCGTGCACTTTCTTAGCATGCTTACCACGGCGCTCGCCGCCACGCCATGGTTTCTTAGTACACGCCCACCACATGTCAGCTCTTCGATATCGAGGCGCTCCAGGTTGGGGAACAACAACGGCAATTCATCGCTGTCGCCGATGAGGTCCGTGAGGGAGTAGACCGTGAGCTTCAGAGACCTTATGTGAGACACGGCGGTGAGAACGGAGGAACGAAGGTTGGGGTGTCCTGCAGAGTGCGTCGCGAGATGGACCCGTTCCAGGTGAGGCGTAGGGGACTCCAAAGAGAAGGATGTGTCGGCGCACATGGATTGGGTGAGCCGAAGGCAGCGAAGGTGTGGTGCGTCGAGCTCGATGCGGCAGCCATGGACGGTTGTGCCGTCGAGCGTATGGAGGTTGGCCATGACGATGGTCTCAACGCCCCGGCAGCAGAGGGAGACCTGCTGAGATTGCTGAAGTATGCTCAGAGACTCAAGGCGGATTTCTGTGAGACCGTGCGATGCGTCGACCAAAGTTTGGAGCGTGCTGAGGCTGGTGGTGCATCGCCGCAGCCGCAGCGCCTCCAGCCACGGGAAAGTGATATGCGGAGGTGCCGGTTTGTGGTACCGCGGACACCAGCATGTGTATGCCGGCGCCCAAGGATGCTCCTGGGAGTCACCGGAAATGTCGTCCATGGCTGTGCATGAAGGCTGGTACGTGTAGTCGTCAATGTCCCAGGACATGTTTGGTGGCTGATAACAGCAACCCCAGCAGGTGGATGACGTCTGGTACATGTAATCCTCGTCCTCCCCGGTTGAGTAGGTGGAGAGCTTGCATCCGGTGAGGTCGAGGACACGGAGAGACGACATTTGAAGCATGTCCAGACACAGGTTGACGTCGTACGACGACGGCGACGGCGACGGAGTGGCGTAGGTGTAGTCCGGGCAGCCGCTGTCCTGGCACTCCAGCCGGAGCTCCTCGAAGCCGGCCTCGACGGCCTTGCTTATGGCGTCGCCTGGAATATCCGTGTCACGCAGGACGATGGAGACCTTCTTGATGACGCGGCCGTCCAGGTCGGGGAAGTGCAGCGTGTTGTCATGGTAGGTGCCGGTGGTGTGGGAGCGGGAGTCCAGGTTGACGGCGGCCGTGTCGAGCCAGAGTGGGCGGCGCCATCGCCGGGACAGCGCGGTGGTGCTGGCGGCCTCCTTGGTGGGCGCGAAGGAGAGGATGAGGGTGAGGATGTCGTCGGACAGGTCCGAGAGCCGGTCTGGCGGCGGTGGCCATGGATGCATATCGATCGTCATCGACCTCGATCGCCTAGCTCGTCTTTCACTTCGGATCTGTCCGCGCGTATATATGGATGGAACGACACACATACAGTTGCAAATAGAGGCGGTATCGGACAAGTCTAACAGGCAAATTTTATCGGTGGACGGTCCGGTCAGCTAGATTAAATATTTCCGTGTGCACAAAAGTCAATTCCTTCATTATCCAAAGGGCTATTATGTTACCGTATATATTCTTTTCATGGAAAATAAATGACTTGGATTTGTAAAGATTTGTACTACACTATAGGAGAGAAGTTTTTTGCCGCGTGGGCGCCGCGGAACACGGCAACGTTCGCCATGCAAAGACCCTTTGTTGTGTGTTTTTGCGTTCGGAACACGGCAAAGCCTTAGCCGTGTGTTTTCTCCCCTAACACGGCAAAGTAAAGTACTTGACGGCCCCGTCCGTCTGACGAAGACAACAGGTCTTTGCCGTGTTCTTCCTTTGCCATGTGCCTTCCGTCTTTGCCGTGTGTGCTTCTCTTTGCCGTGTGCCTTCTTCTTTGACGTGTGGGTCTTCTTTACCGTGTGCCTGCATGTTGCCGTGTGTGCTATCTTTGCCGTGTGCCAGTCAAGGGAGGCACATGGCAACCGTACCTCTCCACCTTTGCCGTGTGTCTGCTGTGCATTGCACACATCAAAGGCCCTGTGACAATGCCCAGCAACACACAAGTGCATTACACATGGCTCCTTTGCCATGTGTATACACATGGCAAGGGATCTGTCATTTTTCAAGTTTTTTCTGTTTTTATTCATTTCCTGCAATTCAAAACATAGAATATATATATATATATATATATATATATATATATATATATATATATATATGATCATACAGATCATCAACAATAATAATATAATTATCAACAACAACAATATAATCATCACCAATAATAATAAGACATATATAGGCACATATCCAGAGGGACCATTTGAGACATATATAGGCACATATATGAAAAACATGAACCTAAATTATTTTGTTCAAATAGTTTCCAAGTGTCTTTTTTTCATGGGTGTTTTTTTCTCGGTGTTCTCTATAATTTGGTCCTGTATTTTGAAAAATTATGTAAATCTGCAGGAGGTAAAGAGATACAATTATCTCAACTCTTTACAAAGGAAAAGTTTCATAGCTCATTTGGTTGGGGTAGTACATGTACAATTTTATCATTTTACCTCCTAGATTCAAATACTTGTGGGCACAACCTTGGGTTTCTACTTATCTTGTCCGGACTCCGTGTACTATTTTCCTCAAATATCTCATTGCGTAGCTCCCTCTTCATTTCTGTTTAATTGATACTTAATTGATTTTACAAGGATTTCAAATGTTTTGTATGATCTTGCATTGTTGCTCGGGCTCATTTGTCCACTATGATTTAACAAATTTTTAATTAACACTTAATTGAGTTGAATAATGTTGATTTGGTTTATTTGAGGTTCTATCAAGCTTCATAAATTTTAGGGCCCTTTGGAAACACAAAATTTAGAGGATAAGCAGAAAAATATTTTGGGTGTGATAGGAATTTCCAGGAATACGCCACCAAGGGTTTCTTGTCATTTCATTCAGATTAAGAAATGGTTATATGATTTGTTTCATGCAGTTCTACCACCCACAACCACACACAATGTCGCTAACTCCTAGCCTACATCTATTGGGATCCGTGTTGTCTCGAGAGTTTTGGTTGATTAATGGCAAGATAATTAGGGGCATTTTATTATTTTTAGTTCTGCTAGTTGAATACAGTCAATGGTTACTCTAAGAAAATTAGGAAAGGGTTGGATACAAGTTTTTATACATTTCTATTAGTCATAGGTACGCTGTATTATGAAAAGGAGTAATTGGAATTGAAAAAGAAACCTGAATTTTGAAAAAATCACAAAACAATCTCCCAAATATCCAACTTGTTGATCTCTTTCCTCACAAAATAAGGATCTTAAGAGCCTCCATACCAGTTGGCAGGTACCTACGGATCAATGAGAAGGGAGCTCACATGGAACATCAATTTGAGACCATCCTTTCTTTTAGCTAGTACCTTTTGACATAGTATACCTTATACCTCCATGTCTTTTAATTTTGCCTATTAGGTAGGTTCCTCATTGGACTGGCACACACCAAGTGTGTTTATCCAATATGTCCAAAACTCGAAATTAGTCCGTTTATGTCATGCCCATTTTTAGAGGAAATTATTTCAAGGCTTCTACTTTCGGGTGTGAACACTTATTAGATAAAAGGATTAACTTCCGACTTTAAATTAATAAAGCCTTAGGTTCACCAAGATATCTTACAACCAAAACTACTGGCTCACCAACACACATCTTGCAGCAATACAAACCAGCCATAGGGCACAGATTTTTAAGGCAACACTTGCCAGATAAGTGCAATAAAGCATAAGTGATAACTTTAGGAGATGTCTGTGACGCTATAGGAGGGTGGAGTATAGGTGTTTTGGTAGAGTTTTCCGAGCATATCTATCATCAGCATCCTTACTTCTAAAGAGAGGTCACTACTATTGCAAGAACACCAAAGAGTGGAACACACAGTCAGCAGGTTAGCGAGGAAATTGAACTTCTATGGAAAAATTAATTGGCACATGCTAGAGGCCCCACTCTAGGTGGCAAATAAAATCCAAATCCAGCGTCTATCTTTGCTAGACAAATATTGCAAAATATGAAAGAACTAAGCAAAATTGTCAGGATTCCACTCAGCTCCAAACATTGCACAAAAATCACTCCAAATAAAACGTGCCAAAAAACATGAGAAAAAGATTGGAGAAACTGATTCAGGGTGTCAACTCTCTGATGTTCTAGGGAGAAAACTATATTCTTTAGAGATTTTGGAAGGTGCCATCAATTTTGTGAAGGCCAAAGATTTCCTCCTTCATGTGAAGATCTACCACTAATGGTTGGGCTTGGACTTGGTGTCCTAGCTCAATGAGGGATAGGTGGGTCTTATGACCATGAACCCTATGTCCTTACAACTCTGTGTCTAATTCCCTTCTATGTGATTGCGCAAATAAGCCAAATCTCTGGTAAATCCTTGTTTTTTGATCTTCCCAGCTTACTTATTTGTGCAGGCAATCAACTTTTTTGCCATTTTAACTTCATAGAAATGCATTCTTACTGCTATTTGTAGGTAAAAATTCAAATGCAACTCGATTAAAATGTCAACTTCTGTTAAAATGTTTTAATCACCTAGTCAACCTTTCCCTCTTTTCCGTCTTCCATTATTTCCTTAAAGAAGTATGCATGATAGATGGAGGTTGAGGATGCCCAGACCGGCAACCTTAATTATAGCACACACTCTGGCTCAATGTAGGAGATGGTGACATCCATCGATCTCTTCTTCTCCTTTCCAAACAAAACCTCCGCTCACGCGGGGATCTTCTCTCCCCCTCCTCCTCCCTCTTGAGTCCTTCTTTGGTACTAGATTATTTTGGAGATTAGAGGGGATAATATCTACCAAACCCTAGATCCCTACCTATGACTAAAACCATGTTTGGTTCTAGAGTATTGGTATAGTTTAATCCCCACTTATTACCACTTTTCCCTAAGTTATAGTGTATTTTTTTTCAATATCCAATACACTACCCATACCTAGTGAATTGGTGGGGATTAGGGTTTTGGGGGATTAGAGGGCTTTGGGTGAACGTGAGTGTTTCACCCAATCCCCTTGGAGATTATCCCTACTAATCCCTACAAAAACACTAGTACCAAACAAGGACTTATTGTTTTAAGAAAAACCTCTGCGTGTACGGTTAGTAATATCTAGTACCCATCGGGGAAGTGGGAGCACCCAGAGGAGAAGAAGTGGAAGTGCCTTAAGCACGAAGCCGGTCCGCCCGGCGTAGAGGAACTCTGGTTTCTACATTTTTATATTTTAGGAGTTTTTGTGTGTGGAAAGGAGCATATATTAATATAACAAGATTGAAGGGTATATGTCCTGAGAAGCAATAACAAAGTGGTTATTATGTATATTCCAAGTATATGATAGATGTTTATTTTGCATGCTATAATTGTATTAATACGGAAACGTTAATACATGTGTGTTTAATAAAGAAACATAAAGTTCCTAGTTATGCCTCTCTTATAAACTAGCTCGTTGATTAACAAGATGATCAAGGTTTCCTGATCATGGACATTGGATGTTTTTAATAACGAGGTCACAACATTATTGGAATGGTGCGATGAACATTCATTCAAAGTATAGCATTACGATCAAAGTCATTGAGTTTATATTGCTATAACATCATACGAAGTAATCCTAATCCTTAGACCATGAGATCATGTCAATCACTAACACTGTAAGAGTATCTTGATAACATCAAACGTCACACCGTAAAAGGGTGATTATAAAGATGGGTTCAGTGCTACTAAAGTGTTATGTTGAGGCCCATGTATCAAGAGTGGAATTTGTTCATCCTGATGACAGATATATATACTCTGGGCCCTCTCGGTGATATCACACTGGTTAGCTTGCAAGCAAGTGATTTGATCACTAGAATGTTATTGATTAACCACAAGTATAGGGGGTGTATCGCAGTACTTTCGATAAATAGGAGTGTCGATCCCAACGAGGAGCAGAAGGTGCTGAACAGTGGTATGGAGCAGGAAATCCCTGTGAATACTTAGCAAATGGATTTTTAGTGGTTTTTTTATAAGGCAACAAAACAAAGAGAAAGTAATAGAAGTAGCGAACAAACGGAGCAAGTGGCCCAATCCTTTCTTAGCAAAGGACAAGCCGGTGTAAATACTTATAAGGACCAAACGTTCACGAGGACACATGGGAATTCTGTCAAGTGCTTTCGCTGCAAATAGCTGAGTACTTTTCTTTGGTGTTTGTAAGTGTTGTGTGGGTGAACCTGTGCTAACATACTTCCCTTCCTAGGACCAATACATACTTGTGATTAAACCCCCTACAAACATCCGTAACTACAAAGTAACTGAGATATAAATCTAACCAAAACCTTAAACTCTGAGATCCTACACTCCCTTGTGCAAAGGTGTCCTAACGGGGGTTCAGGTTTATGTCACTCCGGCAACCCCACGATTAGTAGCCAAGTACACAATGCAGTCCCCTAGGCCCATAAATGGTGAAGTGTCATGTAGTCGACGTTCACATGACACCACTAGAAGAATAGCACAACAACTTAAATACTAAACCATTGAATAATAAATCATCATAGATTTGCTACTAACAACATGACTTCTCCCATGTCCTCAAGAACTAAACGAACTACTCACAGGACATCATATGGATCAAGATCAAAGATGATATGATAATGGATAACAATCTGAACATAAACAATAATACAATGGTTCCACTCACAAGCATCAACTACAATAGTAATTAACACTGGGAAAGTTTCCCCTAATGAACTAAGCAATATACAACACAAATTTTTACAGCGAGACGGAGTGGTGATGATGGTGTGGATGATCCCGATGAAGCCTAGCTTGATGACGGTGTTGATGGCGATGGTCTCCCCTCTCCGGGAAGGAATTCCCCCGGCATAAATCTGTCTGCCGGAGAGATCTTTCTCTCTCGGTGTTTTTCCGCCTCCGAGAGGTGGCGGAAGTCTATCTGTGGTCGCCCCTGGTGTTAGGGTTCCGTAAGGAAGATATAGGCGAAGGGGCGGAGTCAGAGGCCGAACAGGTGGGCCAAACCCACCCTTGGCGCAGGGTCAGGTGGGCCCGCGCCTAGGGGTGTGTGGGACCCCTGTGGCCCCCCTTCGCTCCTCCTTCTGGCTCCCTTCGTCTTCTAGTAAAATAATATGTTTCCGTATTTTTCTGGTATTTTTCTGACCTTCGCGAAATTGCACCGAAACGCCGTCTTTTCCATCAGAATCCAGACTCCGGCGGTCCATCCTCCAGGAATCATACAACATGCATAAACAGATGAAAATCCACAAGTAATACCTCATAATAAGACAAATATCAATGAATAGAGATAAATTATGATATAGAATGGTGATAAAAATTGGACGTATCAACTCCGCCAATCTTAGACTTCTCTTGTTCCTAAGCGAATACTGAGCTCTGTAAACATGTCCACAGGTTTATGGAGTGAAGTGCCGATAAAAATAATACGAACAATAAGCATCACACTTACCTTTGCACAACTCATAGAAGAAAGCAACTCACCATTATATAACTTAGCTTGCAACCAAGTACAGCAGTCACAGTAGGGATGCATAAAGATAAATCATAATTGGAATTGGCAAACTTGTTCTTGGTCAGAGAACACCTGGCAAACAGTTTCACAAAAGCTTTTTGTAGAAGTTCCAAAACAGGAGCACTCTTTGCTCAAAAAGGTTTTTCACAAGAGAATGCTTTCAAAGCAATACTCAATAGATAAGAGTTTTGTGCAAACAAGGAAGATAAAGAACATGATTGCATAAATCACCATATGAATGCTTGGAACACAACAACTCAAAAGCTTGCTGGAGATAGAGAGAAAGTAGGTTTACTGACTCAACTGGTAACCGGTAGAAAGGTCCCTTCTTAGAGGGTAGCAGGGATTACAAGTCATAAAGAGCTTCCAAAAGATTATGGTACTTACTAGCTTTGAGCCCTCATTTCCCCTATCATAAGCATCTTGAGATGGTTAAGGTTAAAGTGAACAAAGATGGAGTATATGCTTGATGAAATATAAGTTGGCAATCTCATGTCCCTTGAATATGAGGGCCACTCCTCATGGATACTCAACTTAGGGCCCAGGCAAGTTCTTGTCATTATATGTATTTGCATATCATTGAGAACCGCCAACGGGGTACCCCTTGCACATGGTATAGGAGCTTTCCTATAACTTAAATAACAAGGCAAGCAGACAATGAGCATATCAACAATCTTTTTATTTACTATGTGCATAGCTTTTTATTGAGGATGCTTCATAGATAGCTCACTATGGTGATGCTGCAAGTTTCCCCTATGATTAGGCCTGGCTTAGGCTAGCGGCCCAGGCGTTTTTCTAACACAGAATACAAACTCCATGGACTTACAAGTTCCCACTTCATTTCACACCGATAACATCCATAGACAAAAGAGCACGATATCAACGATGTACGGAGTACAAGTGCTATGTTGAAAATGTTACCCATGACAGCACGGTTCTGCTAATCCCAATGTATATATGCAAGCATATACAACTTCTATGTCCACAATGGTTCAAGTTTATTAGGGGCAAGAAATAAAATGTGCCATCAAGTTCGTGAGAGATTTACTAACTAGTTTTCACATAAAAAAATACTTTTTTAATTCGAAAGGTAGATGAAGATTGAGAATTTACTAGGAATAGCATAGATATTAGGTAGATGTGGTGGACACAAGTGGCAATTTTTTTTGGTTCAAAGGGTTTTGGAAACATGAGAAGTATGCCTTCTCAAAACAGGTTTTTAGCTAGCAAGGCTGGGTAGCAAGCAAGAGAGTTGAAAGAAGCAAGCAAACATACAAGTAATAGAGCCAAACATGCAATCTTCCTTGAAGACACAAAAACGATATTAGATAAATAATACTAAGCTTATGAGCCAAGAAGAAAGAAAACAAATGATACCAAATACATGTAAGCTTTTTTTATTTCTTTCTTTTCTTTCAAACTAATGCCACTGACCAGAACTCAGTTTGCCAAAACCAATTTAGATCCACTTGATGATCCCAAAATGGTGCAAATACTGAACAACAAGATCCATCATATAATAGAGACTACAAACTAAAAATAAGAAGTGCAAAAAGTAAAGGTGAGCCTTCTCATTAATACTCCAATAAAGGCACTCACACCAAGGGATACTGAGATAAAACTAAAGGAGAGATACTTCCATATGCAAACCAAACTATAAGATAACTTCTCTACCACAGATATGTATCCACTAAAAAGGTAAAATATGAAAGATAGTGGTGGTTATACCGCGGCACTCCCCCAAGCTTGAAACAAGCCAAGGGGATGCCAAACCTGATGACGATTTACTCCTTCTGTGGTGGTGTTCTTCCAACTCTATCTCCACGGGCTTGTTGCCTTTGTCGTTGGCGAAGGCCATGGTGCTCTAAAATTGAGAAGATTTCCTGACAGAAACAGATTGAAACAAAAACACGACGAGAACATGATGCACGAACCTCGGGGAATCCGGGGGGTTATATATTACGAAGAATTAATACATAAGGAATGTTTTGACACGGAAACGAAGCAAAGACGGAGTCTAGGAGTGGAACTGTAGGGTTTCGCAGCATGGAAAACAAAAAATTTCTATCGCATACAAACAAACAAGCCAAGATCTATCTACTAGATTGTAGCAACGAGTTGATGGAATAACTTACCCTCGAAGATTCCAAAGTGTTTAATGAGAGCGGATTCTCGTGGGTGATGTAGTCGTACTCTTCCCGATCTCAAGATCGCGTAGACGATCCTTCCGGCGCTGCTCGGCAGCTCATGATCGGTCACACGCGGGTACTCGACGAAGACCTTCCTCTCCCTTGTTCCAAAGAGAACGGAGGTTGTAGCACTCTCCTCGCGATTCGGGAGCACAACGGCGTGGTACCTAAGTAGAGGGAGATCCCGCAGGGCTTCGCCTTAAGCCGGAGCGAGTATGGTGGAGTATGAGAGCTATTAGTGGTCTAGGGTTTAGACACACCAATTAGAAGGCTCTAAACCGAAGGCTAGGGCAATTAGAAGCTCTAAACCAAAACGGCTCTAAACCGGAGGCTTTGGCTAGGGTTTAGATTAGAGGATAGGAACTTGTGTGTCTAGAGGAGGGGGCCCTGCCCCTCCTTTTATAGGTGGAGGGGGCCGGCGGCCAAGGGGAGGGAGGGGAGTCCCTCCCCAACTCGGCTTGGTGGAGGCGCCGCCGGTTGGAGGAGGGATTCCCTCCCCAACTCGGTTTGCCCCCTCTTTCCTCTTTCCCTCTCTTTCCTGTTTTAGCCGTTTGACTTTTCAAACTTGCTATTTGACTTTTCAGTTTAGGATTCAATTTAATCCTTCATTTGGAACAGCGAGAACACTTAGTACATGATGCAATCATTCCAATATGTAATGAGACATTCATGTACCCCTCCCCCCCGGAGTGCCGGACATTCCGGAACCTTCTAGAACATTCCCGATGAAAACACCGGAATCATTCCCGAACTCCAAAACGGGACTTTCCTTATATGAATCTTATTCTCCGGACCATTCCGGATCACCTCGTGATATCCTGGATCCCATCCGAGACTCCGAACAACATTCGGTCTCTTTCTCATAATACCATAACTACTCAAACAAAGTCGAATCCTTAAGTGTGTCTCCCTACGGTTCGTGATTTATGCGGACATGATCGAGACACTTCTCCGATCAATAACCAATAGAGGAATCTGGAAATTCATATGGCTCCCACATATTTCTACGATTACTTTGCGATCGAATGAACCACTTACATACGATACCAATTTCCCTTTGTCTCACGATAGTTTACTTATCCGAGGTTATGATCGTCGGATCTCTCGCATACCTAGTTCAACCTCGCATCGACAAGTACTCTTTTCTCGTTCGTGATATGTGATCCCTTGTGAGACAGTCACATGCTTGCAAGCTAATTGGATGACATTCCACCGAGAGGCCCAGAGTATATCTATCCGTCATATGGATGGACAAATCCCACTTGATCCATGTGTTTCAACCAATACTTTCCGAACACTCAATGCCACCTTTATAGCCACCCGCCACGGTGTGGTGTTTGATGTCATCAAAGCATCCATCCGGTAAAGGTGATATGCATGATCTCATGGTCGAAGGAATTAGTTTACTATGTATCAGGAAGCATATAGCAATTGAACTATTGAAATGACTTGATCTTTATGCTACGCTTATCTATAGGAGTATGTCCACCATATCATTCTCCTAACGATATGATCTTGTTGTTGATAACATCTCAATGTTCATGATAGGGAAACCACAATCATTAATCAACCAACAAGCTAGTGAAGTATAGAGGCTATACTAGGGACTTCAAATTAAGTTTACAAATCACACAAGTATCAATGTTTCCTTGTTAATAATATTATAGCATGAATGTAAACATTTATCATAAACACAAAGATATAATAATAACTACATTTATTATTGCCTCTAGGGCATATCTCCAACAGTCTCCCACTTGCACTAGAGTCATCTAATCTAGATTACATGGTAATATACTGAACACCCATGGCAGTTTGGTGTTGGTCATGTTTTGCCCTCGGGAGAGGTTTAGTCAACGGATCCGCCACATTCAGATCTGTGTACTTTGAAAATCTTTATATCCCCATCCTGGATATGTTCTCGAATAGCGTGAAAACGCAGCTTGATGTGCTTCAGCTTCTTGTGTGACCTTGGTTCTTGCGCATTGGCTATGGCGCCCATGTTATCACAGTAGATAGACATTGGGTCCAGCGCACTAGGAACCACACCCAGCTCTGTAATGAACTCTTTCATCCATATCGCTTCTTGTGAAGCCTCCGAAGCAGCCATGTATTCCGATTCAGTTGAAGATCTCGCCACAACGCTTTGCACTCCTCCAGCTAACTGCTGCACCATTCAAAATAAATACGTATCCAGATTGTGATTTAGAATCATCCGGATCGGTGTTCCAACTAGCATCGGTGTAACCGTTAACAACGATCTGTTCATCACCTCCATAAGAAAGAATCATATCCTTAGTTCTTCTCAAGTACTTAAGGATGTTTTTGACCGCTGTCCAATGATCCACTCCTGGATCACTTTGATATCTGCTAGTTAAACTAACAGCATATGCAATGTCGGGTCTAGTACATAGCATGGCATACATTAGAGATCCTATGGCTGAGGCATAGGGAGTCTTACTCATCCTTTCTCTATCTTCTGCCGATGTCGGACTTTGAGTTTTACTCAAGGTCGTATTGGGCAACATGGGCAAGAACCCTCTCTTGCTTTCTTCCATTCCAAACCTCTATAGAACTTTGTCCAAATATGTACTCTGTGACAATGATATTTGGCGTTTCGATCTATCTCTATAAATCTTTATGCCTAATATGTAAGCTTCTTCGCCAAGATCCTTCATCGAAAAACTATTATTCAAATATTCCTTGACACTATTAAGAAGGTCTACATAATTCTCAATCAACAATATGTCATCCACATATAGTATTAAGAATGCTACAGAGCTCCCACTCACTTTCTTGTAAATACAAGATTCTCCATAAGTTTGTATAAAACCAAAACTTTTGATCACCTTATCAAAACCTTGATTCCAACTTCGGGATGCTTGCTTCAATCCATAGATGGACCGTTGAAGTTTGCATACCTTGTTAGCATCTTTAGGATCGACAAAACCTTTGGGTTTGCATCATATACAACTCTTCATCAATATCTCCATTGAGGAATGCTGTTTTGATATCCATATGTCATATCTCATAATCATAATATGCAGCGATTTCTAACATAATCCTCACAGACTTTAGCTTCGCTACCGGTGAGAAAGTCTCATCGTAGTCAACTCCTTGAATTTGTCGAAACCCTTTTGCGACAAGTCGAGCTTTATAGACAGTAACATTACCATCAGCATCTGTTTTCTTCTTGAAAATCCATTTGTTCTCGACAGCCTTCGCCATCCGTAAGTCCACCAAAGTCCATACTTGGTTTTCGTACATGGATCCAATCTCGGATTTCATGGCTTCTTTCCATTTATTGGAATCTGGGCTCATCATCGCTTCCTCATATGTCTCGGGTCATCGGTGTTGTCCACCAACATGACACTCATAACGGATCATACCAATTTGGAGTGGTACGAGTTCTCGTTGACCTTGAGGCTCAGCAACTTCAACCAAGTTTCATGATCACCATCATTAGCTTCCTCTCTTATTGCAGGCACCACAGAACTTCTTCCGGTGCTGCGCTACTCGCAATTTCGAGAGAAGGTTCGACAACCTCGTCGAGTTCTACTTTCCTTCCAGTCACTTCTTTTGAGAGAAATTCCTTCTCTAGAAAGGATCCATTCTTGGCAACGAAGATTTTGCCTTCGGATCTATGATAGAAGGTATACCCAATAGTTTCCTTTGGGTATCCTATGAAGACGCATTTTTACGCTTTGGGTTCAAGCTTGTCCGGCTGTAACTTCTTTACATAGGCTTCGCATCCGCAAACTTTAAGGAACGACAATCTAGGTTTCTTCCCAAACCATAATTCATACGGTGTCGTTTCAACGGATTTAGACGGTGCCCTATTTAAAGTGAATGCGGCTGTTTCTAATGCATAACCCCAAAATGATAGCGGTATATCTGTAAGTGACATCATAGAACAAACCATATCTAAGAGAGTTCGATTACGATGTTCGGACACACCATTACGCTGTGGTGTTCCCGGCGGTGTCAACTGTGAAAGTATTCCGCATTTCTTCAAATGCTCAAACTCAGAACTTAGATATTCACCTCCATGATCGTAACGTAGAAATTTAATCTTCTTGTTATGTTGATTCTCTACCTCACTTTGAAACTCCTTAAACTTCTCGAAAGTTTCGATTTATGTTTCATGAAATAGATATACCCATATCTACTCAAGTCATCCGTGAAGGTAAGAACATAACGATAACCATCAGCGATGCTACACTCATTGGACCACACATATCGGTATGTATGATTTCCAATAAGTCCGTAGCTCGCTCCATCATACCGTAAAATGGAGTCTTAGTCATTTTTCCCATCGACATGCTTCGCATCTTTCAAGTGATTCAAAATCAAGTGATTCAAGAAGTCCATCGGAATGGAGTTTCTTCATACGCTTCACTCCAATGTGACCAAGACGATTGCCACATATAGGTCGAATTATCGCTGATTTCAAACGCGTTTAGCCTCAATGTTGTTGATATGTGTATTTACACTATCGAGATTCAATAAGAATAGACCATCTATCAAAGGTGCATGTGCATAAAACATATTACTCATATAAATCGAACAACCATTATTCTCGACTTAAACAAGTAGCCGTCGCAATAAACAAGATCCCAATATAATGTTCATGCTCAACACAGGCACTAAATAACAATTATTTAAGTATAAAACTAATCCCGATGGTAGATGAAGGGTAGCGTCGACCGCGATCACATCAACCTTTGATCCGCTTCCACGCACATCGTCACCTCGTTCTTCGCTAGCTTCCGCTTATTCTGCAAAGACCTGCTTTGAGTTACAAATATGAGCAACCGAACCAAGATCAAATACCTGTGCACTACTACAGTACTAGTGAGATACACATCAATAACATGTATATCGGATATACCTTTCTTCTTGATGTTGCCGTTCTTCGATCCGCCAAGTACTTTGGGCAATTCCGCTTCAAAGTGACCTTCTCCCTTGCGTAAAAGCACTCAAGATCGTGCTTGGTCCAGCCTTGGTCTTCTTCGCGTGGTAACTTTCTTACCACCCTTCTTGAAGTGTCCTTTGCTTAGACTTGCCTTTCTTGAATTTGGTGGTCTTATTGACCAACAACACTTGGTGCTCTTTCTTGATCTCCACTTCCGCAGATTTCAACATGGCAAAGAGTTCGCAACGTCTTGTTCATGTTCTCGCATGTTGTAGTTCATCAAAAGTTCTTGTAACTTGGTGGTAGTGATTGGAGGACACGGTAAATCCCCAAAGCATTAGGAATCACTATACCCAAGCTTTGAAGTTTGTTTGCGTGCCTGGACATCTTAAGCACATGCTCACCGACGAGCTGCCTCTTCCATCTTGCGGTTAAAGAACTTTTCGAAGCCTCATAGCTTTCAATTGCCGCATGAGTCTCAAAAATAAATTTGAGATCCTCGACAATATCATATGGGTCTGAATTCTCAAACCTTTTTCAAGCTCCGATTCCAAACCATACAAGATAGCACACGAACTATGGAGTACCGATTCTTCCGAGCGAGGTAAACATTCTTTACTTCATTGGCATCATTGCCCAGTGGGTCACCCAATGTGCATCCAGCACATAGGTCAAATTACTAGTTGTGAGGACAATCCTCAAATTGCGGAACCAATCCGCGAAGTTGCTTCCATTGTTTTTCAACGTTTCTTTCTCTAGGAACGCATTAAAATTGATGGTAGGGGCTGCCATTGATCTACAACATATTTGCAATAGTTTAGACTAAGTTTATGACAAATTGAGTTCAAATTAATGATGAAGTTAAACTAGGTGAACTCCCACTCAAAACAACATCCCTCACATTGTTTTAGTGATCACACGAACCAAATCCACTACATCAACACTAATCATCACGAGAGTTGATATAGTTTCAATGGCGAACAATCGTCATGTTCATCATGTCTACTATATGATTCATGCTTTACCTTTCGGTGATCCGTGTTCCGAGACCATGTCTGTACATGCTAGGCTCGTCAAGATCAAACCTTAGTTTCTGCATGAGCAAATCTGGCTTGCTCACGTTGTATACACTTGCAGAATCTAACACACCCAATCATCACGTGGTGCTTCGAAACAACAAGCTTTAGCAACGGTGCTAACTAAGGGTGAACACTTTATGATTTGAAATTCATGTGCATGAGGGATCATCTTATAATGCTACCGTCGTCTACTAAGCAATACAAGATTCATAAAGGATTAACATCACATGCAATTCAATAATATGTGATATGATATGGCCTTTCTTCTTCGTGCTTCCGATCTCCATCTTCAAGCACGAACATGATCTCCATCATCACTGGCATTGCATCGAGGTCAATGACGCTTCTCCATGGTTGTAGTCCACCGGCTTCAACTATTACAACTACTTTGAATAGACACGCGGGTCTTAACATAAATTAAAGACAACCATATGGCTCCTGCCGGTTGCCAACTTACAATAAGGAACATTGCATACATCAAATATAATCACAATCATGGCCATATCACATCATCGACACCCCTGCAAAACAAAGTTAGACGCCTCTACTTTCTTTGCATATTTTACGTGGTTTGGGGCTTTCAATAAGTGTCGTTCTAACGTACGAACAAGAACCACAACATTGATACTAGTATTGTTGATCACCCGTTGTAAATTGGATCTTAACTATGCTAGGAGAAATAGGCACCATAAAGCCACTTATGCAATACAAGTTGCATGTCAAGCGTGGAGCAAGTCTCATGAACGATGTCATGTAAGGTTAGCCCGGGCCGCTTCATCCCAACATACCGCAAGATGCAAAGTACACAAGAAGCAATCGACAATAAAAGCATCAACGCCCACAATGACCATTGTGTTCTACTCGTGCAACAGATCTACATATAGACACGGCTCTGATACCACTGTAGGGTTTCGCAGCATGGAAAACAAAAAATTTCTATCGCATACAAACAAACAAGCCAAGATCTATCTACTAGATTGTAGCAACGAATTGATGGAATAACTTACCCTCGAAGATTCCAAAGTGTTTAACGAGATCGGATTCTCGTGGGTGATGTAGTCGTACTCTTCCCGATCTCAAGATCGCGTAGACGATCCTTCCAGGCTGCGTTACGGCGCTTCAGCGTCGGTCACACGTTTGGTACTCGACGAAGACCTTCCTCTCCTTGTTCCATCAAAATGGAGGTTGTAGCACTCTCCTCGCGATTCCGGCAGCACAACGACGTGGTACCGGAAGTAGAGGGGAGATCCCGCAGGGCTTCGCCTTAAGCCGGAGCGAGTATGGTGGAGTATGAGAGAGCTATTAGTGGTCTAGGGTTTAGACACACCAATTAGAAGGCTCTAAACCGAAGGCTAGGGCAATTAGAATCTCTAAACCAAAACGGCTCTAAACCGGAGGCTTTGGCTAGGGTTTAGATTAGAGGATAGGAACTTGTGTGTCTAGAGGAGGGGGCCCTGCCCCTCCTTTTATAGGTGGAGGGGGCCGACGGCCAAGGGGAGGGAGGCGAGTCCCTCCCCAACTCGGCTTGGTGGAGGCGCCGCCGGTTGGAGGAGGGATTCCCTCCCCAACTCGGTTTGCCCCCTCTTTCCTCTTTCCCTCTCTTTCCTGTTTTAGCCGTTTGACTTTTCAAACTTGCTATTTGACTTTTCAGTTTAGCATTCAATTTAATCCTTCATTTGGAACAGCGAGAACACTTAGTACATGATGCAATCATTCCAATATGTAATGACACATTCATGTACCCTCCCCGGAGTGCCGGACATTCCGGAACCTTCTAGAACATTCCGGATGAAAACACCGGAATCATTCCCGAACTCCGAAACGGGACTTTCCTTATATGAATCTTATTCTCCGGACCATTCCGAATCACCTCGTGATATCCCGGATCCCATCCGATACTCCGAACAACATTCGGTCTCTTTCTCATAATACCATAACTACTCAAACAACGTCGAATCCTTAAGTGTGTCTCCCTACGGTTCGTGAATTATGCGGACATGATCGAGACACTTCTCCAATCAATAAACAATAGAGGTATCTGGAAATTCATATGGCTCCCACATATTTCTACGATTACTTTGCGATCGAATGAACCACTTACATACGATACCAATTTCCCTTTGTCTCACGATAGTTTACTTATCCGAGGTTATGATCGTCGGTATCTCTGCATACCTAGTTCAACCTCGTTACCGACAAGTACTCTTTTCTCGTTCCCGTGATATGTGATCCCTTGTGAGCCAGTCACATGCTTGCAAGCTAATTGGATGATATTCCACCGAGAGGGCCCAGAGTATATCTATCCGTCATATGGATGGAGAAATCCCACTCTTGATCCATGTGTTTCAACCAATACTTTCCGAACACTCAATGCCACCTTTATAGCCACCCAGTTACGGTGTGGTGTTTGATGTCATCAAAGAATCCATCCGGTAAAGGTGATATGCATGATCTCATGGTCGAAGGAATTAGGTTACTATGTATCAGAAAGCATATAGCAATTGAACTATTGAAATGACTTGATCTTTATGCTACGCTTATCTATAGGAGTATGTCCACCATATCATTCTCCTAACGATATGATCTTGTTGTTGATAACATCTCAATGTTCATGATAGGGAAACCACAATCATTAATCAACCAACAAGCTAGTGAAGTATAGAGGCTATACTAGGGACTTCAAATTAAGTTTACAAATCACACAAGTATCAATGTTTCCTTGTTAATACTATTATAGCATGAATGTAAACATTTATCATAAACACAAAGATATAATAATAACTACATTTATTATTGCCTCTAGGGCATATCTCCAACAGGAACACCCCCCTCAGGCGCGGCCAGGATAGGCCCGTGCCTGGGGTGGATTTGTCCAGCCTGGGCTCCATTTCCTCTTCAGTTTCATCTCGTAACTTCCCATATGTATTAAAAACATCAAAATATAAAAATATTGGAGATTCGCAAACCTTCTGTTTTCACCATTTTTACCTAGTCATAAGCGAACTCTCCAGATTCTGGTGTTTGGTTCTTGATAAATTCTTCTGGGGTCACCATTTGAATGACATCCACTTCTTCATTGTAGGAATCTCCAGAAATATAATGTTTTAGTCTTTGACCATTAACCACATGTGTTGTGTCATCCTTCAGAGAAGATATTTTGATGGCACCTGAACAGTACACTTCCTTGATAACAAAAGGTCCTTCCCATTTGGAGAGTAATTTCCCTGCAAAAAACTAAGACGAGACCTGTACAAAAGAACTTTCTCACCAACATGGAACTCCCTTTTGAGAATTCTCCTATCATGCCATCTTTTTACTTTTTCCTAAAGAGCCTAGCATTCTCGTAAGCTTCTTCTCTCCACTCATCTAGATTACTTAAGTCAAGCAGTCTTTTCTCACCAGCAAGTCTAAAGTCTCTATTCAATTATTTCACTGCCCAATAAGCTTTGTGTTCTAATTCTAGCGGCAAGTAACAAGCTTTCCCGTAGACCATTTTGTAAGGAGACATCCCCATAGGATTTTTATAAGCAGTTATATAAGCCCACAAAGCGTCATTCAACTTTTTAGCCCAATTTTTTCTAGACCTATTGACAGTCTTCTACAAGATAGATTTAATTTCCCTATTGGAAAGTTCTACTTGCCCACTAGTTTGGGGGTGATAGGATGAAGCTATTCTATGGTTTACATCATACTTAGCGAGAGTTTTTCTAAAACCCCCATGAATAAAATGGGAGCCTCCATTAGTCATGAGATATCTAGGTACACCGAACCTAGGAAAAAATGACATCTTTGAGCATTTTCAAAGAGGTCTTACCATCAGCACTGCTCGTAGGTATGGCTTCTACCCACTTTGTAACATAATCAACAACAAGAAGAAGATGAGTATACCCTTTTGAAGGAGGAAAAAGCCCCATAAAGTCAAATCCCCAATAATCAAAAGGTTCAATAACAAGAGAATAACTCATAGGCATTCATTGCGTCTAGAGATGTTACCTACTTGTTGGCATTCATCACAGGATAAGATAAACTTCCTTGCATCTTTAAAAAGAGTAGGCCAATAAAATCCAGATTGTAAAACCTTCTGTGCAGTCCTATCCCCAGCATGATGTCCTCCATAAGCACTGCCATGACATTTTCTCAATATCTCTTGTTGTTCAAATTCTGGAACACATCTTCTCATAATGCCATCTACTCCTTCCTTATATAGGTGTGGATCATCCCAAAAGTAATGCCTTAGATCATAAAAGAATTTCCTTCTTTGCTGGGCTGTAAAGGTTGGAGGCAAATACTTGGAAATAATAAAGTTAACATAGTCAGCATACCAAGGATTTTCATGTGGACTTACCCTTATTGCTGCTAACTGCTCATTTGGAAAATTATCATTAACAGGCAAAGGGTCAAAAGAAATGTTTTCCAAATAAGATAAGTTATCTGCAACAGGATTATCAGCACCTTTCCTATCCACAATATGCAAATCAAACTCTTGCAAAAGCAGCACCCACCTTATAAGCCTAGTCTTAGCGTCCTTCTTTGTCATAAGGTACTTAATAGCTGCATGGTCAGTATGAATAGTAACCTTAGAATCAACAATATAAGGTCTAAACTTATCACAAGCAAAGATCACAGCTAAGAACTCTTTTTCAGTAGTAGCATAATTCTTTTGAGCAACATCTAGAGTCTTGCTAGCATAATGAATAACATTTAGCTTCTTGTCAACACGTTGTCCAATGACAACACCCACAGCAAAATCACTAGCATCACACATGGTTTCAAAAGGTAAACACCAATCAGGTGGTTGGACTATAAGAGCAGCTGTTAAAGCTTTCTTCAAAGTTTCAAAAGCTTCCTTACAATCATCATAAAAAATGAAAGGTACATCTTTTTTAAGAAGATTAGTGAGGGGCTTTGAAATTTTGGAGAAATCTTTAATAAAACTCCTATAGAAACCAGCATGACCAAGGATACTACGAATATCTTTGATATCTCTAGGACAAGGCATCTTCTCAATTGCTTCAACTTTGGCTCTGTCAACTTCAATGCCTCTTTCAGAGATCTTGTGTCCAAGGAAATGTTGGAGATATGCCCTAGAGGCAATAAATAAATTTAGTTATTATTATATCTTTGTGTTTATGATAAATGTTTACATTCATGCTATAATAGTATTAACAAGGAAACATTGATACTTGTGTGATTTGTAAACTTAATTTGAAGTCCCTAGTATAGCCTCTATACATCACTAGCTTGTTGGTTAATAAATGATTGTGGTTTACCTATCATGAACATTGAGATGTTATTAACAACAAGATCATATCATTAGGAGAATGATATGGTGGACATACTCCTATAGATAAGCGTGGCATAAAGATCAAGTCATTTTAATAGTTCAATTGCTATATGCTTTCCGATACATAGTAACCTAATTCCTTCGACCATGAGATCATGCATATCACCTTTACCGGATGGATGCTTTGATGACATCAAACACCACACCGTAACTGGGTGGCTATAAAGGTGGCATTGAGTGTTCGGAAAGTATTGGTTGAGACACATGGATCAAGAGTGGGATTTGTCCATCCATATGACGGATAGATATACTCTAGGCCCTCTCGGTTAAATGTCATCCAATTAGCTTGCAAGCATGTGACTGGCTCACAAGGGATCACATATCACGGGAACGAGAAAAGAGTACTTATCAGTAACAAGGTTGAACTAGGTATGCAGAGATACCGACGATCATAACCTCGGATAAGTAAACTATCGTGTGACAAAGGGAAATCGGTATCGTATGTAAGTGGTTCATTCGATCGCAAAGTAATCGTAGAAATATGTGGGAGACATATGAATTTCCAGATTCCTCTATTGGTTATTGTTCGGAGAAGTGTCTCGATCATGTCCGCATAATTCACGAACCGTAGGGAGACACACTTAAGGATTCGACGTTGTTTGAGTAGTTATGGAATGATGAGAAAGAGACCGAATGTTGTTAGGAGTCTCGGATGGGATCCGGGATATCACGAGGAGATCCGGAATGGTCCGGAGAATAAGATTCATATAAGGAAAGTCCCGTTTCGGAGTTGGGGAATGGTTCCGGTGTTTTCATCGGGAATGTTCTAGAAGGTTCCGGAATGTTCGGCACTCCAGGGGTGAAGGGTACATGAATATATTATATCAAGTTGGTATGATTGCATCATGTACTAAGTGTCATCTCTGAACAAAATAGAGGGATTAATCAAATCCTAGTTTGAAAAGTCAAACGGCTAGTTTGAAAGTCAAACTGCAGTTTTTGGGAAGTGGGAAAGGAGGAGGAAACCGAGTTGGGGAGCTCCTCCCCAAGCCGGCGCACCACCCAAGCCGAGTTGGGGAGGGACTCCTCTCCCTCCCCTTGGCCGGCCGGCCCCTCCACCTATATAAGGAGGTGCAGGGCTCCCTCCTAGATACACACAAGATCCTCTCCTCCAAACCCTAGTACCAAGCCGCCGCCGCCTCCATAGCTGTCGCCGGCCCTAGGGCAAACCCTAGCCGCCGTCTAGCTAAACCCTAGCCGCCGACTTGCCCCCTCCTTGGTGTGTCTAAACCCTAGAACACCGAGGACTCTCTCATACTCCACCATACTCGCTCTGGCTTAAGGCGAAGCCCTGCGAGATCTCCCCTCTACTTCAAAGACCACGCCAGTTGTCCGGGAATCGCGAGGAGAGTGCTACAACCTCCGCTGCCTGCTGGAACAAGGGAGAGGAAGGTCTTCGTCGAGTACCGAACGTGTGACCGACTGCGGGAGCGCTGCCGGAACGCAGCGCCGGAAGGATCGTCTACGCGATCTTGAGATTGGGAAGAGTACGACTACATCACCCACGAGAATCCGCTCTCGTTAAACACTTTGGAATCTTCGAGGGTGAGTTATTCCATCGACTCGTTGCTACAATCTAGTAGATAGATCTTGGCTTGTTTGTTTGTATGCGATAGAAATTTTTTGTTTTCCATTCTACGAAACCCTACAGTGGTATCAGAGCCGTGTCGATATGTAGATCTGTTGCACGAGTAGAACACAATGGTCATTGTGGGCGTTGATGCTTTTATTGTCGATTGATTCTTGTGTACTTTGCATCTTGCGGGATGTTGGGATGAAGCGGCCCGGGCTAACCTTACATGACATCGTTCATGAGACTTGCTCCACGCTTTACATGCAACTTGTATTGCATAAGTGGCTTTGCGGGTGCCTGTTTCTCCTAGCATAGTTAAGATCCAATTTACAACGGGTGATTAACAATACTAGTATCAATGTTTTGGTTCATGTTCGTAAGTTAGAACGACACTTATAGAAAGCCCCAAACCACGTAAAACATGCAAAGAAAGTAGAGACGTCTAACTTTGTTTTGTAGGGGTGTGCAGTGATGTGATATGGCCATGATTGTGATTATATTTGATGTATGCAATGATCCTTATTGTAAGTTGGCAACCGGCAGGAGCCATATGGTTGTCTTTAATTTATGTTAAGACCCGCGTGTGTATTCAAAGTAGTTGTAATAGTTGAAGCCGGTGGATGACAACCATGGAGAAGCGGCATTGACCTTGATGCAATGCCGATGATGATGGAGATCATGTTCGTGCTTGAAGATGGAGATCGGAAGCACAAAGAAGAAAGGCCATATCATATCACATATTATGAATTGCATGTGATGTTAATCCTTTATGCATCTTTTATTGCTTAGTAGACGACGGTAGCATTATAAGATGATCCCTCATGCACATGAATTTCAAATCATAAAGTGTTCACCCTTAGTTAGCACTGTTGCTAAAGCTTGTTGTTTCGAAGCACCACGTGATGATCGGGTGTGTTGGATTCCGCAAGTGTATACAACGTGAGCAAGCCAGATTTGCTCATGCGGAAACTAAGGTTTGATCTTGACGAGCCTAACATGCACAGACATGGTATCGGAACACGGATCACCAAAAGGTAAAGCATGAATCATATAGTAGATATGATGAACATGTCGATTGTTCGCCATTGAAACTATATCAACTCTCGTGATGATCGGTGTTCATGTGGTGAATTTGGTTCGTGTGATCACTAAAACAATGTGAGGGATGTTGTTTTGAGTGGGAGTTCACCTAGGTTAATTTTGTTATTAATTTGAACTCAATTTGTCATAAACTTAGTCTAAACTATTGCAAATATGTTGTAGATCAATGGCAGCCCCTACCATCAATTTTAATGCGTTCCTAGAGAAAGAAAAGTTGAAAAACAATGGAAGCAACTTCGCGGATTGGTTCCGCAATTTGAGGATTGTCCTCACAGCTGGTAATTTGACCTATGTGCTGGATGCACCGCTAGGTGACCCACCTGCAGCTACTGCTACCGATGAAGTAAAGAATGTTTACCTCACTCGGAAGACACGGTACTCCACAGTTCAGTGTGCTATCTTGTATGGTTTAGAATCGGAGCTTCAGAAAAGGTTTGAGAATTCAGACCCACATGATATTGTCCGTGATCTCAAATTGATCTTTGAGACTCATGCGGCAATTGAGAGCTATGAGGCTTCTGAAAAGTTCTTTAACTGCAAGATGGAAGAGGGCAGCTCCGTCAGTGAGCATGTGCTTAAGATGTCTGGGCACGCAAACAAACTTCAAAGCTTGGGTATAGTGATTCCTAATGCTTTGGGGATTTACTGTGTCCTCCAATCACTACCACCAAGTTACAAGAACTTTGTGATGAACTACAACATGCAGAACATGAACAAGACGTTGCCAGAACTCTTTGCCATGTTAAAATCTGCAGAAGTGGAGATCAAGAAAGAGCACCAAGTGTTGTTGGTCAATAAGACCACCAAATTCAAGAAAGGCAAGTCTAAGCAAAAGGGACACTTCAAGAAGGTTGGTAAGAAAGTTACCACGCCGACGAAGAAGACCAAGGCTGGACCTAAGCCTGATACTGAGTGCTTTTACTGCAAGGGAGAAGGTCACTGGAAGCGGAATTGCCCAAAGTACTTGGCGGATTTGAAGAATGGCAACATCAAGAAGAAAGGTATATCTGATATACATGTTATTGATGTGTATCTCACTAGTACTCGTAGTAGTGCCTGGGTATTTGATACTGGTTCGGTTGCTCATATTTGTAACTCGAACAAAAGGTCAGAATAAACGGAAGCTAGCGAAGAACGAGGTGACGATGTGCGTTGGAAACGGATCAAAGGTTGATGTGATCGCGGTCGGCACGCTACCCCTTCATCTACCATCGGGATTAGTTTTATACTTAAATAATTGTTATTTGGTGCCTGCGTTGAGCATGAACATTATATCAGGATCTTGTTTATTGCGAGACGGTTACTTGTTTAAATCCAAGAATAATGGTTGTTCGATTTATATGAGTAATATGTTTTATGCACATGCACCTTTGATAGATGGTCTATTCTTGTTGAATCTCGATAGTGGAAATACACATATTAATAACATTGAGGCTAAACGTTTGAAATCGAGCGATAAGTCGACCTATATGTGGCACTGTCGTCTTGGTCACATTGGAGTGAAGCGTATGAAGAAACTCCATTCCGATGGACTTCTTGAATCACATGATTTCGAATCACTTGAAAGATGCGAAGCATGTCTGATGGGTAAAATGACTAAGACTCCATTTTCTGGTATGATGGAGCGAGCTACGGACTTATTGGAAATCATACATACCGATGTGTGTGGTCCAATGAGTGTAGCATCGCGCGGTGGTTATCGTTATGTTCTTACCTTCACGGATGACTTGAGTAGATATGGGTATATCTATTTCATGAAACATAAGTCCGAAACTTTCGAGAAGTTTAAGGAATTTCAAAGTGAGGTAGAGAATCAACGTAACAAGAAGATTAAATTTCTACGTTCTGATCATGGAGATGAATATCTAAGTTACGAGTTTGGCGAGCATTTGAATAAATGCGGAATACTTTCAAAATTGACACCGCCGGGAACACCACAGCGTAATGGTGTGTCCGAACATCGTAATCGAACTCTCTTAGATATGGTTCGTTCTATGATGTCACTTACAGATTTACCGCTATCATTTTGGGGTTATGCATTAGAAATAGCCGCATTCACTTTAAATAGGGCACCATCTAAATCCGTTGAAACGACACCGTATGAATTATGGTTTGGGAAGAAACCTAAATTGTCGTTCCTTAAAGTTTCGGGTTGCGAAGCCTATGTAAAGAAATTACAGCCGGACAAGCTTGAACCCAAAGCGGAAAAATGCGTCTTCATAGGATACCCGAAGGAAACTATTGGGTATACCTTCTATCATAGATCCGAAGGCAAAATCTTCGTTGCCAAGAATGGATCCTTTCTAGAGAAGGAATTTCTCTCGAAAGAAGTGACTGGAAGAAAAGTAGAACTCGACGAGGTTGTCGAACCTTCTCTCGAACTTGCGAGTAGCGCAGCACCGGAAGTAGTTCTTGTGACGCCTGCACCAATAAGAGAGGAAGCTAATGATGATGATCATGAAACTTCGGTTGTAGTTGCTACAGAGCCTCGGAGGTCAACGAGAACTCGTACCACTCCTGATTGGTATGATCCCGTTATGAATGTCATGTTGGTAGATAACACCGATGACCCTGAGACATATGAGGAAGCGATGATGAGCCCAGATTCCAATAAATGGCAAGAAGCCATGAAATCCGAGATTGGATCCATGTACGAAAACCAAGTATGAACTTTGGTGGACTTACCGGATGGCCGGAAGGCCGTCGAGAATAAATGGATTTTCAAGAAGAAAACAGATGCTGATGGTAATATTACTGTCTATAAAGCTCGACTTGTCGCAAAAGGGTTTCGACAAATTCAAGGAGTTGACTACGATGAGACTTTCTCACCAGTAGAGAAGCTAAAGTCTGTGAGGATTATGTTAGCAATCACTGCATATTACGATTATGAGATATGGCAGATGGATGTCAAAACAACATTCCTCAATGGAGACACTGATGAAGAGTTGTATATGATGCAACCCAAAGGTTTTGTCGATCCTAAAGATGCTAACAAGGTATGCAAACTTCAACTGTCCATCTATGGATTGAAGCAAGCATCCCGAAGTTGGAATCAACGTTTTGATAAGGTAATCAAAAGTTTTGGTTTTATACAAACTTATGGAGAAGCTTGTATTTACAAGAAAGTGAGTGGGAGCTCTGTAGCATTCTTAATACTATATGTAGATGACATATTGTTGATTGGGAATGATGTAGACCTTCTTAATAGTGTCAAGGAATATTTTAATAATAGTTTTTCAATGAAGGATCTTGGCGAAGCAGCTTACATATTAGGCATAAAAATTTATAGAGATAGATCGAGACGCCTAATATCATTGTCACAAAGTACATATTTGGACAAAGTTCTAAAGAGGTTTGGAATGGAAGATAGCAAGAAAGGGTTCTTGCCCATGTTGCTCAATCGACCTTGAGTAAAACTCAAAGTCCGACAACCAGATGATAGAGAAAGGATGAGTAAGACTCCTATGCCTCACCCATAGGATCTCTAATGTATGCCATGCTATGTACTAGACCCGACATTGCTTATGCTGTTAGTTTAACTAGCAGATATCAAAGTGATCCAGGAGTGGATCATTGGACAGCGGTCAAAAACATCCTTAAGTACTTGAGAAGAACTAAGGATATGGTTCTTTCTTATGGAGGTGATGAACAGCTCGTTGTTAATGGTTACACCGATGCTAGTTGGAACACCGATCCGGATGATTCTAAATCACAATCTGGATACGTATTTATTTTGAATGGTGCAGAAGCTTAGCTGGAGGAGTGCAAAGCAAAGCGTTGTGGCGAGATCTTCAACTGAATCGGAATACATGGCTTCCGGAGGCTTCACAAGAAGCGATATGGATGAAAGAGTTCATTACGTAGCTGGGTGTGGTTCCTAGTGCTGGACCCAATGTCTATCATCTTGTGATAACATGGGCGCCATAGCCAATGCGCAAGAACCAAGGTCACACAAGAAGCTGAAGCATATCAAGCTACGTTTTCACGCTATTCGAGAACATATCCAAGATGGGGATATAAAGATTTGCAAAGTACACACAGATCTGAATGTGGCGGATCCGTTGACTAAACCTCTCCCGAGGGCAAAACATGACCAGCACCAAACTGCCATGGGTGTTAGGTATATTACCATGTAATCTAGATTAGATGACTCTAGTGCAAGTGGGAGACTGTTGGAGATATGCCCTAGAGGCAATAATAAATGTAGTTATTATTATATCTTTGTGTTTATGATAAATGTTTACATTCATGCTATAATAGTATTAACCAGGAAACATTAATACTTGTGTGATTTGTAAACTTAAATTGAAGTCCCTAGTATAGCCTCTATACATCACTAGCTTGTTGGTTAATAAATGATTGTGGTTTCCCTATCATGAACATTGAGATGTTATTAACAACAAGATCATATCATTAGGAGAATGATATGGTGGACATACTCCTATAGATAAGCGTGGCATAAAGATCAAGTCATTTTAATAGTTCAATTGCTATATGCTTTCTGATACATAGTAACCTAATTCCTTCGACCATGAGATCATGCATATCACCTTTACCGGATGGATGCTTTGATGACATGAAAAACCACACCGTAACTGGGTGGCTATAAAGGTGGCATTGAGTGTTCGGAAAGTATTGGTTGAGACCCATGGATCAAGAGTGAGATTTGTCCATCCATATGACAGATAGATATACTCTGGGCCCTCTCGGTGAAATGTCATCCAATTATCTTGCAAGCATGTGACTGGCTCACAAGGGATCACATATCACGGGAACGAGAAAAGAGTACTTACCAGTAACAAGGTTGAACTAGGTATGCAGAGATACCGACGATCATAACCTCGGATAAGTAAACTATCGTGTGACAAAGGGAAATTGGTATCGTATGTAAGTGGTTCATTCGATCGCAAAGTAATCGTAGAAATATGTGGGAGCCATATGAATTTCCAGATTCCTCTATTGGTTATTGTTCAGAGAAGTGTCTCGATCATGTCCGCATAATTCACGAACCGTAGGGAGACACACTTAAGGATTCGACGTTGTTTGAGTAGTTATGGAATGATGAGAAAGAGACCGAATGTTGTTCGGAGTCTCGGATGGGATCCGGGATATCACGATGAGATCCGGAATGGTCCGGAGAATAAGATTCATATAAGGAAAGTCCTGCTTTGAGTTGGGGAATGGTTCCGTGTTTTCATCGAATGTTCTAGAAGGTTCCGGAATGTCCCAAGACTGGGGAAGGGTACATGAATGTGTTATATCAAGTTGGTATGATTGCATCATGTACTAAGTGTCATCGCTGAACAAAATAGAGGGATTAATCAAATCCTAGTTTGAAAAGTCAAACGGCTAGTTTGAAAGTCAAACAGCAGTTTTTGGGAAGTGGGAAAGGAGGAGGAAACCGAGTTGGGGAGGAGTCCCTCCTCCCCAAGCCGGCGCACCACCCAAGGCGAGTTGGGTAGGGACTTCTCTCCCTCCCCTTGGCCGGCCGGCCCCTCCACCTATATAAGGAGGGGCAGGGCTCCCTCCTAGATACACACAAGATCCTCTCCTCCAAACCCTAGTACCAAGCCGCCGCCGCCTCCATAGCCGCCGCCGGCCCTAGGGCAAACCCTAGCCGCCGTCTAGCTAAACCCTATCCGCCGACTTGCCCCCTCCTTGGTGTGTCTAAACCGTAGAACACCGAGGACTCTCTCATACTCCACCATACTCGCTCTGGCTTAAGGCTAAGTCCTGCGAGATCTCCCCTCTACTTCCGGTACCACGCCGTTGTGCTGCCGGAATCGCGAGGAGAGTGCTACAACCTCCGCTGCCTGCTGGAACAAGGGAGAGGAAGGTCTTCGTCGAGTACCGAACGTGTGACCGAGTGCGGGAGCACTGCCGGAACGCAGCGCCGGAAGGATCGTCTACGCGATCTTGAGATCGGGAAGAGTACGACTACATCACCCACGAGAATCCGCTCTCGTTAAACGCTTTGGAATCTTCGAGGGTGAGTTATTCCATCGACTCGTTGCTACAATCTAGTAGATAGATCTTGGCTTGTTTGTTTGTATGCGATAGAAAATTTTTGTTTTCCATGCTACGAAACCCTACAGAAAAATCCCTTCATTAACCATGAAATGGCATTTCTCCCAGTTTAGGACAAGGTTGGTTTCCTCACATCTCTGCAAAACTTTATCAAGGTTGTGCAAACTGTTATCAAAATAAGTTCCATAGACGGAAAAATCATCCATGAAAACCTCTACAATTTCTTCACAAAAACCATGAAACATAGCATACATACATCTCTGAAAGGTAGCAGGAGCATTACATAAACCAAAAGGCATACGCCTATAAGAATAAGTACCATAAGGGTAAGTGAAAGTGGTTTTCTACTGATCCTGTGCTCTCACAGCGATTTGAGAAAACCCAGAATAACCATCAAGGAAGCAAAAGTGAGTCTTTTTGGACAGCCTCTCAAGCATTTGATCAATAAAAGGGAAAGGATAATGATATTTCTTAGTAACTTTATTAATATTTCTAAAATCAATGCATATTCTATACCCAACTACTACTCTCTGGGGTATAAGCTCATTATCCTCATTAGGCACAACAGTAATTCCCCCTTTCTTGGGAACACAATGAACAGGGCTAACCCATTGACTATCAGCAATAGGATAAATAATACCAACATCAAGGAGTTTAATACCTCATTTCTTACCACTTCCTTCATTTTAGGATTTAGACGGTGTTGGTGCTCAAAAACTAGTTTCGCATCAGGTTCAATATTAATAGCATGCTGACATATATTGGGAGAAATTCCTTTTAAATAATCAAGAGTATAACCCATAGCTCCTCGGTGCTTCTTCAATACCTCCAATAGCCTTTTTTCTTCCTTTCCTGAAAGTTTAGAACTAATAATAACAAGATATATCTTCTTATCATCAATATAAACATATTTAAGATCATCAGGTAAAGGTTTTAATTCGAAAACAGGATCCCCTTTGGGTGGTAGTGTGGTACCCAAATCTTCTACAGGTAAATTATGCTTAAGTAACTCAGTTTGACGAAGGAAAACCTCATCAATCTCATTTCTTTCCTTCATAAAGGCATCACTTTCATGATCTTCCATGAACTGTTGCAAAGCATTGTTAGGAGCAAGAGAAATAGCAGACAGTTGTTCAACCTTGAAATCCTCATCAGGTAATTCATTTTCATAAGGGGTTTTGGAAAATTTGGAAAAATTAAACTCATAAGATTCTACATCAAACTTAGTCAAAACTTTTTCCTTCCTACAAGTATTAAGGAAGGGTCTACCAAATATGATAGGATAGGTTTTACTAGCTTCTTTACCAAGTACTAGAAAATCAGCAGGATATTTAACCTTACCACAAAGAACCTCCACATCTCTTACAATACCAATGGGGCAAACTTGCTCTCTATTGGAAGGTGAATAACCACATCAATGTCTTCAAGCTCACAAGGACCAATCTCATGCATAATTTCCCTGTAAAGATCATAAGGAATAGCACTAGAACTAGCACCAATATCACATAAACCATAATAGCAATGAACACCAATTTTAACAGAGAGCACAGGAGCACTAGCTTTTCTAACTTTCTTAGGATGAGAAACAATATTAGTAGCGTCCTCACAAAAGACAATATACTCATCCTCTATATTTTTAGTGACAAGATCTTTCATAATAGCTACCATAGGCTCGATATCAATAAGCTCATTGGAACCTACAGTTTTCTTTGCGCTTTTGCTAACCACATTAGCCAAAATAGAGTGTTCCCTTACCTTGGAGGGAAAAGGGATCTTATCAACATAAGGTTCATGCAAAATAGGATCAACAGTACGAACCTCTACACTAGCAGGAACGTGGGTAACAACATATTTATAAGGAGCATGGTACTTGTCCCACTCTTTCTTGGGAATCTCAATATAAGATGCAAAAGCATTAAAACATTTCGAAAGAACTTGAGGATCAAGTCCAAACTTATTGCTAATATCACAGAAGTTATCCGTTCCCATAAAAGATTTACTACATTCATAATCATAGTTTATACCTGACCTCCTTCCTTTGTCATTCTCCCAAGCTTCAGTGTTATATTGGATACGGGACAAGCGATCCCATTTCACTTCTTCCTTCATACTTGGGAATGATCCAGCACAAGAAGCATCTAGTAATACTTTATCCTAAAGAGAAAGCCTAGCATAAAAGTTATTCAGAATAATATTGTTAGGGAGTTCATGAATAGGAAATTTAAGCATTAATAACTTCAATCTCCCCCAAGCTTGAGTTGTACTCTCTCCATCAAGAGGCCAAAAATTATATATAAGACTTCTATCCTTTTGGATTTCACTGGGAGGATAAAACTTAGAGTAAAAGAGAGATGCCATCTCCTCCCATTCCATGGATTGTCCATTCTTTAGCAGCTTATACCATGCCTCAGCTCTCCCTTTCAAAGATATGGAGAGTAACTTCTTCTTCACCTGTTCAGTGGTGATACATGCACACTTAAACAACCCGCATAATTCATGGATATAAAGCAAGTGATCACCAGGATGGACAGTTCCATCCCCATAATAATAATTATCCATAACACGATTAACAATGCTCGCAGGTATCTTAAAATGATCTATCTCAACAGGTGGTGGTTTATATACTACCCTTTCAGTGGTAGTAGTTTTCCCAGACAGAAAACCAAGTGGGTTATCCATATTGGAAACAAAGAAACAAACACTAACAAAAGGAAATACTCACAGTAAAAGTTCCCTTACCAGTTCCACTCTTCAATAACGCTTCACTCCCCGGCAACGGCGCCAGAAAATATTCTTGATGACCCATAAGTATAGGGGGTGTATCGCAGTACTTTCGATAAATAGGAGTGTCGATCCCAACGAGGAGCAGAAGGTGCTGAATAGTGGTATGGAGCAGAAAATCCCTGTGAATACTTAGCAAACATTTTTTAGTGGTTTTCTGACAAGGAAACAAAAAAAGAGCAAGTAATAGAAGTAGCGAACAAATGGAGCAAGTGGCCCAATCCTTTCTTAGCAAAGGACAAGCCGGTGGAAATACTTATAAGGACCAAACGTTCTCGAGGACACATGGGAATTCTGTCAAGTGCTTTCGCTGCAAATAGCCGAGTACGTTTCTTTAGTGTTTGTAAGAGTTGTGTGGGTGAACCTTGCTAACATACTGCCCTTCCTAGGACCAATACATACTTGTGATTAAACCCCCTGCAAACATCTGTAACTACAGGAAAATAATTGAGATATAAATCTAACCACAACCTTAAACTCTGAGATCCTACACTCCCTTGTGCAAAGGTGTCCTAATGTGGGTTCAGGTTTCTGTCACTCCGGCAACCCCACGATTAGTAGCCAAGTACACAATGCATTCCCCTAGGCCCATAAATGGTGAAGTGTCATGTAGTCGACGTTCACATGACACCACTAGAAGAATAGCACCACAACTTAAATACTAAACCATTGAATAATAACTCATCACAGATTTGCTACTAACAACATGACTTCTCCCATGTCCTCAAGAACTAAACGAACTACTCACAAGACATAATATGGATCAAGATCAAATATGATATGATAATGGATAATAATCTGAACATAAACAATAATACAATGGTTCCACTCACAAGCATCAACTACAATAGTAATTAACACTGGGAAAGTTTCCCATAATGAACTAAGCAATATCCAACACAATTGTTTACAGCGAGACAGAGTGGTGATGATGGTGATCATGATCCCAATGAAGCTAGCTTGATGACGGTGTTGATGGCGATGGTCTCCCCTCTCCAGGAAGGAATTCCCCCTGCAGAAATCCGTCTGCCAGAGAGATCTTTCTCTCTCGGTGTTTTTCCGCCTCCTAGAGGCAGCGGAAGTCTATCTGTGGTCGCCCCCTGGTGTTAGGGTTCCGTAAGGAAGATATAGGCGAAGGGGCGGAGTTGGAGGCTGAACAGGTGGGCCAAACCCACCCTAGGCGCAGGTTCAGGTGGGTCCGCGCCTAGGGGGGTGGGCTCCCTTTGCCCCCCCTTCGCTCCTCCTTCTGGCTCCCTTCGTCTTCCAGTATAATAATATGTTTCCGTATTTTTCTGGTATTTTTCTGATCTTCGCGAAATTGCACCGAAACACCGTCTTTTCCATCAGAATCCAGACTCCGGCAGTCCATCCTCCAGGAATCATCCAACATGCATAAACAAATGAAAATCCATAAGTAATACCTCATAATAAGACAAATATCAATGAATAGAGGTAAATTATGATATAGAATGGTGATACAAATTGGGCGTATCAGTTATATCACTAGAACGAGAAAAGAGTACATGTCAGTAAACGAGATCAAACTAGGTATGAATATTTCGATGATCGAATCTCGGACATGTAATATATCGCGAGACAAATGGATTAAGATTCTAGCGTAAAAGGTTCTCACGATCACAAGAAAGTCATCATTGAATGTGTGGAAGTCAGTATGGATCTTCAGATCCCGCTTCTGATTATTGATCCGAGAGGGGTATCGAACATGTACACATTATTCGCGAACCATAGGGTGACACACTTAAGAGACACCGACATTATTTGGAACAAATAGTTTCATGCTAAAAAGATTTACAAAGCGCAAGAATTTATTTCACTAGACACCGGAATCGTTTCGGGTGAGATTGCTGAAAGTGTTTCTGCATGTAAAATGAAATACTAGCAAGGGTTTATATGTGAATGTTTGTCCATTAAGGTAATTGACAAAATTCTGAATAAATAAAAGGAGTTTTATTTAAAGAGAGATTGCATTAAATTTGGTGAAAATTTAATGGGACTTTTGAGTGTGATTTTGAGTGGAGAAATGAAGGGGCTATTTTGTGAGTGGGAGCTCCACCCACATGAATGGAGGAGGGGAGGGGGCAGCCCCCATGCGCCGGCCACCCCCTTGGGGTGCCCCCCTCCTATACAAATCCCCCCTCTCCCTCTCTCTCACTCACACCTCCTCGTGAAGGATCTCTCTTCACCTCTAGTTTTTATCCCCCATGGTTTCAGACTAGCGAGATATATGTTCCTGATGCCTTTTCGGCAAGAAAGAGTTGTTGCTTCTGCTGTATCGCTGGAGCGAGGAGGCGAAGGTTGCTCGGTGGCTCGAACGTTTGTGCGAGCACGGATGCGCGCTGATTTGGCGGGGCTAGAACTTCCTCTCGATCTTGAGATCGGCAATCGTTCATCTACATCATCCACGATAACAACCTCGTTAAACTTTTTCGGTCTTCAAGGGTATGTTCTCTACGGATGTATATCCACCCGTTGCTTGTATCTAGTAGATAAATCTTGGTACATAGTTGTTTCCATCGTAGGAATTTTTTTATTTTCTATGCTATGAACCTATAAAGATATCAATTACACCCACCCTCCGCAACAAAGAATTGCCCTAGCGGCCATACAGATGCACACAACCAAAGAAAAAAGAAGAATTATAAAAAATAAAAATCCCGCCACAGTGATCCATTCGTTGAAATAGCGGTACTTGCACCACCTAAAAAGCATCAGAAGTCCAGTTTCTCCAAAAACGACGCTTCCAAGAAGGGAACAGTTCACATACACCATCATGGCCCAATCATAGATCTTAGGTTTTGTGAAGCACCTACCATACCTGATTGATAATTGGACCAACGCAATTTTCAAAAGTACTAGGACACTTTTTTTATACGATTCACCATGTATCTTAACTTGTGTGCTTTGGAGCGAGTGCTCATAAAAAGACAACTTTCTGTCGAGTTAGCAGGAAGAGGGTGGAAATTGAACTCCATGCGTCATAGTTTCCTCCTATTTTTTTTTTTTTGCAAAAATCATATTTACACATACAACATGTCACTTCATCATTGATATGGCAAAGAAAAAAATAATAGAAAACTATGGCGGGAAGGAGAAGACGTGCCAAGAAAAAGGAGAAAACTCAAATTTGCCGAGTGTTTTTTAAATTTCGAGAATTTGCTGTGTATCTCCTCGATAACACTCGGCAAAGTTTCAAGAATTTTCCCTCCCACATGCACAGAATTGGCGCAAAAGGATCTTTGCCGAGTGTCTGTTAGTAGACACTCGGCAAAGACATAGTTTGCCGTGTATCCAAAATTTTGCCGAGTGTTTTTGATTTTTTGCCGTGTATTTTTCTCTTTGCCGAGTGTTCCCTTGATTGGTACTGGGCATATGTGAACTTTGCCATGTATTTGCTTTTTGCCATGTATTATTTTTTCGATATCCGGCCAAGCCAGAGTTTGCCGTGTATCCGGATCTCAGACACTCGGCAAACCGTGAGACACTCAGCATTATTTCGTTTTCCCTGATACTCCGTCAATTAAATTTTGTGATGAAAATGGCACTTGATGATAAACAGTCCGTTTATTAAAAAGTAGCATAGAATACAAACAGAAATAGTGTAAACGGTAAAAGAAAATTTAGCCAACAAATATAGTTCACATGTCTAGGCTCAACCAAATTTAGACCTGTCCAGAATTAGCCCTTGGAGGCCGGGCAGCACCTAGCGCACGCATGCAGCGGATAAAGCCGTTCGCTCAACCCACCTCACCGGCCGGACGTCCCTCCATCCAGCCACAACAGACACAAATCAATAGACCCTCCATCGATCCATTCGTTAGCTTCTCTTTCTCCACGAATTGAATCCATCGATGAAGGCGAATGGCAGCACGAGCCGATCGTCGTCCATGACCTGCAACCTGCAGGTGCCCGGCGCCTACGCCCGGGAGGACGGCCCGACGCAGCCGCAGACGGCCACCTGCTGCACGGCGCTGCACCGTGGTCCTGGGTCGACGCAGCTGCGGTTCGCGCCGATCAGGACGCCTGGCTCCGCGGCGGCGATGCGGGACGGCCACGACCACGGCGCAATCGAGGAGGAGGAGACCGAGGAAGACGAGGGGCAGCAACAGCAACAGCAGCAGCAACAACAGAAGAAGAAGATGAGCAAGACGCCGACGAGGAAGGCGGCGGAGGCGACCAAGTCGATGATCAAGAAGATGGTGCGCAAGTGCAAGTCGTCGGTGGCGGACGTGGACGCGTCGCGGATCGCGGCCGCCGCCGAGCCCGGCACGCCGTCGCGGCTCCAGCGCAGCGCCGCCGTGCGACGGGACTGGAGCTTCGAGGACCTCCACGCCAGCGGCGGGAAAAACGCCGCCTGATCAGGGGATTGATCGAGCGCGCGGCGTGCTTCGACCCGCATGTTGTAGTACGTGTCAGCTGAAACGGCATGGCACGAGAAATGTTCCCTATCGATCGAGGATATTGTACGTGTCAGTTGTGTATATCTGGATGGGACCATGTTCATGCATGTATGTAAGTAGTGCAAGTGTTGAAGCAAAATGTTCTCTGTATCTACTACACAATTGGAAGAAACTCTTTTCGCAAACGATGGAATTAGTTTGTTGCAAATTGCAATGCTATGTAATTAAATTTCTTATTATTCACCGAAAAATATATAAAAAATGTTTTTTTCGTGAGAGCGAAATTCTGGTATTCACGAGGCGAAAGCCCTATACATGCACGTCTGGCAGATGGGCCCTCCATCAGCAAAATCACGAGCCCCATCTATCCATCCATCACAAGCCCATCTATCACGACAGACGTCCCCTCCGACGCGGTGACCCTGCCGCCATGCCTCGCCGTCGCATCTGGCGACCTCTGGTGGCCTCCGCTCGCCGAGTTCTCCCACCCATGCCCGTGGAGGTGGCTCCCAGTTTTCCAACTGTCCGTCGTTTCCCCAGGTTCGATTTCCCTTTCTTCTTCATCTGCTCGTTAATTTACTTGGTCCCCATAGTTTTGGAGGTGATTGGATCTTGATTAATGTTTTAAATAGCCGGCTATAGCCTATAGCCGCGGAGGGTTTGAGACCTTTTAACCAGCTGTTGCACTTAGCCGTACCATGGGGAAAAAACCGCTATAGCATGTCTATAGCCGGCTATTTAAAACTATTCGATGACAATATCTTATTTTGTGTCGGATGCATGCAGCTGCCACGAGTTTCTTCATAAACCTCGAAAACCCTTGGAGGGCGGCGTAGTCCCCATGGATGTACTTCCGATGAGCAGCCACCGTGACGGTTCTATATACGATTGCACGCACACATGGAAGAAGCATTACCATATCGCTGACCGTAACGAGAGTAAGAGACTGATAAGTCCTTTCACAAATTTTTGATTACCTATCCGTGTGTCGAAAAATCTAGAGCTTAATTTGGCCACACATGTTTTCTTCTTTTTGTGAAGCTTCGTTGGAGGCGATGACCCTAACGCACCCTGACCACTGCGTCTTCCTCAACGGAAACTGCAGGCGGCATCCACCAAACTGCATGTTCCAGATCTTCTCGTTGAAGCTGGCCAAACCTCATGTTGATGGTGGGTCGCTGCAGTTGTACGGATACGTCGCGGTGCGGGATAGTTTGGACCGGTTGCTTAACTACGTCGTTCGTGCTAGCAGGGACGATCCCGTCACCGTGGCGCAGGTATACATTGATACTTATCTGCAATTCTTATGGGATGATCACATCAAATTGGACGGCTTATGGGATGAACTGGGAAGGAGGCAACTTATTTCATAAGCCTCCCAAAGAACTAGGCCTATGTATTGGAGAAGGTTTAACACATGCAGAACCTCCTAATTAAATTGGCTGTGGAAATTAATTAGACTAATCTCGATACTACTAGATGGGGCAGTTAGCTTAGTATATACAGCTTTTTTTTACTTAAAAAATATATATACAGCATTTTTTTATTTGTTTTAAATTCCACATCAATATAATGTGTAAGACCATTATCGGTGTGGTCCATATAGCTCATTGTTAAGTAGACTAATCTCGACACTACTAGATTAAGATATAATGTGTAGTACTGCCTTTTTTATTTGTAATATACTCCCTTCGTTTCAAAATATAGGATGTTTTAGCTTTGTGAAGCAAATGTATTTAGACTTCTTTTAGTATGTAGGTTCACTCAAGTTTAGAGTGAATCTACACATTAAAATATGTCTAGATACATTTTTTTTATAAACCTAAAATATTTTATATTTTGAAACGGATGGAGTACTAATTCCACATCAGTATAATACGTATGACGATTATTGATGTGGACATGTGGTCCATATAGCTCATTAGGAAATAGCAATGTGGTATTGCAAACTGCTTTTTTCATGTTGTGATATCACATATATACATAATTAATGAAATTCGATGCTAAACTCTTGATAGCGTACAATAAAATGGTTAATCTCTTTTACTTATGTTATTAGAGATGCTTCAATGTGATTAATTCGTATGAAGTCTTACATTGTTAATTAACGATTTCCTCTTGAATGCTTCTAATCATAAAACTACACGACTATCTTGGATTCCAAAAAAAGTCAAACACAATATGTGGGACTCTTTGTTGCCAATAATAAAAGTCTGGGTCTGTTTATCTTCTTATTTGGGTGGGCTTATGGTATTAAATATTTGGGACTTAATAAAACAAAACAATATTGGGGGTCCGGTTTTCCGACTCTTAACACCATTCAAATGGTCATGTTACAATATCTTGTTTGTGAATTTAAATATATCCCCTTTAGTTATAATTTTTAGTGCTACTGAGACATCATATGGATAGTATTTTGTTTTAGATATTTCTTACTTTTATACGACGGTCTACTAAATGATAGTAATTCTGTAGGGTTCTTCCATTGAGATGTGCTCCCCTAAGCGAGGGATAGATTTGTGTGGCAATATTCTGATTGAATATAACATGAAGATCAAGACAGGTGAACAAGAAAAACATGATCTACAACTGATTGATGGTGCATCAATATTACGATTCAAAGACTTGCGGAATTGTCATGTGTTCATGAATCGTATCATGGGAGATTGTGGCGCAATTGATATGACCGCCTCAGGTCTTGAAGATGCAGTTGAGGCAACTATAGAAATTCTCCTATCAGAAGTGCAACGTGGATTCAACATGTGTCTCCGTTGCTTTCCTAGTGGGTTGAAGCAAGAAATCCAGATCTTCGATGGTGCGGTAAGTGAGCCTTGCAGCTTAAAGAGGTCGGTCGTTTCTGTAGTGATAGGTTCCTTTTTGAGCTTCAAGTTCAAGCTGGGTTCAGAATCATCTGATTTCGTTGAACGCCAGTGCTCCTTCAGGGCAAACAATCATGGGTTTTCATCTCAAAATATGAAGACTGATTTTGCGTTAATATCCACTAAAGTGACTTGGTCGGCTTTGCCTCGGCCGCACTAAACTCAAAATAGTGTCCAAGTCTTCAAGTTAGATGCTACTTGGACTTGTGGCAAACACCTTCGTTGTAGAATTAACCCTTCATAAGTTAATGTTCTAGGCATGGAAAATATGGGTTGTAATCCAAGTGCTGTAATAAGAAGTATTGTATTGTGTACTTGCATCAGTTCAGTCGCCGTGCTCATTCTGTATTCGTCCACTGCAATCTTCTATATCTAAATAGCAATCCCCCACTAACTGAATTTCCAGCGTTTTCCGTGTCCATGTCGCCTTTTATTCGCCCACCCTCAGCTGGCGCCTTCATACGCTGCATCGCGATTGGACATCGCTAATTCTAATTGGGCTGGACGAGAAGCCCAGACTGAGAGTCGCTTGCCCTAAAAAAAGTAGTCTAAAAAAAAGTAGTCAACCTCACCCTTATTCTCCCACGCTCGGTCTGTTCCTCTTCCCCCATGGCGTTGTCCGCTGCCGCGACCTACGATTTCTCTCCAGTGCGACCTATGCCCTTCTCGGTACAAATGCCCATGAAACCGCCCCATCATACCCACCATTCATCTGCCATGATTGCCCTGTAATTGCAGAAGAAACTGCTGCGATGAACTGATCAGGCACCACCTCCATCTTTAAAAAGCTCACTCTGTTCCAATGGAGTTCCAGCGCGACTGCCTCCTCGCGTCCACCTCTGCAACTGTAATCCACATCTGTCCCCTTTATTTTTATCCCCTCGCTCATATTGGTCAATTTGTCAGGTTGCTCTCCGCTCTAGATCTGATCGACATTTGCCTCCTCCGATTTGGTTGGATTTTCATTGGATTATATGTGTTACTCAGTACTCACTCTAGCCTCCACTGAATTGGTGCGATTACAATTGGATTCTGAGTGCTGGTTTCAAAGATGAATCTACTGATTACTCCGCAGCTATGTTTCTGAAAACTAAGGTAAGTATCCCAAGATTGGTATGTTCCAGTGATTTCTCTTAGCTTTGACATTCTCAAATAAGAAAATTTATTTATTTTCCTATTTGGCATGATTAATTGTCAAGTTTTCTGAATATTTGACATGATTAATTTATTGAATATGCTCATGAAGCCGTCAGATGCATCCATCGAGTAGAAACTGCTCGATTTAACTGTTCCGACTGCATCCAATTTAAAAACCAAGCTGTGTTGCCATCAGCATAACCATACCACCCTGCTTGCATCGCCACCTCTTGCAGTAGTCTTCACGTTGGCAGCCTCCAGCTCCCGATTTTAATCCCCTTTTTTTCAATCCCACAACATATGTTCCTCAATCTGGTAGGTTTCGGGCTCAGAAGCTCCTCGACCTTTTGCCCCTCCACCTGATTTGATTGAATTATGCGTGGTGCTTGCCGAATGTAGTAGTAGCAGGAAGCGACAATCATCACATGTACTGCCTACTGACGCTAGACAGCAATGCCTGCTTGCATCAGTACACAAGCTCTCATCTGTCCCTTAATTTTTAATTTACACATAGGATGAGCACATGCATTTTCTACTTTCCTACTCTTGCTGGTCGCACGCTCCCTTGAATTAATTAGTTACATTGGAATTTGCTCTCCATCGCAAGGCCCTACTGACACCACCGGTACAATTATCTAAACATCCTAAGATATTTTCATACCACTAGCTTTTCTTGGATCGATGTTGATGGCCAGCAAGTGCTCATATTTTTTTAAGTCTGTACTCTACTGTAATTCTGTTATCAGGAACAATTGATGTTTACCTCATAACAAGCACTTTTTGTGCAGCTCCCTCTAACTTCTTTTTTGAGCATTCGTATAGTCAAACTTTCAGGACCTGAAGATGTTAGAGCAAGAAAAGGATTTTCAGTTTCAACTGAAACGGAACTCTTGGGGACAGATCAAATGCTGCATTTGCTTTTAGTTATACAGGTCGGGGTCGCTAGCTAAGTTGAACTAATAGCCCCTCACATTGTTCTTTTCTTTAAGGATGAATGAGTGCCCATGTCTTGCATTATCCAGATGTAAAATAGATGATGAATGAATGAAGGTGCTTCATAGACAGATCAAATATGAAAAGCTGTTGAGGTTACATTTTTTTCCTTCGTTAATGAACTTTTTCTTTCGAACTGTTATTGTATCCATCATATGAATACAATATATACGGTAATGTTAGTATAGTTACATCTTTCAAAGATAGTACTTTGAATTTAACTCCTCACAGAAAACTCCCGGAACTGTAAGTTCAATTTTCCCTGGTAAAATACATAGTGTCAACAATTTGTATGCGAATGTTCCCGCATCAACGCGGCGGGGAATCATCTAGTTGTCTCCAATTTTGCTTCCCATTTTACTTACTACCAACGCTGATGGTTAATAAGTTAACGCTAATTTGATCATCACATTTACGAAAATGTGAACTCCTTGCCTTTATATGCTCTCGCTAGCACATACAAGCACCTAAATTATTGTACACCAGGCTAAACCTTATGTACTACTCCCTCCGTCCTAAAATGTAAGGCATCTAAGCTTTAGTTAAAAGTCAACATCTTTTAAGTTTGACCAAGCTTATACAAAAAAATACGAATAATCAAATGGACAAATTGGGAAAGTATACTTTATGGTGAATCTATTGATATTGTGGATGTTTATATTCTTACATATAAATTTGATCAAACTTTTTTTTAAAGGAGAATATATTAATATCAGGAGATATCAATTACACCTAGCCTCTGCAACAACGCAATACCCTATTAGCATTACAGATGCATACATCCAACAAAATAATAAAGAATTAAAAAAAGTCCCGCTACAGTGATCAGATCCTTAAAACAGCAGAATAACACAAGAAATCCAACAACTCCAAAAGTGATGCCTCCAAGAAGGGAACAGTGCTCAAGCGTCGTCATCGCCCTGATCAAAGACCATAGGTTTTCACCCTGGAGAAAGCAGTCCGCACACACAAACAATGCCTTCAACAAGGTCATTTTCCGGCACAACCAGTTAAGGCCAGACCTTGGGTTTTCACCCTGCATGATTAGGCACGGAATTCCTCATGTGCTATCGCCCCCGCTTGCCAATTCCGCTACTCTAATTCACAAAACACCAAGTCAGAAACCCTACGTCCCCAGGACTCAAACTTCCATTGTCCGTCTTTAGTTCGCGGCTTCCGTACCATTCGTCGCGTCTGGCTTCACCTTAGAACCAAGTATGCTCCATAATGACAACAAATTGCAGAGCTTCAGAAGGCCATTTCTGAAACCAAACGGCCAGCAAAAAACATGGTTGCACGTGACCAAAACACCGTTCGCGGCGGCGAACTCCAGGCATGTCGTCCATTTGGAATTCGCCGGCGGAGTCTTCTAGGACTCGGTAGTCCACCTAAGATCAATGACGACTGGCGATGGGTAGTTCTTCATCACAGAGAGAGGGGAAATCCAAGGATGACCACCTTTATTCACACTGGTGGAAAAAGGGCCTGCAGTCCCGGGCCGCAACTGGCTCTAGTCCCGGGCCCGGGACTACGAAAACGGGACTAGAGCCCCCCCCCCCCTCTAGTCCCGGCTCGCTACGGCCCTCGACTGATAACAGCCACGTGGCTGTTTCAGCGCCACGGGGGGCGGAAACCCTTTAGTCCCGGGCCGTAACACCACCCGGGACTATAAGGTTTTCTGCCGTGGCAGAGAATTGTGTGTTTCTCTGCCGCGACAGAGATTGTGTATTTTCTTTTTTTTGCCATTTCGTTCCTTTTTAGTTTTGTGTTTCATTATAATTTTAAACATATATTTAAGTACACATATTCTACGCTAGTACATACACAGTACACGTTGATGCATGTATATAATTAATCGATCCCTTGCAAGCATACATTGATGATATATAGATCAAAAGGAAGACATGTTTTGAAATTACATGGTCATTGATGAATATATATATCATATCAGCTACATGGAGATCACTAAGGCAAATCGGGTTCCACGTCATCCGCATAATGCTATCCATGTACATCAAGGACTTCCTTCATCATAAATCCCGCCAGCTCCTCTTAAATTGCTCTTTTGCGCTGGTCCGGCTCTAGTTTGTCCCGCAAATCATAAATATAATGTGAGTCAACTTTTCGCTCACTGGTCAACTCGTGGATGTACTCGCAAATGTAGTATCTACATAAATGAGTTTCCGATGGCTGCTGTAAACTCTTCACCATTTTATAAGTTAGCTCCTCTTTGAATGGACCTGGTATTTGTTGTCTGAACTGTGTCCAACACCTGCTCGGTAAAAAAAATGAACAAAGGAGTTATTAGTTACTTGATATCAGGAAATGAATGAAAGAGGACGATATAATGCTATAATGATTGAAATTACTTATGGAGCATTGCTTTCATGTTGGTCCACTGCTCTTGGTCCCAACTTAATGAGTCGTGGACTTCAACTAGAGACTTGTCAACTTGAATGTTTAGCAAGATCCAGTGGAATCTGAGGACGTTTACATAAGCATACATGCATAGCTCATCGAGTAAGCAAAAATAAAATATGTAATAAACACTCACTTAAAGTTGTAAGGAAATAGTATTTTCTTAACAAAATTATTCTCGGTTAAGAACCTACACAGATCTTCCTCCACGTCCTTGGGGTGATTATTTAACGTATATTCATTAATGATATATGGGTCAATGAACCCAACGTCGTATCTTCTAGCTCTTTTGCATTCAAGCATCTTCATTCTGCAGAATACAATATCATCATACAAAAGGATATATAGTTAGGATAATATATTAAATGCAATGAACGAGCTGAGCTACAAACTTAATTATAGAAATAAATCACTTACATACAGTAGAAACCAATCATAGATTTGTCTAGGGTGCGCTGGTTGTATAACTGAAACAGTTCGGTCATTTGAACCTGTATCGAGTATGGTTTGAAGTGATGCTCCTTTCTAACGTCCACCGAAAACCAATCTTTCTGATGCTTTTTTCTGCTTGCGACATGTACCATTCGTGCAGATTTCGCATATGTGTGGATAGACGCACGAGCTCCTCATTACTGACTAGAGGCTCCCCTTGGACATACTGCCATACTATCTGACCCACTGGCATATCTTTATAACTTAAATATTGACCAAGAGACATATTTGCTTCGGTAGCAAGTGCTTTGGCCTGCGATACAGTGATTCCCATTAGTGCAGCATTATTACGGGCTCTGGGGTCCATTATTTGCATGTCTATATCCATTTCAGCTCTGAAGGCCTTGTCGAGGTCTGAAATGACTTTGAGCGGGGTGACCGATTGATTCTTCTGTGCTCCGAGCTGGGCAACTTGCTTCCCACTTTTTGCACTTGTGATTTTTTTCTTCTTTGCTTGCTTAATAATCTCCCGGTCATAGTCTGATTCCAGATTCATCGATATCTGGGATGGTTGCTCAAGAAAGGACTTAGCCCACTTTTTGGTTTTTTCATCATATACCGGCTTTGGCTCAAGCTTTTTGGGTGCAAAATGCGCCTTAACTTGGGCATCCACATCCGCGTTAGTTTCCTCATCGGTCTTGTCATAAGGTCTCTTTGGAAGAGCCGGCGGGATGTCGACTATCTTCGCCGTTTGACCTTTCTTCGATGTGGGGTGCGGGGGAGCGTCGAACTTCCATTTCTTCGACGAGGTAGTAGTATTGCACGGAGGCGGAGGCGGAGATCGAGTATTGCGCTGAAGGGTTTCGCGGCATAGTAAATCAAAATTTTCTACGGATGCGAACAGAGGGAAAGCCAAGATCTAATCTAGGAGATGCAAACAACGAGAGAGATTGGATTAGATCTTCATACCCTTGAAGATTCGCACAGCGGAACGTTCGTCGGAACGTGGGTGATGTAGTCGTACTCGCTTCTCCTCCTCGCGATCCGATCCGATCTAGCACCAACAAGTGGCGGTGGCTCCGTGAGATGCACACGTGCAACACCTCGACGTCTCCTCCTTCCTCGAACTAGCAAGTATGGTGGAGAGACGGATTGGATCTACAACACGACGGCGTGGTGTATATGGTGAAGAATTTCTGCAGCAGGGCTTCGCCTACAAACAGTCGGGAGGGAGAGAGGAGGGCAGCAGGGCGGCTAGGGTTGGAGGGGAAGGTGTGGGGGTGGTGCGCCCCCAGCCCTCTTTATATAGAGGGGTGGGGTGGAAACCCTAGCCCCCTCCCCCAAGCCAAGGCCGGCGGCCAAGGAGGAGGAGTGGGGGGCAAGGAAAACCCCCCTTCTAGAAGCTCTATCTAGGGTTTAAACCCTCTTTGGCCGGCTGGGCCCTATGGGGCCTTGTGCCCCTGGCCCAAAGCGGCCAGAGCACTCCCTCATAGGCCCATGCCCCCTCCCGGAAGGTGGGGCCACGTTGGTACCCTTCCGGAAGGTTCTAGAAGCTTCCGGTACAATACCGATTAACCCGGAACAATTCCGAACTCCAAAACCTGCACTGCCTTATATGAATCTTATTCTCCGGACCACTCCGGAACCTCTCGTGATGTCCCGGATCCCATCCGAGACTCCGAACAAAAACTCATAAACCAATTATCCAATCTATCCTAGCGTCGAGACATGTTAAGTGTGTGACCCTGCGGGTTCGAGAATATGCAGACATGATCTTCTATCAATAATCAACAGCGGGGTCTGGAAACCCATATTGACTCCCACACATTCGATATCACTTTGTGATTAACTCCTTAACCACATGCTTGCAAGCGGTGTTGATATCGATTACCGAGTGGGACCGAAGTATATCTCTCCGACTTGGGAGGGACAAATCCCATCTCGATACATACAACCCAACAGATACTTTCCGATCACCTGAGAGACACCTTTATGATCACCCTCTCATAGGATGACGTTTGATGACCTCAAAGCTTTCTTCCGATACCAGGGAGTTGTATTATCTCATGGTCTAAGGAATACAATATTTGACATAAGAAAAGCTTCGCAAAGACGAACACGATGACACGATCTAATTGCTTCGCTTAGTTTGGTCATCCACCATATCATTCTCCCAATGATATGATCTCATTATTAATTGACAACTCATGTCCATGGTTAGGAAACCTTAACCATCATTAATCAATGAGCTAGTCCATAGAGGCGTACTAGGGACACGGTGTTGTTCACAAACCACACAAGTATTAAAGTTTCTGCTTAATACAATTCTAGCATGGAATATAAACATTATCATGAATAAGAATTATAATAATAACATCTTTATTATTGCCTCTAGGGCATAATTCCAACATGCGCGGAGGCGGAGATCGAATTGATGTACTCCTGCTGCGGCGATCGTCAGCGGGGCGGGGTGGACTTGGAGGTTGGCGATAATCGGGTTGGGGTGGACTTGGAGGTTGACGATATTCGATGCGGGGTGGACTTGGATTCCTTGGAGTCGGTGGCCTTGGCGCTGAGCCTGAAAACTTGATGTACTTCTTATTCCATAGAATGATGTTGCGCTTGACATCTCCTAGTTTCGTAAGGCCTTCAGGCGTAGCGATTTCAATCTCTAGGTCCGCAAAATCCTCCACTATGTCATCCACCGTGACACGAGCATAGCCTGGTGGAATCGGAAGTGAATGGTGGAGTGCTCCAGGTAGACAAGGTAAAGCAGTGTCGATCGCCACCTTGAAGGACAGTTTGTTCATTGGCTGATGTAGCTCACATTGTGCAATCTCTCTGACATCATCCACGGGGTAGTGAGGAGACGGTGCATCATCTAGCAGTGCTTGATCATCAGCCCGGACCTCCGTGGAAGCCACGCTGCTTCTCCGCTAGCTAAGATCCAATGCAGGATCATCAGCCAGCGGGTGAGTTGATGACGGCGGCCTTTGGCTAATTTCATGCATGGGGTTCTTCAGACCAGCTAGGTCTTGCACTACCGTGGAGATCTGGTCTGCCTCCCGGTCCTTCTTTCTCTGACGGCTTTTGTAACTGGCATCGTACTGAGGAAACCCTTTCTTCCAAGAGACACCGGCGCCTTTGCCTCGTGTTCGTCCTCCCTTTTCAGGATTCCCTAGGGTGCGTGTCAGCTTGTCGTTCTCTTTCTCGGGACAGAACAATCCCAATTGAGCATCGTTCATTGCTTGAATAAGGTCTTGGGAGGGATTTATAATTTTTTTATGAAATAATGTCTTCCCTGTTTCTAGGTCCAACGATCCCCTGTGCCGGTACCACCAGTGTTTTGACCTCTCGGGCCATCCATCTGTACCAGGAGTGACGCCTCTATCCCTCATTTTCTTCTCCAAAGTTTCCCACTTAGGGACGGCACTCTTGTAGCCACCTGTCCCCATTTTATGATGGTATTTCTTTTGGGCAGCATTTAACGCGTTCTTTGCCGACTTTGCCATTGCTTTATCAGATTGCTTGTACTGTACAAAATCGGGCCACTGTTCTCTCAACTTCTCGTTTACTCCTTTGAAGTCTGAAGTTTTCTTTTTCGCGACATATTTCGCGTATAAACTTTTCTTGTGGTTTCGGTACAGTTCATCCATCTTGCTCAGAGCCCACTCCTTGACTTTCGCTCTATTTTCAAGCCCATCCGGCCTTGGGGTAATACCATCTACCTCAAATTCTTCATACTCTAGAGGTAGTATGAAATGCGCTATGAGCTTCTGCCAAAGGTCGTCTTTGGCATCATCGGTGGCATAGCTGTTGGATTCTTCACCGGGTTTCTTTGACTGATTCCATTCTTGGATGGTGATCGGCAGGTTGTCCCTAACAAGCACCCCGCATTGATTTATAAAAATCCTCCGGTGCTTCTCTGGAGCAATCGGTTCACCATCATCATCTATTTCTTCGATGGTGAACCTCTAATTACCATCCAACTTTTTGTTCGGCCCTCGTTTCGTTCGAGCTGTCGATTGCTTCGATCCGGTGGGCTAAAAGAAGAAGAGAGAGTGATTAATATATATCTAGATCAGTTAATGAATATAGGTAACACGAGGCTTTATATACATATATATGTACCTCACCGGATCCTGTCGAGTGGCCATCATTATTGTTGTTATTTGTTTGCCCTTCATCCATCCGGTCTTCCCCTTGGTACATTAGGTTTTTCTCTAGTCCATCACCGGATGGATTCATATATGAGGATATCTCTTCCTCGAGCAAAATATCTTTGCAAGGTAGTAATATTAAGAGGAATTTCACCTTTTATCATGCCCTGAAGAAAACCTTCACCGATGCGACCAGGATCTTCGGATGGATCCATGAATTAATTATCTATAAAAAAAAGAGAGGTAAACAGGTTATAAAAAACAATAACCCTAATAACTAAAACAAAAAAAATAACCCTAATATTATTTGCGGTAAAACAATAATCTTAATAACTAAAACAAAAAACAATAACCCTAATATTACTTATGGTAAAACAATAATCCTAATAACTAAAATGAAAAAAAACTAATATTATTTGTGGTAAAACAATAATCCTAATAACTAAAAAAAAACCCTAATATAAAAAACTATAGAAAAAAACTATAACAAAAAAACCTAATAATCCTAATTATAATAATCCTAACTATAAAAAAACTATAAAAACTATAGAAAAAACTATAACAAAAAACCCTAATAATCCTAATAATCCTAATTATAATAATCCTAACTATAAAAAACTATAAAAAACTAACTACTAATTACAAAAAAACACCCTGCACCTCCCTCGAAACCGATCGACAGTAAAGACGTGTGTGGACATTGCCATGGCAACAGCGGCGAAGACGGCACAAGACAAGGCGCGGAGAGCACGACGCCGGAGCGGCTAGCGGCAAGGAGGCGCGTGTTAGAGCGGCGGCACGACGGAGCACGCACGGCAGATCAGCGGCGGAATCGGACAGCACCTCCCCTGCGTGTGCTTCGTCTTTATCTCTGTGCGCGTGCTTCGTGTTCGTCAAGAAATGCTAAGTATTGGGGCAGCACCTCCTGGCGCGCAGAATATATACAGACCCCCCTTTAGTCCCGGGCTAAGCCATAGCCCGCGACTAAAGGGTCTTTAGTCCCGGGTCGTGGCTTAACCCGCGACAAAGACCCTACCTTTAGTCGCGGGTTAAGCCACGTCCCGGGACTAGAGGGTTTTTTCGGCCGCTTCGATTTCACGTGCGCATGCACCCTCTAGTCTCGAGTCTAGCCACGACCCACGACTAATTTGTTTTTTGTAAATTTTCCTTTTTTAATTCAAATCAAATATAAAAATTTGGAAAACCATATATTTTATTGTAAAAATCCAAATAAAACAAATAATATGTCTATTATTATCAGAAAAATATAAAGAATATTAATATAATATCCATATATCTGTTTGCATCATTTCTAAATTATTTCATTTGTAAATTTTCTTTTTTTAATTCAAATCAAATACAAAACTTTGGAAAATCATATCTTTTATTGTAAAAATCCAAATAAAACAAATAATATGTCTATTATTATCAGAAAAATATAAAGAATCTTAATATAATATCCATATATATGTTTGCATCATTTATAAATTATTTCATTTGTAAATTTTCTTTTTTTAATTCAAATCAAATATAAAACTTTGGAAAATCATATCTTTTATTCTAAAATCCAAATAAAACAAATAATATGTCTATTATTATCAGAAAAATATAAAGAATCTTAATATAATATCCATATATCTGTTTGCATCATTTATAAATTATTTCATTTGTAAATTGTCTTTTTTTAATTCAAATCAAATATAAAACTTTGGAAAATCATATCTTTTATTGTAAAAATCAAAATAAAACAAATAATATGTCTATTATTATCAGAAACATATAAAGAATATTAATATAATATTCATATATCTGTTTGCATCATTTATAAATTATTTCATTTGTAAATTTTCTTTTTTTAATTCAAATCATATCTTTTATAAAGAATCTTAATATAATATCCATTTAGTCCCGGTTGTAGTCACAAACCAGGACTAAAGATATTTCACGCCATTTCCCACCGGTTCGCGCCAAGTTTTCCCGCCAAGTGTTAGCTAGTCCCGGTTTGTCCCGGTTTTTAATATTAATAAATGTCTTGAGTGTTACCTAAATATGAAGATGTTGTATTTAGAGGAAAAGGCCTATAAATAGACCAGGCTATAAATAGAGGAAAAAGCCTATAAATAGAGCAGCCTATAAATAGAGCAACCTATAAATAGAGGAAATAGAGCAAGCTGGATCGAGCAACCTATAAATAGAGGGAAATGCCTATAAAAAGAGGGTTCATCTTTAGTCTCGGTTGAAGAAACCAACCGCGACTGAAAGGATTGCGGCAGACTGCGCTAGGCAGCACTAATAATAGGGGTGAGTATCGACATTATGTCGTGCGGCTTGTACCTTGTCCCGGATGGTTTCACCAACCGGGACTAAAGATGACCTCCTCTGTTCCAAAGCCCTTGAAGATGCTTCCTTATGGCCTAGCACGGTTACGAACATACTTCTTTAAGGTTCCCATGAACCTCTCAAAGGGAAACATATTGTGTAGAAATATAGGACCGAGAATGGAAATCTCTTCGACTAGGTGAACCAACAGGTGCGTCATAATATTGAAGAAGGATGGTGGGAACACCAACTCAAAACTGACAAGACATTGGACCACATCATTCTGTAACCGTGGTAGATCTTCAGGGTTGATTATCTTCTGAGAGATTGCATTGAGAAATGCACATAGCTTCACAATGGGTACTCGAACATTATCTGGTAGAAGCCCCCTCAATGCAATCGGAAGCATCTGCGTCATAATCACGTGGAAGTCATGATACTTTAGGTTTTGGAACTTTTTTCTGCCATATTTAATATTCCCTTTATATTCGACGAGAAGCCAGACGGGACATTAATACTGCTTACGCATTCAAAAAATATTTCCTTCTCTTGTTTGGTAAGAGCGTAGCTCGCATGACCTTGAAACCATTCTGGATGCAGGCCATCTGGGTCTTCCATATGTTGATGGTCCTTTCGTGCTTCCGGTGTACCTTTTGTCTTCTCATACACGCCCAAGAAGCCTAGCAGGTTCATGCAAAGATTCTTCGTCACATGCATCACATCGATTGCAGAGCGGACCTCTAAGAATTTCTAATATGGTAGCTCCCAAAATATAGATTTCTTCTTCCACATGGGTGCGTGTCCTTCTGCGTCCTTCAGAACATATTTTATGCCAGGACCCTTTCCAAAGGTTACCATTTGATCCAAATCTTTGACCATATCAAATATATCAGCACCAGTACGCTCCTTAGGCTTCGTCTAGTGACATGCCAGGCCGTTGAAATGCTTGCCTTTCTTTCTTAAGGTATGTTTGGCCAAAAGAAATCGACGATGCTCATTGTACACATTATTCTTACAATGTTCCAAATATATATTTTCAGTCTCATCTAAACAGTGTGTGCATGCATTGTATCCCTTGTTGGACTGTCCTAAAAGGTTACTAAGAGCAGGCCAATCATTGATTGTTATGAAAAGCAATGCTCGGAGGTTAAATTCTTCCTTCTTGTGCTCATCCCACACGCGTATGCCGGGTTCGTGCCGCAACTGTAAAAGTTCTTCCACTAATGGCCTTAGGTACACATCAATGTCGTTGCCGGGTTGCTTCGGACCTTGGATCAACACTGGCATCATAATGAACTTCCGCTTCATGCACAACCAAGGAGGAAGGTTATAGATGCATAGAGTCACAGGCCAGGTGATGTGACTGGAGCTCTGCTCCCCAAAGGGATTCATGCCATCTGTACTTAGACCAAACCTTAAACTCCTTGCATCATCTGCAAAGTCCGGGCACTTTATATCGATTTTTCTCCATTGCGACCCATCAGCGGGGTGTCTCAACATCCCATCTGACTTACGTTCCTCTTTATGCCATCGCAACAACTTGGCGTGCTCTTTGTTTCTGAATAAGCGTTTCAACCGTGGTATTGTAGGAGCATACCACATCACCTTGGCAGGAACCCTCTTCCGGGGGGGCTCGCCCTCAACGTCACCAGGGTCATCTCGTCTAATCTTATACCGAAGTGAAGTGCATACCGGGCATGCATCCAAATTCTCGTACTCCTCACCGCGGTAGAGGATGTAGTCATTAGGGCATGCATGTATCTTCTGAACTTCTAAACCTAGAGGGCAGACAACCTTCTTTGCTTCGTACGTACTGGCGGCAATACGTTATCTTTTGGAAGCATATTCTTCATCATTTTCAGCAACTTTTCAAATGAGGAGTCGGGTATAGCACACTCAGCCTTCCATCACAGCAATTCCAGTGTGCTTCCCAGCTTTTTTAGACCATTTTCGCAATTTGGGTACAACAACTTTTTGTGATCCTCTGACATGTGATTAAACTTCTCCCTATCCTTTTCAGTTTCACAATCTCTTCGTGCATCGGCAATGGTCCGACCAAAATCATCAGCGGGTTCATCATGTGTCTCTTCTTCATCCTCCCCTTCAGCATCCCCCATGGAAGTATCTACGTACTCAGGGAAACCATGATAATTGTCATCCTCCTCGTTTTTTTCATTTTCTTCCATTATAACCCCTCTCTCTCCGTGCTTGGTCCAACAATTATAATTGGGCATGAAGCCGGACTTCAACAGGTGGCTGTGAAGGGTATTTTAGTCAGAGTAATCCTTCTGATTCCTACATCCACTACATGGACAGAATACAAAACCATTGCGCTTGTTTGCATCAACAACATAGATGAATTCATGCACACCATTAATGAACTCGCCGGAGCGTCGTTCAGTACCATACATCCATTCCCGGACCATCTGCATTATAGTAAAAGTATATCAAAAACCATTACACAACATGATAAAATTATTACAAGTTATATTGAGAGCTTCTAGAGCATTAATTTTTAATTTTGAAAAATTTACATGCACTAGTTTTGAATTGGAGAAAACAATCAACATGATAAATGTGGAGTTTTTTATTATTGTTCTATCAGTGAAAACCTCATTCCATTCTAATCTCTGAAACTCTAAAATTATACATTTCAATTTTTAGTAACTATGTGCCTAATCAAAATTTGTTACACATATATATCAAAATCCTTCTACTTCTAGAGCATGCATGCCTTGATCCATATCTCTATACTTCTAGAGCATTATAGAGCTAAAGTAGCAATAAGAGATGAAAGAATTAAGTTCTAACCTTTTAAAGCTTTGGATTTAGAGGTTGCAAACTAAATCTTGACAAATCTTGAGAAAAAATGGCATGAACTCTCTTGCTTCTTTGAGAAAAATGGCCACCATATGCTTTAGGGCAACAGGACAGGAAGCAGAATATATAGTGGTGGACAACTAGACCCGGGCCGTGATACGACCCGGGACTAATAGTCCACGAAAAGACCAGCTGGCCTGCTCCAGGTCATTAGTCTCGGTCCATAATACGAACCGGGACTAAAGATCTGATCCGCCGTTCGGACCGTTAGAGGCCTCACGGCCGGGACTAGTGCTCCCAAAGTCGCGGGGTGTGACAGTTGGGACTGCTAGGGTTGTTCACGCCGAATCAAGATGGTTTTTCCCAAGCCGGCCGATCCGCCGTCAGCAGGAGGGCAGCCGCCTCCCCGACCATCTCTGCAGCCATCTTCGTGCTCCTCCACGCCTCCCCGCCGTGCACCGCAGCGAGCCACCACCCTATCGGTGAAGATGCTGCCACCGTCGGCCCCACGACGGGAGCGGCCGGAGAAATCGGCCAGCGGCGGCGACTGGGCCTAGGGTTTGGACCCTCCGGAGTCACCACGCGCAACGACCCGGGAGGGGTTTGATCAAACATAGAATATGTTGACTTTTGACTAAAGCTTATGTGCCTTATATTTTGGGACAGAGGGCGTACTACGCAGTCGCGCCATGATTAAACTCTTGGTAGCAGACTATGGATTGACACTAAAACACACTTGGGAGTACCCCTTTTATTTCGAACACCATGAATGAAATATGTATATTCCTCGGATTATATTCATCGGCAGCACCATGAGTTCCGTCGAAATATGGTTGTATAACTGTGTTAGAGGCGCCTGCAGCCTTGGAAACAGGATGTCGTCACTACGGGAAAAAATGTTGCTGCCGTGTAGACACGTCTTTGCCGTGTGTAACTCAGAAAATACACGGCAAAGTACATGAACACGGCAAATTTCTGAAAAAGAACACGGCAAAGAAATATACACGACAAAGACCCATAAAGGAACACGGCAAAAAAAATACACTCGACAAAGTCAACAACGGCACACGGCATAGGTGTTGTCACGACAACGAGGTGGGACCCGTGACCCCACAAGTCCATTTAACCGGAGGAGCTAACGGTCGCAGACGGTGGTATCTTTGCTGTGTGTATTCTGCAGTATACACGGCAAAGGCCCTTTGCCGTGTGTATTCCGTAGTAGACACGGCAAAGGGCCTTTTCCATGTGTATTCCGCAGTAGACACGGCAAAGTCCTTTTTTCTTCTTTTTTTGCCTTTTATCACATTACACTTAGGAAAATCATAAAAAAATCTAATTTAGAAAAATACAAATAATATATCAAAATTTGCAGAAAAATAAGATCTATCTATATACACTCAAATATTAGATATTTATATTAAATAAGAATATCCATGCTCGCCGTTTTGACTATAGTTTAAAACATGCATAAAAAATTCAAAAACGGTCGAAACAATGTGAAACCTTCGGGTGGTGTCATATTATGTGACATGGTTGCAAGGAAAAATATCAAACTTGTTATATTGAATATGTCTCAAAAAAACCATCACAAAATGACCTATCTCATTCGAGGTTTCTTGGCTTTCGGGTCAAATGACCAATGTTATGGCTAGAATCAAGGCATAGTTTGTGATAATCTGCCCATATTGTGCATGCATGTGCATCATGGAATGGTGAACAATGTTGTAGGAGAAAGTTTTTCTTTTTGTCACACCAAAAAGCTATTTTCCATTTTTTGAGCGAAAAAAACGGGAGATTTTATGAAGCAACCACCTAATGGCTAATTTAAAATGCTACCACCCTATTTTCCAAAAAAAACTAGACCACCTTAAATGGATAATATCCTAACGGGGGATCTCAAACCTTTCTGTCCACTCCAGGTGAAAAAGACAAATTCCTGCCGAATCGGCAGGAAGTGGGTCAGATATGAACTACAAGTACATGATCTGATGGGCATGATTTTTCACAAAAATAATTTTTAGGTTCACAATATTCTATTTCATCAGAGATCCAATGAAAGTTTAGAGAGGCTCAGCTCCGAGCTAAGAATCTTCATACCCGTCGTTCGACAAAGTTTGTCGATAGTTTAAAAGAGTCATAAAAAATTCAAAAACGATCGAAACAACGCGAAACCTTCGCGTGGTGTCATATTATGTGACATATTTGGTAGGAAAAATATCAAACTTGTTATATTGAATATGTCTCAAAAAAACCTTCACAAAATGACCTATCTCATTCGAGGTTTCCTGGCTTTCGGGTCAAATGGCCAATGTTATGGCTAGAATCAAGGCATAGTTTGTGATAATCTGGCCATATTATGCATGCATGTGCATCATGGAATGATGAACAATGTTGCAGGAGGAAGTTTTTCTTTTGGTCGCACCAAAAAGCCATTTTCCATTTTTCGAGCGAAAAAACGGTAGATTTTATGAAGCAACCACCAAATGGCTAATTTAAAATGCTACCACCCTATTTTTCAAAAATACTAGACCAGCTTAAATGGAAAATATCCCAACGGGGGGATCTCAAACCTTTCTGTACACTCCAGGTGAAAAGGAAAAGTTCCTGCCGAATCGGCAGGAAGTGGGTCAGATATGAACTACACGTACATGACCTGATGGGCATGATTTTTCACAAAAATAATTTTTAGGTTCACAATATGCTATTTCATCAGAGATCCAGTGAAAGTTTAGAGAGGCTCAGCTCCTAGCTAAGAATCTTCATACCCGCCGTTCGATAAAGTTTGTCGATAGTTTAAAAGAGTCATAAAAATTGAAAAACGATCGAAACAATGCGAAACCTTCGCGTGGTGTCATATTATATGACATGGTTGCAAGGAAAAATATCAAACTTGTTATATTAAATATGTCTCAAAAAAACCTTCACAAAATGACCCATCTCATTCGAGGTTTCCTGGCTTTCGGGTCAAATGACCAATGTTATGGCTAGAAACAAGGCATAGTTTGTGATAATCTACCCATATTGTGCATTCATGTGCATCATAGAATAGTGAACAATGTTGCAGGAGGAAGTTTTTCTTTTCGTCGCACCAAAAAGCCATTTTACATTTTCCAAGCGAAAAAAACAAGAGATTTTATGAAGCAACCACCAAATGGCTAATTTAAAATGCTCCACCCTATTTTTCAAAAATACTATACCACCTTAAATGGACAATGTACCAAAAGGGGGATCTCAAACCTTTCTGTCCACTCCAGGTGAAAAAGAGAAATTTATGCCGAATCGGTAGGAAGTTGGTCAGATGTGAACTACTGGTACATGATCTGATAGGCATGATTTTCACAAAAATCATTTTTAGGTTCACAATATGCTATTTCATCAGAGATCCAATGAAAGTTTAGAGAGGCTCAGCTGCGAGCTAAGAATCTTCATACCCGTCGTTCGACAAAGTTTGTCAATAGTTTAAAAGAGACATACAAAATTCAAAAACGATCGAAACAATACGAAACCTTCGCGTGGTGTCATATAATATGACATGGTTGGAAGTAAAAATATCAAACTTGTTATATTGAATATGTCTCATAAAACCTTTACAAAATGACCTATCTCATTCGAGGTTTCCTGGCTTTCGGGTCAATTGACCAATGTTATGGCTAGAATCAAGGCATATTTTGCGATAATCTGCCCATATTATGCATGCATGTGCATCATGGAATGGTGAACAATGTTGTAGGAGGAAGTTTTTCTTTTCGTCGCACCAAAAAGCCATTTTCCATTTTCCGAGCAAAAAAAACGGGAGATTTTATGAAGCAACCACCAAATGGCTAATTTAAAATGCTACCACCCTATTACTCAAAAATACTAGACCACCTTAAATGGAAAATGTCCCAACAAGGGGATCTCGAACCTTTCTATCCACTCCAGGTGAAAAAGACAAATTCCTGCTGAATCGGTAGGAAGTGGGTCAGATGTGAACTACAGGTACATGATCTGATAGGCATGATTTTTCCCAAAAATCATTTTTAGGTTCACAATATGCCATTTCATTAGAGATCCAATGAAATTTTAGAGAGGCTCAGCTCCGAGCTAAGAATCCTCATACCCGTCGTTCGACAAAGTTTGTCGATAGTTTAAAAGAGTCATAAAATATTCAAAAACGATCGAAACAATACAAAACCTTCGCGTGGTGTCATATTGTGTGATATGGTTGGAAGTAAAAATATCAAACTTGTTATATTGAATATGTCTCAAAAAACCTTCACAAAATGACCTATCTCATTCGAGGTTTTGGTGGCTTTCGGGTCAAATGACCAATGTTATGGCTAGAATCAAGGCATAGTTTGTGATAATGTGCCCATATCGTGCATCCATGTGCATCATGGAATGGAGAATAATGTTGCTGGAGGAAGTTTTCCTTTTCCTCGCACCAAAAAGCTATTTTCTATTTTCCGGACACAAAAACTGGAGGTTTTATGAAGCAACCACCAAATGGATAATTCAAAATGATACCACCCCATTTTCACAAGATTATATGGATGTCATATTTGGATTCCTCACATTTTTCTGATCGATTTAGACATTTTATTTGTCGAATTCCGATTTACGGATTTAAATATATGAATTATTCCATATTAAATAGAAAAAGGAAATAAAATAAAATCATTTTATTTGGATTCAAGATTATTATTACTTTTCATTATTGTTTACTTAAATAATTGTTTGGAATCTAAAACTGAGATGTGTGACATCATGGCCAAAGAGTTAATAGGATTGATATGGAAGTATTAGCAACAAGGTATGATTTCTTTATCGGAAGCTCATTCGGAAGGAACGAAGAAGTTAAGCGTGCTAGAGCTAGAGTAGTGTTAGGATGGTTGACCATAGGGGAAGTTTGATTATGAGTACAATTTCACCTAATATTTAACATACAAAGGGTTAAAATATTAAATATTCTATATGAGATTATGAAGTAAATGATATTCAAAAAAGTTTAAAACAAAATTAATTTGTTTTATTATTTTAAAAAAAAGGCAGTTTCTTTGCCGTGTACTTTTTCCACGAGACACACGGCAAAGACAGCTTCTTTTCCGTGTACTTTTCGAGGAGGCACACGGCAAAGACAACTTTTTGCCGTGTACTTTTCGAGAAGACATGCAGCAAAAATAGACACCGTCATCTCCGCGGAAACCGTCAACTTACTTTACTTTGCCGTGTATACGCATGAGACACACGGCAAAGCCTTTGCCGTGTTTTATTTAGAAAACACACGGCAAAGGGTCTTCGCCGTGGCGAACGTTGCCGTGTGGCATTTGTCGTGTGTATACACACGGCAAAGCCTTTGCCGTGTTCCGAAAGGCCTTTGCCGTGTCTTTTGCCCACACGGCGAAGAGCCTGTGTGCCGTAGTGCGTGGTTGCCACAAAGGAGGGTGACCGACAGGAAGTGGAATAGTCGACAACAACGATACCCAGAAAAGATGCAACAATAATAAAACAACGAGGACTATCTCTCTTCTATCTTACTAGCCTCCAATCCATGTCGCTCTGACCTTCCATCAACAAGAAGTTGAGGAGACGGCAGGACATGGAAGCAGCAGACTCTCGGCAATGGACTTCGCAAGCAATCCAAACTACTCCCTCCGACCCATATTAGATGATTCAAATTTGATCTAGATTTAGATGAATCTAGATACTATTTAGTATATTGGTTCATCTAAAATTTGATAAATCCAAGTCAACTAATATAGGTCGGAGGGAGTATATGAACAATTCAGTCTGGGCTGAAGGTCTAAACCCTCCTCGAAACAGTCATACGCCCAGCTTTATAAATAAAGCAACATCCATACACCATCCTGTACAAGTGAAACCACCAAACCACAATAACAACCCAAAGTCCACCATAACACACACACCACGAACAACAAACACAGATACAAGAGAGCCCAGAAGACTCGCTCAGCGACCGGGCGAGGCAGTAAGCTGGCGCGCCGCCCCAATCAAGTGCTCGATCATCCCGTCCAGCCGTGCCCTGTCCTGCTGTCTACACAACGGGTACCACTGCTGCAAAAAAGCCAAGAATTTGAAGGACGAGTCAGAGGCACGGCGAAGAAAGACACGCTCGATGACCATCTTGTTACGAATGGTCCAAAGAGTCCAGGTCAATCCTGCGAACACAAACCAGAAGAGGCGCCTCCTCCTACCGGTTTGGTTAGCATTAGCTTCCAGTAATTCCCCGAGGTCTGCGGCCTGCCAAGAAGGCCCCAGAGCCTCCCGGGAGAAGTTCCAGAGGAAGCGAGCCGCGGGACAGGCGAATAAAATGTGGTGTCCCGTTTCCGGGACCGCACAAAGGGGGCAGAGGCCAGTACCAGGGCCATGACGCTTGGCCACCTCCACACCAGAGGGAATCCGGTCACGCAGCAACTGCCAGAGGAAAATCTTGATCTTAAGAGGAAGGGGGGCCTTCCAAAGGCAACTGATAGGCGAAGGTCTAAACCCTTACAACAACAATCTTCGTGTCGGTGTGCATTGATAGATCCTCACAACCGAAAATCCTATTGAATACACAAACTGAGAGAAACAAACAAAATCTAACATTGTATGAATGTTTTATGGTTTAATAAATTCGTATCATGTTTGAAAATTCAAAATTTAAAATCAGTCAAAATAGGGTCAACATCGGTCTTTTATTTTAAGCTCTCGTCACCAGGAACGCAAATGTTTAGACAGAATATAGATTGACCTTTTTATTGAAAATCTATTAAAGGTTTCAAACAACATAATCGGATTTAATTAAATGCATGTGTTTGAGGAAAGAGAGAAAAGCCAGACCGTGTGTACTGTAGACTTTGTATCGTAGATTCTGAAGAACCCAATAGCACAGTGATCAGAAATCCGTATGCATTGGAGGGTGTCGATTTGGAGGACTGGCTCTAGGTAGGACTTTACTTTTTTTTTGAAAAATTTAAAATTTAAACATTCAAAAATTCCAAAAAAGATATAGGGATATAGATAATGATTTATAATACGCGTTTGTAAAAGATTATTTGAATATACTCTGTATTCTTGCCTCAGAAAAAAAGAGAATAATTCAGATCTGAGTGTGAACAGTGCAATTTTTGAATGGGCCTGCTTTTATCCAGAATTTGTCATATTTGTCGTTTTTACTGCACACAAAATACAAAGTATTTTAATTTTAAAATCTGCATACATGTATTTTACATTGTGGGCAATACGAATATATTTTTTTAAAAAAAAATTGATGCTTTTTGAAATTTTTTAAAAAGTCTTCCATGGCACCCGTCCTCCAAAGCGATTTTTCGGTATGCATTGGTCCTATTTTTTTTAGTATCTGGGTCTCAGTTTATTTGGAAAAACTATGGTTTTGACAAAGAAAACTGGTCATTGTGGCGCACATATCCCATGACGAAGTGAAACAAAATTATAAAGAAGCCATAATAACAATTTACTGCAATTACAAATTCACCGTTCAGCATAACTTGATACTCGGCGTTCAATATTTTTCCCCTAGTGGCATAACCCATCAGGAAACCACATCGGCCACAAATGACAATGTTAATTATTTCCACTACAAAGTACGCATAACCCCGTGGATATCACCGACGCCACTTGGTCCTTGAAGGCCGGCCAGGAAATGTGGCAAACCGGCAACGGGAGGTAGTCGGTGAAGAGCGGCAGCGTCGCGGTGGCAAGTGGTGGCTGAACCGGCATGAGGCGGTAAAGTCGACACCCAGATCAGTGAGGCGGACGGCTCGCCACTCACGAGATGAAGTGTCGTCGGTGGAACACATTGGAGCAAGCGGAGTAGCAGGGTTAACCTGTGGGGCCTCTGGTGGTGATGAGTGCGTCGGGACAGCAGCAGGCGGGGCACGACGGATTACCGGCATCTGAGGAGCGCGGGAGGTGGCGCACGGCGGCGGAGCAATGGGAACTCGTATATCAACGGCGCTGACCACCGTTCAGGTGTAGCCGTTGTGGTCGACCCCGACACTGGCCGTGGCTCCGCGGCCAACACCGAGTCATCTTGACTGCTTTTTTGTTCTTCCCTATCCGAACGACGACGACATTGGCGACGACGGCGATGAGAGATGGCTTGTTGTCTCTTCAATCTCGACATGATTGGCCCCTTAAACTTCACACCGAAACACTCGGGGGAGGCACCCTTTTTCTTCTTTCTGCCACTATGGAAGTAATGCCTAGGGGATATATCATCATCATCATCATCATCATCATCCTCGTCTGAAGTATGCAGATAGTTCGAATATACATACTCCTTCACCTCGGGCATGTCATCGTCATAAATTTCTCCATCATCAGAAAAGAAAGACGAGGCCTCCAGCGGAGGGAACTCGGACAATGTCGGTGGCGGACAAGGTGACGCCGGAGGGAGTGACCGTGGCGGTCTCCGTTGTTTCTGCCATCTCACCACCTTCTGGTTGATGCGGCTCGAGTCGTATCCCTTCCCGCCGTCGACAACCAACTCCTCGAGACCCAAGGCACTTTTCGCTAGAAACTTGACCAAGCGGACCTGGAAGCAGGTGAGCTCCTGTGCCTCAAACACCACCACCACCTTCTTCAAGCACCCTAGCTTGCCACTAAGGCCGCAGCAAAGCTTTCCATCGATGTCTTGCAAGCTATCGCAGCATTCAGCTTCATCGTCATCTTCGTGGTCGGCGTCCATGGATCTGCACGGGGAGAAATCAGCAACGGCGGCCATCTCATCCGCTGGGTCTGCTTTGATATCTCGGAGGTACTTCCTCCAGCTGAACTTGAGCACGAGGTCGCGCAGACACGGGCACTGTTGCAGCAGGCTCGTCATGGCCGGCCTTGGCGGCCACGCTCCTCTGCACCAGCCGTAGAGGTCTTCGATCCGGAGCCGCCGAGGTTGCGGAAGAAGGGTGCCCCAAAGTCGAGGTCGGAGATGGAGTAGGCCGTGATCTTGATAGATCTCACATACGAAACGGCGCAGAACGGGTGAAGCACCGGCTCCGATGAGGAGTGAACCTCGACATGGGCGTGCTCCAGTGCGGTGGAACGTCGTAGTAGTTGTGGAAGGAGAAGCGGGTGTCTTTGTCGACGGGCGGGTCTGCGTGTAGCGGAGGCGGCGGAGGTGCGGGCGACATTACTACCTGCAGCCGCCGTGGTGGAGGTCATCGTAGAGTATGCCGCAGTTCTCCATGCCGATGACGGTGGCTGCCTCGCACCTCAGGATGTACACGAACTCGAGATCCACGAACCTCAGGGACTCCAGGAGGATGTTTCCGAGCCTTGGCGCCGCGGTGATCATGTCCTGAAGCGTGTCGAGCTCCGTGCGGCACCACCGGAGCCGCATGGCCTCGAGGCGCGGGAACGCGAGGTGGTCCGATGACGGCTTCAGATCGTAGCCGGTGAGCTCGAGGACTCGGAGGACGGCGAACGGCAGCGTGCAGCGCGGCAGGCCGCCGTTGTTTAGCCATTCCAGTCGGACATCTTCCGCGCCGACCACATCCCCCACCTCGTCGACACCGGCAGAGACATCGGAGTCTTGCTCGTCGTCATCGTTGTCGCATGCGGCGCACAGGATGGCGTCGTCGCGCATGACAATGGACAGTTTCTTGGTAACTCGGCCGCCGGAGCAGAGACATGCGTACGCGTGATCGGCGTCGTCCACCACGCGCCGCCGATTAACCGCACCACCGGCAGTGTTGTAGGACCGGTAGTCGATGTTGACGGCGCCGGTGTTGAGCCATAGCGGGCGGCGCCATCGGCGGGAGAGCGCGGTGGCGCGGGCGGCCTCAGGTGAAGGCGCGAAGGAGAGGATGTGGGTGAGGATATCGTCGGAGAGGTGGTAGAGCCGGTCTGTCGACGGCGCGGCGGCGGCCGTGGATGCCATGCATGGATCGAGGTGAAGAACGGGCACCAGATGAGCCCGTTGATGATCTTTGTCGGGTCATTTCTGATGCAAAGCGAGATTGCGACACAAAAAAGAAGAGGTTACAATTCGGGAAGATGTTACAGGATCACAACAAATTGTTGTACCCAACTTGTGAAGACGGCTAGAAGAAGCTGAGTAGCACACTGAAATTGCTAAAGTGGAAGGCAGAGATCGGTGTGACTGACTCGGGATTCAAAAAGTTGCTGGTACTAATAAAGAAGATGCTTCCAAGAAATAACGAATCTCCCGCTAGTACGTATAAAGCAAAGAAGCTCGTCTATCCTTTAGGATTTAGACGTGCAGAAGATACATACATGCCCTAATGACTGCATCCTCTACCGCGGTGAGAAATACGAGAATATGGATAAATGCCCAGTATGCATGCATTGCGGTATAAGATCAGAAAAGATGAACGCGGTGATGTTGAGGGCGAACCTTGAGGCACAGAAGGGACAGGAACCCCTACAGCGCTCAGCACCCAGCAGGCAGGCAGCCGGTAGCCCGACAGGCATGGGTAGCTGGAGGCGCACAGCGCCTCAGTCTCCTCGAGGGTCAGAATGGCCCAATATGTGGTGTCCATTATTGTGAGAGTGAAAGCTGTGGATGTGTAGATACCATGGCGGGTCGGCCTAGATATAGAGGGAAAGTGTGGAAAAATATGGCAGAAAGCGGTGGGAAATGGCGGGTAATATTTTTAGTCCCGGTTAATGGCTCCAATCGGGACTAAAATCCCCGGTTAGAGGGAAAGAGCGAGAAAACATAGCGATAAGCGGTGGGAAATGGTGGGACATATCTTTAGTCCCGGTTAGTGGCTCCAACCGGGACTAAAAGCCTCGGTTAGAGGGAAAGGTGGAAAAACAAACAGTTAATAGTTTGACAAGCTAGAATAATTATTTTATAAAACAGAAAATGGATGTGTATTAATTATTCAAATTCAAGCACTTTTTATGTTTTAAGTATAGTGATATTAAAAAATATGCAAAATCACTTTCTTCTTCCTCAGGAGAAATCCAATTTATATCCAAAGGAGTTTTAGCACCATTCATATCTTCCATGAGGAGATTATTCAACTTATTAGATTGTTTCTCACCCAAATTCCCTCTAGAAATTTCAAGTTCTCTAATAAGATTTACAGACTCAAAGTTATCATCAAGAATTATGACACCCATCATAGTATCTTTAAGCATGATTTGTTGATAAGAAAGCATAGCAAAAGCATTAGCATGGGGATTACGAGGGGATTTACCTTGCAAATTTCTATTCTTGCAGAGGTTAGTAGCTTTCTTAGGGATTATTTCACCTGCCATGGTGGAACTACTCTTGCTAATTCTCCCAGGTTTATCAACCTCCATCTCCTGAGTATAAGAAGCATTCGCTTCCACTCCAGATGAACTATCAGGGGATTGAACAGTATAGGCCTAAGAATCAATATCAAGAGCCAGAGATCTACTCTCAATTTCCACCACTTGAGGCAAAGGAGGCCATATCTCTTTACACAAAGATTAGCAATAAGTAGCCATCATGAAAGGAATCATTCTAGGATGCATATCAGGGAAGCACAATTCTCTGTTGACAGTAGGTGTGCCAGGTGGAATGACACATTAATTGTTCCAAACCTGTGCAGAGCTGTGCAAAACCAAAGTTTTTTTTCACTATTCTACTCCTCCATAACAACATCAACAAAATTCCTTACCCTAGAATTTTCATCAGTTCCCTCAACATTATCTATCACAACAATATTCTCTTTATCAGCTTCCATATTTTCCATAGTCTCAATTTTCTCCCTACTCCTTTCCTAGATGATCTAGTCAATAAGTAAACCATAATCATTCTCACTCTCCTCCTCTGAATCATGTTCAAGAACAATTTCCATTCTAGGTGCAAAATATTTCCCATAGTTACCAGATGCAGAGTACTAAGCATCATTGGTATTCTGTCCTTCAAAAGAATCTTGAGTCAAATTGTCAATACTAGACCTTTTAGGAGATGGGACATCAGACCCATGATCCACTAGAACCAAAACCTGGCTCTCAGATGTTCCATGGACAAAAATCATATCCATCATAATAGAACAAATAAAAATTGTCTCCAAGGAATCCTTCCGCTTTATGCTTTCCGCTTTACGCTTTCCGCTTTGTCAGGGAAGTAAAAGAAACCTTGCCCGGGAGATTGGAAACCACACATGGAAGCCACACATTGTCATGGGAGTAAAGCCCGATAGATATGAGATGTGTGTCCTAATTTATCACAACGAGCAGATCTAATCGTAGGACAATGAGAAACCAAATTTCCAAAAATATTGCAGTTACGAGACGGGCTAGGATCATCACGGTTGCCCTTTTTGGTAGCTTGATTTAGCGGTATGTTAGCAGGAGCATGGCGATTGTCTTGCCGCCCTGAGCTTCATCAGCAATCTCGCTGCGATCTCGCTCAGGGATCTGCTGGCCCACCCTAGCCCCACCACCATTAGGAGAATTCTTCCCCATCACTTTGCGAGGCCTGCAGTGACAAATGTAGGTTCGCCCACGGCCTCCATCGCAGCCACGATCTCCGCGCCCCCCATTCTAACCTCTACCGCCGCCATGAATCTGCTGGACCCGTGCACCCCCTCCGCCTCCTTGACCCGCCATCGAACTCGATGCATGGACACGGGAAATCGATGGTGTAGGAGAAGAAATCACTTGATCGAAGGAACGAGAATCACCGACGACCTTCCCTGGCCACCACCCGAAGGAATCACGGGTCAACCACAGTGAAACCCTACGCGCCTCCCAGAAATGGTGGAATAAATTGTCTAGATCCGGACCGAGAGATAAAGTACACAGCGAGAGAGAATAGGGAGTCGATATACTGTCCACCGTTGACATTTCCGTCGCCGTCGATCTAAGGTTCATCGTAGCACCACTAGGTCAGCCCTGAGAATACATGACATCAATGAGGGTAACAACACCCAATGGTGCCCCAACTATAGGATCCGACGCGTCCCTCGCATCCCTCCCCTGAACATGCACCTGGGACGGAGGCGTAGTTGGACGGCCCATGATACCGGAGCTCCTTCCGGCGAGGGTCAGGGACGGGCAGAGAAAACGTCGGCAGGGTCGAAACATCAAACATCATCCCACATTGATATTTTGTAGTAACATGGTTTAGCTGCAATGAGGACCAGGGCAATAGGATTCAGGCTATCATAGATTTTCCACATCATTGATCCACCAGATATGTCTAGGTATAAGTAAACAATCCAGCTCGAAGCCCTACACTAGTAGAAAACAGACCTCTAGTCCCGGTTTGTAAAGGGCTCTAGTCCCGGATGTGCATTCGGGACTACGAAATCAGGACTAGTTCTGGTACGAACCGGAACTAAAAGGTCTCTACATGGCCCCTTGTAGTGCGCTGGGCTAGAGGACCTTTAGTTCCGGTTCGTTTTCTACCGCGGCAGCGTTTTGGGGCAATCGACTGTCGTGACAGGAGATGGGGTTTTAGGGTTTTCTTTTTTCTTATTTGTGTTCAATTATTTTTCATTTTTTGTTTTTATTTCAAACAAGTTTTCATATACGTATTCTACGCTACTACATGATTTACACATTGATGCATATATAATATATTTTCTCTCACGAGCATACATGCATATATACAACTTGGTATATGAGTGCCAACCTAGACTATAGTCTGTCTATTTGATTACACGAAGATCATTACATTACATGGATGCTTTATTTTCTATTCAAATTGTATTCTCCTTTTGGGTTTATGACCTACTTGAGTAAAAATCATGACAATTCCACTTTAATTGCTAGTACGCGTTGTTGTGGTAGGAGCTTATCCTACATCGCATCCAACTATATATATATATATATATATAAGTAGATCATTACGAATGGAACTCAACAAAAATTATGGTATAAAATAAATTGTGAATATATTGTTTACGTACTTCAAGATAATCTAGTCCTGCTCGATACACCCGCAAAGGAACTCGCATACGTAGTATCCACATAAAGTAGTCCCCTGTGGCTGCCTCCCACATTTTTCGAGAATATAATTCAATCAAATAATAATCAAGCATGATAATTATATAGAGACTAGAATTGAAGAGATGCGTGGATCTAGCTCCCATACTACTTACCGGGATCATATGAAAAGTCAGCTCCTTATGTCATTCACCCTTAAACTCCTTTCTGAACTTTTTAAACCCCGTCCGGCAAAAAAATAAATGAATGAATGAATTACTTGACATCTCAGAGAATGAACGAAATAGATAGATATAGTACGATAATGATTGAAATTACTTTTGGAGCATATTAAGCATGTTGCGGTAGTCTTCCATGCTTTTCTTTAACGAGTCCGAGATTTTAACTCTTGCATGGTCAACACCAATGTTTAGAAGAATCTAGAGGAAGTTGCGCACATTTATATACTCATCAATTACACTTAACAACGGGTAAACAAAAAGTGAATGTGTACAATACCGTAAGACTCTCACCCGTAGTTGTAAGAAGATAGTATTTGCATAGTGTAATATTGCTACTTTAAAAACATTAGCAAGTTAAGATCCGTTTCCTCGGGCTTTGAACTTAGTGTATGTCCATTAACTATATATGGGTCAATGAACCCAATGCCGTAGATTGTTTTCTTCTACATTCCTAAATCTTCACTGCATATAATAGCGTACAAAAGGAGATTAAGTGAGGATAACTACGAGCAATGTTGTGCTGCTTAATCGTGAGTGGCGACATTATGTCGTGAGATCGACACTATGTTGTGCTGCTTAATCTATAAATAGGCTTCCTTGTGAAGTTATCAACTGCAAGAAAGATAGTGTGCGAGAGCGGGGACACCACTACGGCGGAGCTTCTCGATGATGTCTTAGGATCCTGTCCCCAGACATCTTCGAGGAGCTCTCCATAGAGGCACTCCCTAATTTTTTAACTCACCGGCGTGTTCATATTTTTGGTTCTTGCTTGTTGCAACGGCCGATGATTAAAATGCTATCGCGCCACTATAGAGGCTCTCCATAATATGTGAAATTAGTTAGCTCCACCAGCGTATATATTGATCTAGCTAGAGAAGCTATGAACTGCAAGATGGTGTACGAGAGCAGAGACATCACTACGGCGGAGCTTCTCGAAGATGTCTTAGGGTCCCATCCTCAGACATCATCGAGGATCTCGCCATAGAGGCACTCCCTAATTTGTTAGCTCCCCGGCGTGTTCATGTTTTTGGTTCTTGCTTGTTGCAATGACCGATGATTAAAACGCTAGGGCGCCACCATATATGTGTTCCTTTATTTCGGATGTGATCCTGGGGTGGTGTCAGCGAGCCTTGTGATATGCACAAGGAAATATACTAGGCATCCTACTTGGTTCGCTGACTCCATCCCTGTGATTTTTGTGTCCAACATAGTATCATGCCCTATAATGCTTGATCTTCATAGTTTTGGTTTTTATTTTTCTTGCAATGGATTTTGCGAATTAACCCTATATTTGTTACAATTTGTGAGTTTGATAAAGGCAGGTAGAAGAAGAAAGGAATTTTGTTGATGGATGGTGGCATGATGCATATGTGAATCAAAAGAATTTTGAGACTTTATGCCCAACTAAGATATATAGATAGGATGAACTCGTGTATCTCTATGCTTCTATGATTCAAATAAATTTTGAGACTAGCTATGTGCCAAATCCCTCCTTTTTAGAGCATGAAATGAGCTAAACTAGCAATGAAAGATAAAATGATGAAGTTGCTACCTTTTAGAACCCATGAATAGATGTGGAGCCGAAAAATCTTGAGGAAAAATAAGCATGGACTCGAGCTTTAAGAGAGAAAAAATGAGGGAGACGCCACCAGTAGCTTGAAATGGCTCGGACAGGGGTGCAGTGGAAGAAGATATAGTCGGAAAAATAGTCCCAGTTTGTTACACGAACCAGGACTATATGTCAATCTTTAATCCTGGTTCGTGTAACAATCCGGGACTAAAGGGGCTGACGCCAGTCATAGCCAGCCGTATGGACATTAGTCCCGATTTGTTACACGAACCAAAACTAAAGGTCCCATTCGAACCGTGAGTAGTGGCCGCCGGGCCCTGCGGCCATTTCTAGCCGTTGGGACGAGAGCATTAGTCCCGGGTTTGTAGTAGAACAGGGACTAATACCCTGGACCAAATGTCTGTTTTCTATATAATTAAAGCCTTTTCTCCGTAGAATATGTTGGTGAGTATACCGCATACAAGTGCGTCAATTAGTTTTTTCCTTTCCATGCATCATTTGTGTGCATGAGTTCTTCTGTGTACGTGCAAGCCTTGACCTGTACATTCAGGTTGGAAATAAGACTTTGGTCATCTAAATTGAAGCAATTGAAATCCTACTTTCTTTTTACAATCGAACAAGAAATACTTAATGCATTGGTAGAGATCAACATTGTAGAGCTGATTATGAACATATCATTGCAAATTGAATTTCAAAGAACACTAAAAATGGTGTCTCACGAACTGTGTAGCTTTGCACCATTTACACAATCTTTAAGATATGACTTAGTACATCGCACGGAGCAAGTCGGGCAGACGTACGTACGTGGAGACTCTGAAACACACCCCGTTCCTGAATTCACGTAGAAAGGCCGGCGTAACGAAGCTAGCTAGCCGCTCGTTGCCGCCGCAATGTGACAGCCGCCCGGAGCGGGGTCTTCATCACCTTGAAGAACCCATCCACCTCCGTGAGGTCGACGCCTCCCCCCGACGACGGCGGCGGCGGCGCCCACTCGAACTCACGCACGAGCGCCGCCACGAAGCTTCTGACGTGCATCGTGGCGAGCCCTCCTCCGGGGCATGCCCTCCGCCCCGCGCCGAACGGCATCATCTTGATCTCCTTCGGCCCCGGCACCAGGCCCACGCCCTCCCCCTCGCCGCCGGCTAGGAAGCGCTCCGGACGGAACACGTCGGGGTCTGTCCATGAATTCTTGTCCCTACCGATCTCGCCCAGGTTGAAGTGCGCCCGCGCGCCCTCCGGCGGCAGCACGGTGGCCGGGCATCCGATGACCGCGGCGCCCGCCTGGTCCGGGACGTCGCGCAGCAAGATGGGAATCGGTGGGTGGAGCCGGAGGCTCTCCAGTGTTAGCATGTAATCCCGTTAGCCCAGTTTTTAGTTGCTTTATTCTTTTAGCTGAATAAACTGGAGCCACGAAGTGTGACATGTACACGACTTGGCTCCGTCAGATAAGCTTTTTAGTTAGCTAGTTCAGGCCGCCATAAGCGGATCATGGGATGGCATGGTTGAACGCGTGTGACGGCATCGCCACAACGATCGGGAGGACGTGGGATGGCGCGTCCGTTATTCTCGTTCGTCAGTTGGTTCTTAGTCTCATTTTGTTTTGTACTTTAAACATGAGATAGAGCAGAAAACGCTGCACGCAGTACGCAGCACCAAAATACCTCTGTGTCCATTGTCTCTGTACTTTCTCTGTTCCTGTCGAGAGCGCGAGAGTTTCAGAGAGAGGGAGCGCGATTCCACAACCACAAGTGGTATCAGAGCCCCAATCGCGATGGTTGGGACTCCACCGCTGCAGGCGCCGAACTCCGGCAAGAGTACATCCGCCTCCAAGCCACCGTCCGCGTCCCAGTCACCGTCGGGCCGCCCGACGCGCGTGCGCTCCCCAAGTCGTGGGCGGAGCAGGACGAGGAGGGGCACGGGAGGGGAGATCGTGGTCCGGGAGATCGTTCGCGAGGGCGGCGGAGGGGGCGGCGTCACCTACCCAACGCTGACCAAGACGAACTACAATGAGTGGGCTATTCTGATGCGGGTGCAGCTGCAAGGCGCCGGCCTCTGGGAGGCCGTCGAGTTCGACACGGCGCAAGAGCGGCAGGAACGGCAGGCCTTCGGAGCAATCCTGAGGTCGGTTCCGCAGGAGATGGTGCCGTCGCTCGCCGCCAAGGACAACGCCAAGCTTGCCTGGGACGCCATCAAGGTCATGCGCGTCGGCGTCGACCGCGTTCGCGAGGCACGCCGGCAGAAGCTCCGCAAGGTGTTCGACAATTTGTCGAGCCAGAGCGGGGAGTCGATTGAGGACCTCGCGCTACGCACCTCCAATCTCCTCGCCGAGATGCAGTCCCTGGGGGACAGCACGACGGAGCTCGATGCCGTCCAGAAAATCCTGCGCATCGCGCCGCCGAGGTACGCGCAGATGGCCTGCTCTATTGAAACTCTGTTGGACCTGAAGGACTTGTCCATCGAGGAGCTCAGTGGTCGTCTGGCCGCGTCGGAGGGACGTGGTGAGCCGGAGCAAGACACCGGTGGCAAGCTGCTACTCACCGAGGAAGAGTGGCGTGCCCGCAAGGGTAACCGCCAACACGGAGAAGGCTCATCCGGAGGAGGCGGCAAGCAACAGGAAAAGGGCAAGAAACCCCAAGGCCGCGATGGCGGCGGCAAGCCGCCGCGGAGGAACGGCAAGTGCAACTATTGTGGGATCGAGGGCCACTGGAAGCGTGAGTGCCGCAAGGCCAAACGCGACCTCGGTGACCACGGAAAGGGTGAGGAGGCGCACGTCGCACAGGCCGAAGAGGCCGAGGGCCCTGCCATGCTCATGGCGGTGATCGACACGCTGCAGGAGACGGTGATCGCGTCACCGCAGGTGGTCTTCCTCAACGAAGAGAAGGTGGTGCCCAAGGACACCACCGATGACTCGTGGTACGCCGACACGGGTGCCAGCAGCCACATGACGGGGCGCAAGGAGCTGTTCGCGAGCCTGGACGAGACGGTGCGTGGCACTGTCCGCTTCGGCGACGGATCGGTCGTCGACATCTGCGGAAAGGGCACCGTCCTATTCGAGTCCCTCGCCGGTGACCAGCGAGTTCTGACCGAGGTGTACTTCATCCCTCGTCTTCGAACGAACATAGTGTCGCTCGGGCAGCTGGACGAGAATGGATGTGAGGTCGTCATTAAGCGTGGCATGCTGTCAATCTTTGACCCGGAGGGAAAGCTGCTGGTACGAGTCAGACGCTCGGCCAATCGCCTATACAAGCTGGTGCTGCAGCGTGCCGTGCCGGTCTGTCTCCTTGCCAAAGGAGCTGACCCAGCGTGGCTGTGGCATGCCCGCTTTGGGCATCTGCACTTCAGGGCCCTGCGGACGCTGTCCAGGAAGCAGATGGCGCGAGGGCTGCCGAGGATCGACCACATTGGCGAGTACTGTGACGGGTGCCTGCTGGGCAAGCAACACCGCGTCCCATTCCCGCAAGCAACCTCGTACCGTGCAAAGGGCGTGCTGGAGCTAGTACACACAGACTTGTGTGGTCCAATCTCACCACCAACACCAGGAGGTAGAAACTATTTCCTACTGATTGTAGATGATCATTCTCGTTATATGTGGATTGAGGTGCTCAGGACCAAGAGCGAGGCATTCTTCTTCTTCAAAAAGGTGAAGGAAGCAGCTGAGACCAGGAGCGGGTGCAAGCTTCTTGCGCTCCGCTCAGATCGCGGTGGCGAGTTCAACTCCACCGAATTCGTCAGCTACTGCACCGAGCTCGGCATCAAGCATTTCACGACAGCCCCATATACACCACAACAAAATGGGGTTGTCGAACGCCGCAATCAGACGGTGGTTGAGATGGCGAGGTGCATGCTCAAGAGCATGGCCGTGCCTGCTGACTTCTGGGGAGAGGCTGTCAAGGCGGCGGTCTACGTCCTCAACAGGTCTCCGACGAGGAGCCTTGACGGCGTGACGCCGTATGAGCTCTGGCACGGGAAAAAGCCAAGTGTGGCTCACCTGCGCACCTTTGGGTGTCATGCGCACGTAAAGAAGCTTGGCCCTGGGATCAACAAGCTGGCGGACAGGTCGACGCCTGGCGTCATGATGGGGTACGAGGAGGGCGCCAAGGCCTATCGTATCTATGATCCAGTCGCCGAGAAGCTGATGGTGTCCCGAGACGTGGTGTTCGAGGAGGCACGCCCATGGAACTGGACTCCCACAACAAAGGAGAGCGCGCCCTCTGGCGTGTTCACGGTGTTCTACACCACTGAACCAGGAGTCACGGTGCGCGACGACGGCAACACTGGCCTGCTCCACAGTCCAGATCGGAACACGCCTGAGCCGGCCTCGCTCGGTGGCCCAGAGCCACACACGCCCGGGTCGGCAACGCCACAGGTGGCGTGGGCTACGCCGCCCACCCACGACGACGCCCTCGACACCAACAGCGGGCCGCACCGCTACCGTCGCGTGCAGAACGTCTACGAAACCACCACAGAGATACCTGCACTGATCGACTATGATGATGCAGATGAAGAAGATGAACATGCTGGCCTCTGCTTCCTAGCTGCAGAAGAACCGGCTAGTGTGGAAGAAGCACTCGCGGATCAAGCCTGGGGCAAGGCGATGCAAGAGGAGATGAGTGCCATTGGTGAGAACCAGACCTGGGCACTCACTGATTTGCCCGGTGGCCACCGTGCCATCGGATTAAAGTGGGTGTTCAAGGTTAAACGAGATCCCGCTGGCAACATCGTAAAGTACAAAGCTCGCTTGGTGGCGAAAGGATATGCTCAGCGGCAGGGGGTGGACTTTGAGGAAGTCTTCGCCCCGGTGGCGCGCTTAGAGACAGTCAGACTGCTTCTCGCACTCGCTGCGCAAGGAGGATGGCAGGTACATCATATGGATGTCAAATCTGCTTTTCTGAATGGTGATCTTGTCGAGGAAGTTTATGTGCAGCAGCCGCCAGGATTCATCGATGGCAAGCAGAAGAACAAGGTGTATCGTCTTCGAAAGGCGCTCTATGGCCTAAGGCAGGCGCCGTGTGCATGGAATGCAAAACTTGATACATCACTGCAAGAGTTGGGATTTGAGAGGTGTCCACTGGAACATGCTCTGTATCGGAGAGGAGATGCAAGGTCCTTTCTGCTTGTGGGCGTCTATGTAGATGACCTTGTCATTACTGGTAGCAATCAGACTGATATTGATCAGTTCAAGCAGGAGATGCAGCAGCTATTCAAGATGAGTGACTTGGGCCTTCTGTCATATTATTTGGGAATCGAAGTGGAACAGAAAAATGGTGAGATCAAACTGTGTCAGAGTAGCTATGCCCAAAAGATCTTGAGAATAGCTGGCATGGAGAGTTGCAATGCATGTGCAACACCGATGGAGTGCCGCCTCAAGCTCAGTAAACATGATGGAGCAGAGGCAGTGGATGCATCACACTACAGAAGTGTGGTCGGCAGCTTACGATACCTTGTCAATACCAGGCCAGACATAGCTTGCGCAGTAGGGATGGTCAGCAGATATATGGAGGCCCCTAGCAAGAAGCATTGGATGGCAGTAAAGCAGATCTTGAGGTATGTGCAAGGCACAATCGGCTATGGCTGTTGCTACAAGGCAGATGCTGAGGGTTTAGTATTAACAGGCTACACTGACAGTGATCATGCCGGTGATATAGATGACAGAAAAAGCACCACTGGAGTAGTGTTTCTTCTCGGCAGAAACATTGTGACATGGAGTTCACGGAAGCAAAACATTGTGGCTACTTCGTCTTGTGAGGCAGAGTATGTTGCAGCAGCGAGTGGTGCCTGTCAGGGAGTTTGGCTCAGCAGGTTACTAGGAGAAATGCTTGGGAAAGCTCCAACGAGGTTCACTCTTTTGGTGGACAATCAGTCAGCTATTGCTCTTAGCAAGAATCCGGTACACCACGACCGGACGAAGCATATTGATGTGAAATTCCACTTCACCAGGGAATGCATAGAAGAGGGGAGAGCTGACATCAAGTTTGTTGGAACAAACGATCAACTAGCAGATCTTCTGACAAAGGCACTAGGGCGCACCAAGTTTGTGGAGATGAGGCAGATGCTCGGTGTCATTGAAGTGAAGACTGTGAAACGGGCTTAAGGGGGTGATTTGTTAGCATGTAATCCCGTTAGCCCAGTTTTTAGTTGCTTTATTCTTTTAGCTGAATAAACTGGAGCCACGAAGTGTGACATGTACACGACTTGGCTCCGTCAGATAAGCTTTTTAGTTAGCTAGTTCAGGCCGCCATAAGCGGATCATGGGATGGCATGGTTGAACGCGTGTGACGGCATCGCCACAACGATCGGGAGGACGTGGGATGGCGCGTCCGTTATTCTCGTTCGTCAGTTGGTTCTTAGTCTCATTTTGTTTTGTACTTTAAACATGAGATAGAGCAGAAAACGCTGCACGCAGTACGCAGCACCAAAATACCTCTGTGTCCATTGTCTCTGTACTTTCTCTGTTCCTGTCGAGAGCGCGAGAGTTTCAGAGAGAGGGAGCGCGATTCCACAACCACATCCAGCACGACGGCGCGCAGGTAGCTCATCTGCCGGACGCGCGTCTCACACAGTAGTGCTCCCTCGACGGCGTCGACCTCCCGGCGGATGCTGGTCTGGACCTCCGGCTGGAGCACGAGGTGGGCGAGCGTCCACTCCATGCTGGACACCATAGTCCCTGGCCCGGCGCCGAGGAACTCCGAGAGAAGGCTCACCAGTTCGTCGTCCGTGAGAGGGCGCAGGGCCGCGTCGTCGTCGTCGGGGACGCGGACGTCGAGGAGCAGGTCCACGTATGGCGTCAGGCCACCGCTGGGCCTAATAAGATGACGATGGTCACGTCGCCATGCGTTGATGAGAGGGAGGAAAAGCTCGGCCTGCCTGCCTCGGAAGGCGAGAAACCGGCGCCACCGCCTCCAGTGCAGCAGCTTCGCCGTCTTGGAGCCGGCAAAATCTTTGGCGCCATCCACGGCCAGCACGAAATCCTGGAGCAGGTCACGCATGGCGCGCACGTGGCCGTCGTCCACGCCGCCACCGAAGCACGTGCGAGCCACCATCGGGAACACGGCGGCGTTGAGGATGTCGCGGACGACGACGATCTCACTCTCGCCGCCACCGCGGCAGCAGCGGACGCGGAGGTCGGCTACGAGGCTGTCCATGGCCTCGAGGCGCAGCGGGTCCATGTGTCCAAGACGTGACGGGTGGAGGATCGCGGCGTTGAGGGTGCACCGGAGAGCGCGCCAGCGCGGGCCGTATGGCACCGACGTGATGTTGTCGCTGCGACGGCGGCGACGCCCGCTGACCAGGGCCACCGGGAATAAGTTGAGCGGCCGGTTGCACAGGGCATCGGCGTTGTCCATGAGCGCTCGGCGGGCGATGGCAGGGTCACAGATCTCGATGATCGGCTGCTGACCGTCGCTAGCACGACGCCGCCGGAGGACAGCTGCTACGAGTGTGATGATGCACAATACAGATGGAACTAGTAGCAGCAATTCCATGGTATTTAAATACCTATATCTGAATTTGCCCGCCTACTGGATAATAATATAGTATTGAGGTATCGTTGCTGGGTTTATATAGACACACAGCCGCCAAGGATAGCGTTTTACACCACATGTTGGTGCTATTGTTGCACATAACCACAACTTCAGTTTTGTTTTGCACAAAACACACCCCTAGTGGTTAACAACTCTAATGGACCATTAGTGACGTCGGACCCATTGTCAGGAACACAGGTCTCGGTCGTTAGCTCGGTTCCTCCCGATAGGAAACCCTTGACCTCGAAGGCGGCCACCCACAGCAGGTGCTCCGACGACTGGCTCCGGCCGCGCTCTGGCGACGGGAATGGGGGAGGCGGAGGAGTCTGCATTTTGTATCAAGCTGATGAACAGGTCAGGCGCCGCCGGCATAAGCCTCCATGAATCCAACAACACCAGTAACAACAATAATCCTACACCTAGATCCAACAGAATTGATTTACGGACTGACGTGGAGGCTGTTGTTTGGGCTAATTTTTTTCCTTCCTTAAAATGTGGAGGACGTAGTGATCTACTCTGCTTCAAGTTGTTCGTCCATAGGAATTTTTGTAGAACCAGTCAGTAGATGTAGCATTACTCCTAGTAACAGTATGGTGGCCGTCCTGGTCAAGCTCCAAGAACAACCGACAGGAAAAGCTTACAGGATCGACAAAAATATCAACTCCTCGTCTCCCCCATCCCCGCCGTCGGTGCCCCATCTCCCCGGCCACAGTTGGCGGAGAGGTGGATACCATGATGTTAGTGGCCGCCTCTGGTCTAACGCTCGATCTGGACGAATTGGTCCGAGCAAACCGCTTTGTCCGCCTTGACCAAGATTTTGTACAGGGATAGAGAGCCTAAGAACTATTTTTAAGCACTAAGCTAGTATTGCCCCAGTGGCACTGCGTCATAACTGTCCTTCGTGCGCTAAAAGGTTGCCGGTTTCACTCTCAATAAAGCTTTAGTGAGATTTGAACCGATGACCTAAGTGAACAAGAGGACCAGACGAGGTTGCTAACCTCTATGCCAAACCCTCCTTCTATGTCTAAATAAAGATAAATAGTAATTTAACCGATCTCAGGTGTTTAAATTCAAAATTTTCAAAAACAAATCGAGATTTTTTTGTCCGGTACTCCTTTCCCCCGGGCTTCATATAGTAGACCCAATGTCACTAATGGACCATTAGAGTTGTTTAATCTGTATGAGTGTGTTCTGTACAAAGAGTTACATAAAAAACTGGTGTTTTGTGCACACCAAAACAGATGTTGTGGTTCAATAATAGCACCAACATGTGGTGTAAAGTGCTATTCGCTTCCACCAACTGCATTAAAGCTCGTACACAGTTGGAAGCCTAATTAAGTTAAAGTGGGGTACTCGGTTTATATGTGTCCTACCTTTGTTCTGATACCGTCAATTTGACCAATATGAGTTTTATGTTAGTAGAAAATATCATTATAACGGGGGTGTGTGTGTGTAATATTTTCCGATATCGTCAAGTTTGGTGTGCCATCATCCTGCTCTCAATACCTTGGGAGTGGACTTGTGTTGGTAGCGACGCATCGTCTTTCCCCTGCCCTGAAGATAACGTGGACTCCATTAATCAAATTAGGCAAATCAGATTTGGCCATCATCGAGTGGCAATCTTGTGCTTTCAACAATGACGTGCAGGATCCTGCTTTCATACCAAATTTGTGTGTGTTCGACCATGTTTTTGTGGTCGCTTGTTGGACGATGTGGACAGACACAATTATTCAGTGTGCTAAAGCATTTCTGTAGGGGTTCGTAGCATGGAAAAAAAAAATTCTACCGTATGCACACAAACAAGCCAAGATCTATCTACTAGATTGTAGCAACGAGTCGATAGAGGAACTTACCCTCGAAGATTCCAAAGCGGTTAACGAGAGCAGATTCTCGTGGGTGATGTAGTCGTACACTTGCCGATCTCAAGATCGCGTAGACGATCCTTCCGGCGCTGCGTTCCGGCAGCGCTCCTGCAGTCGGTCACACGTTCGGTACTCGACGAAGACCTTCCTCTCCCTTGTTCCAGCAGGCAGCGGAGGTTGTAGCACTCTCCTCGCGATTCCGGCAGCACAACGGCGTGGTACCGGAAGTAGAGGGGAGATCTCGCAGGGCTTCGCCTTAAGCCGGAGCGAGTATGGTGGACTATGAGAGAGCCCTCGACGATCTAGGGTTTAGACACGCCGAGGAAGAGGTGCTAGAGCCGGCGGCTAGGGCTTGGTGGTGCCCAAGTCGGCGGCAAGGAGAACCCTGGGAGGCGGCGGCAGCTGCAGGAGGTGGTGGCGCCAAGCTAGGGTTTAGAGGTAGGAACTTGTGTGTCTAGGAGGGGAGCCCTGCCCCTCCTCTTATAGGTGGAGGGAGGCGCGCCTGGGGAGGGGAGTCCCTCCCCAACTCGGACCCAAGGTGGGCCGGCGGTGGGAGGAGGAACTCCTCCCCCAAGTCGGTTTCAAACCTCCTTCTCCTCTTTCCCAAAACTAGCCGTTTGACTTTCAAACTAGCCGTTTGACCTTTTCAAACTCCCGTTTGACTTTCAATTTTAGAGCTTTAATTCTCTCTTGCAAATGCACACACCAAGTGACCTAGGATATGATCCAATCATTCCACTTACCCATGACACATTCATGGACCATTCTCCTTCCGGACCGGTGAACCTTCTAGACCCTTCTAGAACCTCTTCGATGAAAATATTGGAAACTTTCCCGAACTCCGAAATAGGACTTTCCTTATATGAATCTTATTCTCTGGACCATTCCGGATCTCCTCCTGATATCCCGGATCCCATCCGAGACTTCGAAAAACATTCGATATCCCTACTAACATTCCATATCTACTAAACAACATCGAATCCTTAAGTGTGTCTCCCTATGGTTCGTGAATTATGCGGACATGACCGAGACACTTCTCTGATCAATAACCAATAGAGGAATCTGGAAATTTATATGGTTCCCACATATTTATACGATTACTTTGCGATCGAATGAACCACCTACATACGATACCAATTTCCCTTTGTCTCACGATAGTTTACTTATCCGAGGTTTTGATCGTCGGTATCTCTGCATACCTAGTTCAACCTTGTCACTTATAAGTACTCTTTTCTCGTTCCCGTGATATTTGATCCCTTGTGAGTCAGTCACATGCTTGCAAGCTAATTGGATGACATTCCACCGAGAGGGCTCAGAGTATATCTATCCGTCCTATGGATGGACAAATCCCACTCTTGATCCATGTGCCTCAACCCATACTTTCCGAATACTCAATGCCACATTTATAGCCACCCAGTTACGGTGTGGTGTTTGATGTCATCAAAACATCCTTCTGGTGATGGTGATTAACATGATCTCATGGTCGAAGAAATTAGGTTACTATGTATCAGAAAGCTTATAACAAATAAACTATTCCCTCTGATCTATATTACTTGTCACTAAAATGGATGTATCTAGACATGTTTTAGTGCTAGATACATCCATTCTAACGACAAGTAATATGGATCGGACGAAGTATTGAAATGACTTGATCTTAATGCTACGCTTATCTATAGGAGTATGTCCATCGTACCATTATCCTAATGATATGATCTTGTTGTTAATAACATCTCAATGTTCATGATCGGGAAACCACGATCATCTATTAACCAACAAGCTAGTATTACAAAGAGGCTTTACCAGGGACTCTAATTTAGTTTACAAATCACACTGTTTCCGGTTTAATACTATTATAGCATGAATATAAACATTTATCATAAACACAAAGATATAATAATAACCACTTTTACAAAAAGAGTAGTATAGTGCGACAAATACGTGACTAGGGCAGGTGCCTCCAATAATGCACTAACGAACATGACAACACGCCCGTACGTGCTTTCTGATCGCAGCGTTCTCCCATAACCGACTAAAGAACTTTGCCTTTTAGTCCATTTTTGGAAAAAAGGTCTTCAAATTATTTGGGTGATCCGGAAGGTGGTGTCATATTGCAGACGTGCCTTTCCCAGTTCCATTCTCCTATCGTGTCCTTGATTTTGTATGAATGATTCCCACCTATCGCATACGTGGTTGTTCGGTGGAAATAACCAAAAAAAAAAAAAGATGCTCAATGACCGTACCCCACTACAAAAGCAAAAGAATAGAAAAGGTCCAAGGAAAATGCTCTCCACTTTTCCTCCCACCGGAGGTCCTGTTCATGGCGGGACAACCTCGATCCCCGCCATGGAGGCTCAAGAACCTTCCCGCCATAAAACTACCTGCAAGGTTCACATACAAACCCGAATTCCTTCTCCATTATTATTTAATTTAATATTTTTTTTGTTGAACAAATTTGAGCCTAGAGTCAAGTTGGTTTTCAAAAGCTTGCAGGAGGTTCCAAAAAATCTTTCAAATTTCTCCTCCTCTCCCTTTAATCTAAATAAATGCATTTGAAAATCCACGGAAAGAAAATCAGAAAAGTAATCCAAAAGGGCCTAGGGGAGAGAATTCGGCCTTATGAATCAGTGCCAATCGTAGGAACTCCACAACAATATTCTCGCTGCTGGCACCAACAGCGTCAGCCCGCGAGAAGCGTGCCTCATGTTGCCAACCTTCATCCTCCAGCTTTGCCACGCTCGCATCCACATCCTCTGCTTCCTTGTATGTTTGTAGTTTTTTACCTGCCAGAACATGCAAATATATGGGACTGATGATTCATACCCTCTGCTTTCCTGAAAACTGACATTAACATATATTTTGTTCATTGATGAGTTGATGTTTCGATTCGGATACTCCCTAATTAGTCTTGCACGTCTATCTAGGTCAGTAATTTAACCTACATAACAAAAATTATATATTACAAAAAAATTACCATTAGAAAGTATAACATCTTTCTATGATATTTTTTTAAAATATATAACTCATCTCAAGTTGGGGGAGGGCGACGGCATGAGCGTGGGCAGTGGTGGCGGCGTCGGTGGCGCTTCCCATCACTCTGCGCGAGCCCCCGATCGGAAGGGCGTGGGGATGGCACACGATGAACCTCGTGTGTTGTGCCAATGACCCCACCTCTTTATATACGCGCATGTGACAGGGGCCCACCAACCGGGAGGTTGGGCGTCCCCGATCAGGACGCAGTCAAGGGGTGTGATCGAGCCGTTGGGCTCGGTCACGATTGAGATCAATCTAACATTCTCCCCCTTGATCTCAACTTTACTTTTAACTTTATACTTTACTTATTTCATCACAGATCGATACATAGAGCATGTTTCATCGTCTCAGCTCAATTGCCGATAGAATCAGACAGCCACTATATACCTTTCTATTTTGAAACAAATCCTGTTACTTTAGGGCCTCTATAGTCTAGGAATCATAGGCTTCCCGTTAAACCCATGCCGGCTATGTGTTCCTTGAACAAATTGGGTGGTAAGCCTTTCGTTAGCGGATCCGTAAGCATATCCTTTGTCCTTATATGCTCGAGTCTTATAGTTTGATCCTGGACTTTGTCCTTCACAACATAATACTTTATATCTATAGACTTTGTAGCATTACTCGACTTGTTGTTGTGAGCATAGAATACTACGGGCTCGTTGTCACAGTACATATTTAGTGGCCTGCTGATGCAGTCAACCACTTTCAAGTCGGGCAAAAATTTCTTTAACTATAACGCCTGTCCCATGGACTCATAACATGCTATAAATTCTGCATACATCGTAGATGATGCAACTATCGACTGTTTGACACTTCTCCACGAAATAGCACCTCCTGCGAGAGTAAAGACATACCCTGTCGTGGACTTTCTGTCGTCTTTATCTCCCGCAAAATCCGCATCTGAATACCCTTTTATCTCTAGGGAATCAGATCTTCTATATGTTAGCATGAGGCCTTTTGTGCCTTGCACATAACGCAAAGCTTTCTTTACCATCTTCCAGTGCTCTATGCCTGGATTCTCTTGATATCTACCGAGTACCCCGGTGATAAAAGCTAAGTCAGGGCGAGTGCACACTTGTGCATACTGTAAGCTTCCAACAGCCGAAGCATATGGTACTGACTTCATTTGATCGATCTCATATTGATTCTTTGGACATTGGGATTTCCCAAAACTATCGCCCTTGACTATGGGAGCAGGTGTTGAATTTACTCGCATGCATATTGTATTTCTTTAAAATCTTTTCACAATACGCTTTCTGCGACAGTCCTAACACTCCATTCTTTCTGTCTCGGTGAATTTCTATGCCCAAAACATAAGAGGCTTCACCAAGGTCTTTCATGTCAAAATTTGATGACAAGAACTTTTTTCTGCCATATTTAATATTCCCTTTATATTCGACGAGAAGCCAGATGGGACATTAATACTGCTTACGCATTCAAAAAATATTTCCTTCTCTTGTTTGGTAAGAGCGTAGCTCGCATGACCTTGAAACCATTCTGGATGCAGGCCATCTGGGTCTTCCATATGTTGATGGTCCTTTCGTGCTTCCGGTGTACCTTTTGTCTTCCCATACACGCCCAAGAAGCCTAGCAGGTTCATGCAAAGATTCTTCGTCACATGCATCACATCGATTGCAGAGCGGACCTCTAAGAATTTCTAATATGGTAGCTCCCAAAATATAGATTTCTTCTTCCACATGGGTGCGTGTCCTTCTGCGTCCTTCAGAACATATTTTATGCCAGGACCCTTTCCAAAGGTTACCATTTGATCCAAATCTTTGACCATATCAAATATATCAGCACCAGTACGCTCCTTAGGCTTCGTCTGGTGACATGCCAGGCCGTTGAAATGCTTGCCTTTCTTTCTTAAGGTATGCTTGGCCAAAAGAAATCGACGATGCTCATTGTACACATTATTCTTACAATGTTCCAAATATATATTTTCAGTCTCATCTAAACAGTGTGTGCATGCATTGTATCCCTTGTTGGACTGTCCTGAAAGGTTACTAAGAGCAGGCCAATCATTGATTGTTATGAAAAGCAATGCTCGGAGGTTAAATTCTTCCTGCTTGTGCTCATCCCACGCGCGTATGCCGGGTTCGTGCCACAACTGTAAAAGTTCTTCCACTAATGGCCTTAGGTACACATCAATGTCGTTGCCGGGTTGCTTCGGACAAATTCCTGCTGAATCGGTAGGAAGTGGGTCAGATGTGAACTACAGGTACATGATCTGATAGGCATGATTTTTCCCAAAAATCATTTTTAGGTTCACAATATGCCATTTCATTAGAGATCCAATGAAATTTTAGAGAGGCTCAGCTCCGAGCTAAGAATCTTCATACCCGTCGTTCGACAAAGTTTGTCGATAGTTTAAAAGAGTCATAAAAAATTCAAAAATGATCGAAACAATACAAAACCTTCGCGTGGTGTCATATTATGTGATATGGTTGGAAGTAAAAATATCAAACTTGTTATATTGAATATGTCTCAAAAAACCTTCACAAAATGACCTATCTCATTCGAGGTTTTGGTGGCTTTCGGGTCAAATGACCAATGTTATGGCTAGAATCAAGGCATAGTTTGTGATAATGTGCCCATATCATGCATCCATGTGCATCATGGAATGGCGAATAATGTTGCTGGAGGAAGTTTTCCTTTTCCTCGCACCAAAAAGCTATTTTCTATTTTCCGGACACAAAAACTGGAGGTTTTATGAAGCAACCACCAAATGGATAATTCAAAATGATACCACCCCATTTTCACAAGATTATATGGATGTCATATTTGGATTCCTCACATTTTTCTGATCTATTTACACATTTTATTTGTCGAATTCCGATTTACGGATTTAAATATATGAATTATTCCATATTAAATAGAAAAAGGAAATAAAATAAAATCATTTTATTTGGATTCAAGATTATTATTACTTTTCATTATTGTTTACTTAAATAATTGTTTGGAATCTAAAACTGAGATGTGTGACATCATGGCCAAAGAGTTAATAGGATTGATATGGAAGTATTAGCAACAAGGTATGATTTCTTTCTCGGAAGCTCATTCGGAAGGAACGAAGAAGTTAAGCGTGCTAGAGCTAGAGTAGTGTTAGGATGGTTGACCATAGGGGAAGTTTGATTATGAGTACAATTTCACCTAATATTTAACATACAAAGGGTTAAAATATTAAATATTCTATATGAGATTATGAAGTAAATGATATTCAAAAAAGTTTGAAACAAAATTAATTTATTTTATTATTTAAAAAAAAAGGCAGTTTCTTTGCCGTGTACTTTTTCCACGAGACACACGGCAAAGACAGCTTCTTTGCCGTGTACTTTTCGAGGAGGCACACAGCAAAGACAGCTTTTTGCCATGTACTTTTCGAGAAGACACGCAGCAAAAATAGACACCATCACCTCCGCGGGAACCGTCAACTTACTTTACTTTGCCGTGTATACGCATGAGACACCCGGCAAAGCCTTTGCCGTGTTTTATTTAGAAAACACACGGCAAAGGGTCTTCGCCGTGGCGAACGTTGCCGTGTGTATACACACGGCAAAGCCTTTGCCGTGTTCTGAAAGGCCTTTGCCGTGTCTTTTGCCCACACGGCGAAGAGCCTTTATGCCGTAGTGCGTGGTTGCCACAAAGGAGGGTGACCGGCAGGAAGTGGAATAGTCGACAACAACGATACCCAGAAAAGATGCAACAATAATAAAACAACGAGGACTATCTCTCTTCTATCTTACTAGCCTCCAATCCATGTCGCTCTGACCTTCCATCAACAAGAAGTTGAGGAGACGGCAGGACATGGAAGCAGCAGACTCTCGGCAATGGACTTCGCAAGCAATCCAAACTACTCCCTCCGACCCATATTAGATGATTCAAATTTGATCTAGATTTAGATGAATCTAGATACTATTTAGTATATTGGTTCATCTAAAATTTGATAAATCCAAGTCAACTAATATAAGTCGGAGGGAGTATATGAACAATTCAGTCCGGGCTGAAGGTCTAAACCCTCCTCGAAACAGTCATACGCCCAGCTTTATAAATAAAGCAACATCCATACACCATCCTGTACAAGTGAAACCACCAAACCACAATAACAACCCAAAGTCCACCATAACACACACACCACAAACAAAAAACACAGATACAAGAGAGCCCAGAAGACTCGCTCAGCGACCGGGCGAGGCAGTAAGCTGGCGCGCCGCCCCATTCAAGTGCTCGATCATCCCGTCCAGCCGTGCCCTGTCCTGCTGTCTACACAACGGGTACCACTGCTGCAAAAAAGCCAAGAATTTGAAATACGAGTCAGAGGCACGGCGAAGAAAGACACGCTCGATGACCATCTTGTTACGAATGGTCCAAAGAGTCCAGGTCAATCCTGCGAACACAAACCAGAAGAGGCGCCTCCTCCTACCGGTTTGGTTAGCATTAGCTTCCAGTAATTCCCTGAGGTCTGCGGCCTGCCAAGAAGGCCCCAGAGCCTCCCGGGAGAAGTTCCAGAGGAAGCGAGCCGCGGGACAGGCGAATAAAATGTGGTGTCCCGTTTCCGGGACCGCACAAAGGGGGCAGAGGCCAGTACCAGGGCCATGACGCTTGGCCACCTCCACACCAGAGGGAATCCGGTCACGCAGCAACTGCCAGAGGAAAATCTTGATCTTAAGAGGAAGGGGGGCCTTCCAAAGGCAACTGATAGGCGAAGGTCTAAACCCTTACAACAACAATCTTCGTGTCGGTGTGCATTGATAGATCCTCACAACCGAAAATCCTATTGAATACACAAACTGAGAGAAACAAACAAAATCTAACATTGTATGAATGTTTTATGGTTTCATAAATTCGTATCATGTTTGAAAATTCAAAATTTAAAATCAGTCAAAATAGGGTCAACATCGGTCTTTTATTTTAAGCTCTCGTCACCAGGAACGCAAATGTTTAGACAGAATATAGATTGACCTTTTTATTGAAAATCTATTAAAGGTTTCAAACAACATAATCGGATTTAATTAAATGCATGTGTTTGAAAAAAGAGAGAAAAGCCAGACCGTGTGTACTGTAGACTTTGTATCGTAGATTCTGAAGAACCCAATAGCACAGTGATCAGAAATCCGTATGCATTGGAGGGTGTCGATTTGGAGGACGGGCTCTAGGTAGGACTTTACTTTTTTTTTGAAAAATTTAAAATTTAAACATTCAAAAATTCCAAAAAAGATATAGGGATATAGATAATGATTTATAATACGCGTTTGTAAAAGATTATTTGAATATACTCTGTATTCTTGCCTCAGAAAAAAAGAGAATAATTCAGATCTGAGTGTGAACAGTGCAATTTTTGAATGGGCCTGCTTTTATCCAGAATTTGTCATATTTGTCGTTTTTACTGCACACAAAATACAAAGTATTTTAATTTTAAAATCTGCATACATGTATTTTACATTGTGGGCAATACGAATATATTTTTTTTACAAAAATTTGATGCTTTTTGAAATTTTTTAAAAAGTCTTCCATGGCACCCGTCCTCCAAAGCGATTTTTGGGTATGCATTGGTCCTATTTTTTTTAGTATCTGGGTCTCAGTTTATTTGGAAAAACTATGGTTTTGACAAAGAAAACTGGTCATTGTGGCGCACATATCCTATGATGAAGTGAAACAAAATTATAAAGAAGCCATAATGACAATTTACTGCAATTACAAATTCACCGTTCAGCATAACTTGATACTCGGCATTCAATATTTTTCCCCTAGTGGCATAACCCATCAGGAAACCACATCGCCCACAAATGACAATGTTAATTATTTCCACTACAAAGTACGCATAACCCCGTGGATATCACCGACGCCACTTGGTCCTTGAAGGCCGGCCAGGAAATGTGGCAAACCGGCAACAGGAGGTAGTCGGTGAAGAGCGGCAGCGTCGTGGTGGCAAGTGGTGGCCTAACCGGCATGAGGCGGAAAAGTCTACACCCAGGTCAGCAAGGCGGAAAGCTCGCCACTCCCGAGATGAAGTGTCGTCGGTGGAACACAGTGGAGCAAGCGGAGTGGCAGGGTTAACCTGTGGTGGTGGTGATGAGTGCCTCGGGACAGAAGCAGGCGGGGCACGGCGGATTACCGGCATATGAGGAGCAGGAGGTGGCGCACGGCGGCGGAGCAACGGGAACTCGTATATCAACGGCGCTGACCAGCGTTCAGGTGTAGTCGCTGTGGTCGACTCCAACACTGGTAGTGGCTCCGCGGCCAACACCGAGTCATCTTGACTGCTTTTTTGTTCTTCCCTATCCGAACGATGACGATATTGGCGACGACGGCGATGAGAGATGGCTTGTTGTCTCTTCAATCTCGACATGATTGGCCCCTTAAACTTCACACCGAAACACTCGGGGGAGGCACCCTTTAGTATCTGGGCCATTGTGATCAGAAATCCGTATGCATTGGTCCTATTGTTTTAGTATCTGGGTCCAGTTCATTTGTAAACACTATGGTTTTGACAAACAAAACTGGTCATTGTGGCGACACATATCCCATGATAAAGTGAAACAAAATTATAAAGAAGCCATAATGACAATTTACTGCAATTACAAATTCACCGTTCAGCATAACTTGATACTCGGCGTTCAATATTTTTCCCCTAGTGGCATAACCCATCAGGAAACCACATCGCCCATGTGGTGCACTTTCTTCACCGATCGAACACAAATGACAATGTTAATTATTTCCACTACAAGTACGCATAACCCTGTGGATATCACCGGCGCCACTTGGTCCTTGAAGAAGGTCGGCCAGGAAATGTGGCAAACCGGCAACGTGAGGTGGCTGGTGAAGAGGGTTGCCGTCGCCGCGGTGGCAAGTGGTGGCTGAACCGGCGTGAGGCGGTAAAGTCGACACCCAGATCAGTGAGGCGGACGGCTCGCCACTCACGAGATGAAGTGTCGTCGGTGGAACACATTGGAGCAAGCGGAGTAGCAGGGTTAACCTGCGGGGCCTCTGGTGGTGATGAGTGCGTCGGGACAGCAGCAGGCGGGGCACGACGGATTACCGGCATATGAGGAGCGGGAGGTGGCGCACGGCGGCGGAGCAATGGGAACTCGTATATCAACGGCGCTGACCACCGTTCAGGTGTAGCCGCTGTGGTCGACCCCGACACTGGCCGTGGCTCCGCGGCCAACACCGAGTCATCTTGACTGCTTTTTTGTTTTTCCCTATCCGAACGATGACGATATTGGCGACGACGGCGATGAGAGATGGCTTGTTGTCTCTTCAATCTCGACATGATTGGCCCCTTAAACTTCACACCGAAACACTCGGGGGAGGCACCCTTTTTCTTCTTTCTGCCACTATGGAAGTAATGCCTAGGGGATATATCATCATCATCATCATCATCCTCGTCTGAAGTATGCAGATAGTTCGAATATACATACTCCTTCACCTCGGGCATGTCATTGTCATAAATTTCTCCATCATCAGAAGAGAAAGACGAGGCCTCCAGAGGAGGGAACTCGGACAATGGCGGTGGCGGAGGTGATGCCGGAGGGAGTGACCGTGGCGGTGGTCTCCGTAGTTTCTGCCATCTAACCACCTTCTGGTTGATGCGGCTCGAGTCGTATCCCTTCCCGCCGTCGACAACGAACTCCTCCAGACCCAAGGCACTTTTCGCTAGAAACTTGACCAGGCGGACCTGGAAGCAGGTGAGCTCCTGTGCTTCAAACTCCATCACCACCCTCTTCAAGCACCCTAGCTTGCCACTAAGGCCGCAGCAAAGCTTTCCATCGATGTCTTGCAAGCTATCACAGCATTCAGCTTCATCGTCATCTTCGTGGCCGGCGTCCATGGATCTGCAGGGCAAGAAATCAGCAATGACGGCCGTCTCATCCGCTGGGTCTGCTTTGATATCTCGGAGGTACTTCCTCCAGCTGAACTTGAGCACGAGGTCGCGCAGACACGGGCACTGTTGCAGCAGGCTCGTCATGGCCGACGCAGCGGCCACGTGGCTCCTGCCGCACCAGCCAGAGAGGTCTTCGATCTGGAGCCGCTCGAGGTTGCGGAAGAAGGGTGCCCCAAAGTCGAGGTCGGAGATGGAGTAGGCCGTGATCTTGATAGATCTCACATACGAAACGGCGCAGAGAACGGAGTGAAGCACCGGCTCCGATGAGGAGTGAACCTCGACATGGACGTGCTCCAGGTGCGGTGGAACGTCGTAGTAGTTGTGGAAGGAGAAGCGGGTGTCTTTGTCGATGGGGCGGGTCTGCGTGTAGCGGAGGCGGCGGAGGTGCGGGGCGTACAGCATTACCCTGCAGCCGCCGTGGTGGAGGTCATCGTAGAGTATGCCGCAGTTCTCCATGCCGATGACGGTGGCTGCCTCGCACCTCAGGATGTACACGAACTCGAGATCCACGAACCTCAGGGACTCCAGGAGGATGTCTGCGAGCCTTGGCGCCGCGGTGATCATGTCCTGAAGCGTGTCGAGCTCCGTGCGGCACCGCCGGAGCCGCATGGCCTCGAGGCGCGGGAACGCGAGGTGGTCCGATGACGGCTTCAGATCGTAGCCGGTGAGCTCGAGGACTCGGAGGACGGCGAACGGCAGCGTGCAGCGCGGCAGGCCGCCGTTGTTTAGCCATTCCAGTCGGACATCTTCCGCGCCGACCACATCCCCCACCTCGTCGACACCGGCAGAGACATCGGAGTCTTGCTCGTCGTCATCGTTGTTGCATGATGCGGCGCACACGATGGCGTCGTCGGGCATGACAATGGACAGTTTCTTGGGAACTCCGCCATGGGAGCTGAGGCATGCGTACGCGTGATCGGCGTCGTCCACCACGCGCCGCCGATTAACCGCACCACCGGCAGTGTTGTAGGACCGGTAGTCGATGTTGACGGCGCCGGTGTTGAGCCAGAGCGGGCGGCGCCATCGGCGGGAGAGCGCGGTGGCGCGGGCGGCCTCAGGTGAAGGCGCGAAGGAGAGGATGCGGGTGAGGATATCGTCGGAGAGGTGGGAGAGCCGGTCTGTCGACGGCGCGGCGGCGGCCGTGGATGCCATGCATGGATCCAGATCGAGTCGACCTCGACTCTGGAGGCGGAAGTTGCGGCTTCGATCGTCAAAATATAGTAGACTGAGCCAATGGGCCCAAATTAATTAAGTAGTAGTTGGGCCGGCCAATTTGTTCGTCCTGTTCACCGCAAATTATTTGGACGGTCAGAAAAAACGCCGGCAGGGTCGAAACGTCAAACATCATCCCACATTGATATTTTGTAGCGACATGGTTTAGCTAAGACCAGGACCAGGGCAACAGGATTCAGGCTCCACCAGATATGTCTAGGTATAAGTAAACAATCCAGCTCCAAGCCCTACACTAGTAGAAAACAGACCTCTAGTCCCGGTTTGTAAAGGGCTTGATCCGGATGCGCATTCTATCACGAAATCAGGACTAGTTGCAGATGACTAAAAAGGCCTCTACGTGCCCCCCTGTAGTGCGCTGGGCTAGAGGACCTTTAGTTCCGGTTCGTTTTCTCGCGGCAGCGTTTTGGGGCAATCGACTGTCATGACAGGAGATGGGGTTTTAGGGTTTTCTTTTTTCTTATTTGTGTTCAATTATTTTTCATTTTTTGTTTTTATTTGAAACAAATTTTCATATACGTATTCTACGCTACTACATGATTTACACATTGATGCATATATAATATATTTTCTCTCACGAGCATACATGCATATATACAACTTGGTATATGAGTGCCAACCTAGACTATAGTCTGTCTATTTGATTACACGAAGATCATTACATTACATGGATGCTTTATTTTCTATTCAAATTGTATTCTCCTTTTGGGTTTATGACCTACTTGAGTAAAAATCATGACAATTCCACTTTAATTGCTAGTACGCGTTATTGTGGTAGGAGCTTATCCGACATCGCATCCAACTATATATATATATATATATATATATATATATATATATATATATATAAGTAGATCATTACGAATGGAACTCAACAAAAATTATGGTATAAAATAAATTGTGAATATATTGTTTACGTACTTCAAGATAATCTAGTCCTGCTCGATACACCCGCAAAGGAACTCGCATACGTATTATCCACATAAAGTAGTCCCCTGTGGCTGCCTCCCACATTTTTCGAGAATATAATTCAATCAAATAATAATCAAGCATGATAATTATATAGAGACTAGAATTGAAGAGATGCGTGGATCTAGCTCTCATACTACTTACCGGGATCATATGAAAAGTCAGCTCCTTATGTCATTCACCCTTAAACTCCTTTCTGAACTTTTTAAACCCCGTCCGGCAAAAAAATAAATGAATGAATGAATTACTTGACATCTCAGAGAATGAACGAAATAGATAGATATAGTACGATAATGATTGAAATTACTTTTGGAGCATATTAAGCATGTTGCGGTAGTCTTCCATGCTTTTCTTTAACGAGTCCGAGATTTTAACTCTTGCATGGTCAACACCAATGTTTAGAAGAATCTAGAGGAAGTTGCGCACATTTATATACTCATCAATTACACTTAACAACGGGTAAACAAAAAGTGAATGTGTACAATACCGTAAGACTCTCACCCGTAGTTGTAAGAAGATAGTATTTGCATAGTGTAATATTGCTACTTTAAAAACATTAGCAAGTTAAGATCCGTTTCCTCGGGCTTTGAACTTAGTGTATGTCCATTAACTATATATGGGTCAATGAACCCAATGCCGTAGATTGTTTTCTTCTACATTCCTAAATCTTCACTGCATATAATAGCGTACAAAAGGAGATTAAGTGAGGATAACTACGAGCAATGTTGTGCTGCTTAATCGTGAGTGTCGACATTATGTCGTGAGATCGACACTATGTTGTACTGCTTAATCTATAAATAGGCTTCCTTGTGAAGTTATCAACTGCAAGAAAGATAGTGTGCGAGAGCAGGAACACCACTACGGCGGAGCTTCTCGATGATGTCTTAGGATCCTGTCCCCAGACATCTTCGAGGAGCTCTCCATAGAGGCACTCCCTAATTTTTTAACTCACCGGCGTGTTCATATTTTTGGTTCTTGCTTGTTGCAACGGCCGATGATTAAAATGCTATCGCGCCACTATAGAGGCTCTCCATAATATGTGAAATTAGTTAGCTCCACCAGCGTATATATTGATCTAGCTAGAGAAGCTATGAACTGCAAGATGGTGTACGAGAGCAGAGACATCACTACGGCGGAGCTTCTCGAAGATGTCTTAGGGTCCCATCCTCAGACATCATCGAGGATCTCGCCATAGAGGCACTCCCTAATTTGTTAGCTCCCCGGCGTGTTCATGTTTTTGGTTCTTGCTTGTTGCAATGACCAATGATTAAAACGCTAGGGCGCCACCATATATGTGTTCCTTTATTTCGGATGTGATCCTGGGGTGGTGTCAGCGAGCCTTGTGATATGCACAAGGAAATATACTAGGCATCCTACTTGGTTCGATGACTCCATCCCTGTGATTTTTGTGTCCAACATAGTATCATGCCCTATAATGCTTGATCTTCATAGTTTTGGTTTTTATTTTTCTTGCAATGGATTTTGCGAATTAACCCTATATTTGTTACAATTTGTGAGTTTGATAAAGGCAGGTAGAAGAAGAAAGGAATTTTGTTGATGGATGGTGGCATGATGCATATGTGAATCAAAAGAATTTTGAGACTTTATGCCCAACTAAGATATATAGATAGGATGAACTCGTGTATCTCTATGCTTCTATGATTCAAATAAATTTTGAGACTAGCTATGTGCCAAATCCCTCCTTTTTAGAGCATGAAATGAGCTAAACTAGCAATGAAAGATAAAATGATGAAGTTGCTATCTTTTAGAACCCATGAATAGATGTGGAGCCGAAAAATCTTGAGGAAAAATAAGCATGGACTCGAGCTTTAAGAGAGAAAAAATGAGGGAGACGCCACCAGTAGCTTGAAATGGCTCGGACAGGGGTGGAAGAAGATATGGTCGGAAAAATAGTCCCAGTTTGTTACACGAACCAGAACTATATGTCAATCTTTAATCCTGGTTCGTGTAACAATCCGGGACTAAAGGGGCTGACGCCAGTCATAGCCAGCCGTATGGACATTAGTCCCGATTTGTTACACGAACCAAAACTAAAGGTCCCATTCGAACCGTGAGTAGTGGCCGCCGGGCCCTGCGGCCATTTCTAGCCGTTGGGACGAGAGCATTAGTCCCGGGTTTGTAGTAGAACAGGGACTAATACCCTGGACCAAATGTCTGTTTTCTATATAATTAAAGCCTTTTCTCCGTAGAATATGTTGGTGAGTATACCGCATACAAGTGCGTCAATTAGTTTTTTCCTTTCCATGCATCATTTGTGTGCATGAGTTCTTCTGTGTACGTGCAAGCCTTGACCTGTACATTCAGGTTGGAAATAAGACTTTGGTCATCTAAATTGAAGCAATTGAAATCCTACTTTCTTTTTACAATCGAACAAGAAATACTTAATGCATTGGTAGAGATCAACATGCTAGAGCTGATTATGAACATATCATTGCAAATTGAATTTCAAAGAACACTAAAAATGGTGTCTCACGAACTGTGTAGCTTTGCACCATTTAAACAATCTTTAAGATATATGACTTAGTACATCGCACGGAGCAAGAAGGGCAGATGTACGTACGTGGAGACTCTGAAACACACCCCGTTCCTGAATTCACGTAGAAAGGCCGGCGTAACGAAGCTAGCTAGCCGCTCGTTGGCGCCGCAATGTGACAGCCGCCCGCAGCTGGGTCTTCATCACCTTGAAGAACCCATCCACCTCCGTGAGGTCGACGCCTCCCCCCGACGACGGCGGCGGCGCCGCCCACTCGAACTCACGCACGAGCGCCGCCACGAAGCTTCTGACGTGCATCGTGGCGAGCCCTCCTCCGGGGCATGCCCTCCGCCCCGCGCCGAACGGCATCATCTTGATCTCCTTCGGCCCCGGCACCAGGCCCACGCCCTCCCCCTCGCCCCCGGCTAGGAAGCGCTCCGGTCGGAACACATCGGGGTCTGTCCATGAATTCTTGTCCCTACCGATCTCTCCCAGGTTGAAGTGCGCCCGCGCTCCCTCCGGCGGCAGCACCAGGGCCACCGGGAATAAGTTGAGCGGCCGATTGCACAGGGCATCGGCGTTGTCCATGAGCGCTCGGCGGGCGATGGCAGGGTCACAGATCTCGATGATCCGCTGTTGACCGTCGGTAGCACGACGCCGCCGGAGGACAGCTGCTACGAGTGTGATGATGCACAATACAGATGGAACTAGTAGCAGCAATTCCATGGTATTTAAATACCTATATCTGAATTTGCCCGCCTACTGGATAATAATATATTGAGGTATCGTTGCTGGGTTTATATAGACACATAGCTTCTAGACGTACGTTGCCCACACCAGCCGCCAAGGATAGCGTTTTACACCACATGTTGGTGCTATTGTTGCACATAACCACAACTTCAGTTTTGTTTTGCACAAAACACACCCCTAGTGGTTAACAACTCTAATGGACCATTAGTGACGTCGGACCCATTGTCAGGAACACAGGTCTCGGTCGTTAGCTCGGTTCCTCCCGATAGGAAACCCTCGACCTCGAAGGCGGCCACCCACAGCAGGTGCTCCGACGACTGGCTCCGGCCGCGCTCTGGCGATAGGAATGGGGGAGGCGGAGGAGTCTGCATTTTGTATCAAGCTGATGAACAGGTCAGGCGCCGCCGGCATAAGCCTCCATGAATCCAACAACACCAGTAACAGCAATAATCCTACACCTAGATCCAACAGAATTGATTTACGGACTGACGTGGAGGCTGTTGTTTGGGCTAAAATTTTTTTCCTTCCTTAAAATGTGGAGGACGTACTGATCTACTCTGCTACAAGTTGTTCGTCCATAGGAATTTTTTGTAGAACCAGTCGGTAGATGTAGCATTACTCCTAGTAACAGTATTGTGGCCGTCCTGGTCAAGCTCCAAGAACAACCGACAGGAAAAGCTTACAGGATCGACAAAAATATCAACTCCTCGTCTCCCCCATCCCCGCCGTCGGTGCCCCATCTCCCCGGCCACAGTTGGCGGAGAGGTGGATACCATGATGTTAGTGGCCGCCTCTGGTCTAACGCTCGATCTGGACGAACTGGTCCGAGCAAACGGCTTTGTCCGCCTTGACCAAGATTTTGGTTACAGGGATAGAGAGCCTAAGAACTATTTTTAAGCACTAAGCTTGTATTGCCCCAGTGGCACTGCGTCATAACTGTCCTTCGTGCGCTAAAAGGTTGTCGGTTTCACTCTCAATAAAGCTTTAGTGAGATTTGAACCGATGACCTAAGTGAACAAGAGGACCAGACGAGGTTGCTAACCTCTATGCCAAACCCTCCTTCTATGTCTGAATAAAGATAAATCGCCATTTGAATCAAATCGCCATTTGAATCAAATCGCCATTTGTGGACAGAGACAATTATTCAGTAGTACGTGCTTGGATCAAATCGCCATTTGAATCTCTTAACAATTAACCCCGGCGCGTAGCGCTGCGAGATCCCGTCTGCTCGTAGTTATCAGTAGTACGTTTATAACCGGCCGGAGTGAGAGTCCCTCTGCGTCTACGTGCATGCAAGATGGATGAACCCATCGCGTAGCTTTTTTTTTTTTGGTCATGAGATACGATGCATGGGCCCCGCTACTTTGACTTCAGAATTTGATACTACTTATATGCATGCAACTGAACAGTAAGTCTAGTGAGTGAGTATTGTGGTACATGATACAAACTTTTTCCTTCAAATCCGATCGAGACCACGATTAGTTAACTATAAACCCGTATGTCACGCTCTTCCTCTTGTTATGAACGGCCTAATCCAAATATTGACTGGCATATGGCAAAATAATAAGCATTTCAAAGTGTTGTGCTAGTCTCTCGGATGCAAAAACAAGTCTAACAATAAACAACTCCTTGGCATCTTCTTTTTACATCGTCTCTAGCATATCCGTAACAATGCCGAAACCGTAAAATAACCACTTGTTTTCTGTTCCGGCAAAAAACGGGCCTGGCCCTAACAGAGACCAATGCAAGACGGGCCATGTCGGATTCCTGCATGATCCTAGCACGGGGAGGCGCTAGGACGGAGCGGGAAGGCCCTAACAGAGACCATGGCGTTAGGAAGATGAGGAAGGACAGAAAAGGAAAAAGGGTGAGCCAAAGGTGAGGCCTACACATAATACAGTTGTGCATTACACGACTTGCTCATGTAATGCCATAATTGGGGCTATGGCTTAAAAGTAGGAGACGAACATTACACGACTTGCTCCATTGGTCCTATTCCTCATGGATTTGCGGGCGGACAAGATGATCTTTTGCTTCGTGGGGCATATAGGGTAGTCCTCTTTCGACGGAGGATCTTACTCTGGCGAAAATTGCTCATTAGAGCAACAGTGGCAGCGGGCTCGGAAAAATCTGTACTCATAACAAAGGCTGCAACGCCTCCTGACACACGGGATTTCTTTGTGGGCGACGGAGACGCACCCCTATTGTCTCCATCAGGCGTGCTCATGCGGGTGAACAGGGGCGCGGCCTCGCACATCTCTCGCAGACCATCAATGCGTCATCAGTCGGGCTGCAGGGCAGGGGCACTGCTGTGCGAGCTGAAGTAGAGGGGAGGGGCGGCGCATGAGCTACAAGGAGCTAGGAAACCTCATCGAGCTATGGTCGGAGGAGGGAGGAACGATGGGGCTGGAGGAGACTGGGAAATTAGGGAGACGACGAATTAAGGAAAAAAGAAGAGAAAGAGGAATAGAAAGAAAAAAAAGGGTCGGTGTCTAACGTCCGTTTGCTTTTTGCAATTTTATCAGATGTTAGAGGGTATTCTCGCAATATTCCAGTCCACGTGTCATCCGTGTTTGCACAAATTCGACGGCAAATAATGAATTGGAATAAATCAAATCCAATTTACGAGTACACAGACAAAATTCAGCAAATTCCAAGTACGAGGACTAAATTGATCCGGCCTAACAATTACAGGGTTGTTACTGTATTTAACTCTTGTGCCGTTTATATTTCCTTACTCCTCGAATTTTTCTATAACCTTTGGAATTTTAAAAAAATCATTGCATTGTTACTTCCTATGATATTCAAAATAAAGTATCCTAGATATATTAATATATTTTCTGTATAACCGTCTTGACATGAACGGTCTGTGTACTAGTGATTCGTTTTACCGTGTGTCGGTGATTCTTTTTATTGAAATGATGCACAGTTTGAATACTTTTTAAACGGATGTGAGGTGATATAATGTTATTATTTTCCTAACGATGGATAATAATTATAGAAGGATTAGTCTTCACTTGGCCATGATGCCCCACGTACGTGCTTTCGTTTCGTGGCCGGCTGTACGTACGTACATCGCCGAAGCACGCACTCGCGCTGCTTATTTTACAACAACGCCGGGTATGTATAAGTATAAATAAATGAACTAATTTTTTTAAAAAGTTATGATTTATAAAAACTTAGTTTAGTTTTTTTACTAAAGAGGGTAGAGGGTATCCTAAAGGTTACCCACTTCCATCCTTTAGTAAACCGAACAAGCTGAGCTGATCCATGTATTCATCCATCTAGATGACGTGGATGGCAGTTTAGACACCTCGCCTCCACCCTCATCGTCAAGGTGCGGTAGACGGGCGTTGTCGTTCACGATGTCCAGCTACCGTAGGGGACTGGCTTCGCTCGCCCTAGGTTTGGTGGTTGCGCGGGGGAGGGGAGGGAGCTTTTGGGGTCCTTATGGAGGACCTCCAGGAATTCCACGTCGGTAAGACCTATATTATATACCTAAACCCTAGACAAAAGTGCCACACATAGGGTTAGTCCAAGGAGAGACGACAATGGAAGATATGGGTGAGTGGGGACCTTTATTTTTATCGATTGTTATTTTTTACGAGAGGGCACAAGAATATGTTGGTTCTGGGATATATATACTATAGGTATTTCCATATTTCTACCAACCGAGATAATTTAAAATTTCCATTCAAATATTTTAAGAAAATTCGATATCGACATCATGGCCTAGCCATCCGCTCTAGCGTTGAAGCCTCTCCACTGATCTCAACGTTGTCTCCGAGGTCTGGATCACCAATGCGCTCCGGGATTACGACATGTCGATGATCAGCACCTCCCATGGCCACCTCGGCCTCGCCTATGTCAACATTTGCCTCGTCCACGAGGCCATCTCCTCTAACTCCTCTGTCACCCTTGGGACTTTACAAGTCCGAGTGGATCTAGGTTATAGGAATAGTGTTTCTGTTTAGTGATCAACCATAGACCCTAACCCAAGATCTAGTTAGACTTTGTACATCTAGACCATAATCTCTAGACCTACACCATTGACCATAGACCATAAACCCTCAACCCGATACATTGACCCTAGATCCTAGTTGTAGAACCTAAAACCCATAACTGACTTTGATGTGCCACCTTCTTTAAAAATCCAATAATTTAAATCCTAGAACTAGTGCCCTGACCTAGGCCCTAACCCTACATCTATAACATATACCCCTGGATCTAGACTCTAATCCCTAAACCTAGAGCATAAATCCTAAACCCTAGAACCAACTTTAAAGTGGCACCTACTTCAAAAACCCTAGACCCTAGACCTAAAACTAAATCTTAGATATATACCCCATATTCCTAGATGTAGAGCCTAATCCTGAAACCTAAAGCATAGATCGTAGAAGAGGGCAATACCTGAAAGGACTTGAAATGGTCGCAAACCTTAGCTCTTTTGTATGGATACTTAATATGGTTATATAAGATTTATGTAAAGAGGAAAATCCAATACACGACTTTGATAGACCGTTTAGTTCTAGGTTTTGATCTATATTGTACATAGGGAAGTCCATCGATGCACTCGTGGCTGTGATTCGTACATTTCGTCATTCGACTCCAAATATTGTGAATGGATTGACGATGAGCCACATGACAAGTAGTTGTAGTCGAAGACAGACGGATGGTGTGGATTTTCGTCGGCTACTAAATAGCTAGTACGCGACGCCAATGCTTGCTGTCGAAGATGAATTGGATTTTAGATAATGACGGCAATCGAAAACAAGCAACATACAAATTAGAGCCACGCCACGATGATCTTCCCGTCTTGGGTGTCATGAGGCGTCATCTCGGACCACTTGCATCGCCTTTTGGTAGGCGGTCTATACATATACGAGTCATTCAGCCACACACGTAATAAGTCTATACGTAGTCTTTCCGGTGATTAAATCCAGCCGATAATTAAAATGCACACGTACGTGAACATATGGAAAGGAGAGGTGCGATGGGTGCAGCACCAACGTATGTAGTAGACGAGCATCGCGTCATCAGTTGGTGTGGAGCACCTCAACCCAAAAAGAAAGATTACAATTCAGTCCCTGGGTGCCTCCGCCACCGAACTCCGGCGATCTCGAGCCAAAGGAGAGATCGAAGACTCTTGCTCGTGACGCTTTCTGAGCCGAAGAAGCATTGCCGCCAGCCAAATCACACTCTTCGGTATGAACCACTTGTCGAGAACGATCTGGCGAGCTCCGGTGCAAAGCTTGAGAGTGCCTCCGATAGAGGTTGAAACCCTGAGCCGCCATTCGGCCAGAACGGGCAGCGGTCTAGCGGCCACGCCACCAAAGGACCACTGCGAGGAAGAACCAGAGGGCGCAGCATCAACAGGCTTCGGCTTCGTCTTCCACATCGAGGCGCCCTCCCTTCTGTCCCTCGCCACCACACAGTCCAAGAGAAGTAGAGGAAGCTCGACGCCTTGCACGCCGCCGAGAAGCCACCGAGCATTATGACCAAACCGCCGCAACCCCCGCAAGCCTTCGCAGCTCCTACCATAGGAGCAGAGAGGAGGAGGGGACCGTGCGACCTTCTGTTGCCGCTCGACAGCCACCGGAAGTAGCTCGGAGACGCTCCGCCGCTTCGCCACCAGCAAGAAATCTTCACACTCCCCCCACCACCATGGCAGGCCAGAGTAGGAATCAAATCGAACGGGGGCTCACCGGAGGGAGCACCGCAGACATCTTTATTTGAAGAAGAGGTGCCCCACGCCGCCGTCTTCCGACCTCCATGAATCCTAAGCGCGCCGGCGAGGAAACCTAAGCCCCAGATCTGGCTGCTCAGATCTCGAGCTCCTCTCCTAACTACGGGCAAAACGCCCAACCCTGGCAATCTGCCGCTACTACATCCTAACCTAACTACTCCGGTGCCTCTACTTCGTCATCTCCATCTCCGACCGACAACGACGGCGGATAAATCTTGGGGGCGGCCTGGCTGCTGAGAGGCGCCGCTCAAGGAGAAGGAAGGTGGGGGGAGACGCGTGGAACAAGAAAGGTTAGACTAGACTGTAGATAATTGGAAGCTGATATATATTCGGACCATATTAGATACTAGATAGACTATAGTTTTTTTTGCGGGGGATAGATAGACTATAGCTAGCGTATCGATCAGTCCCACCAAGGCAATCAGCGGTCAATGCTTGTCATCGGCATCGGCTCTCATAATATCAGTATATATATGGGCTAGAGGATGCCAACGACATTGAGATGGCTAAGGTTATTAAGGGTGGGTGAAGACTCCTGATTCGATTACCCGCAAAAAAAAAGACTCCAGATCCGATACTAGGCACAGTTTTCATGTACCATGTAAACAATATACTTCCTCCCTCCAAAAATAAATGTCGCAGATTTGTCTAAATTAAGATAAATCTAGATACTATTTAATATATATATATAATATAAATTTTAAAAAACTTGAGACATCTATTTTGGGACGGAGGGGGTAGTTCTATCCTATAAGATGTTCTCCCTTCGTCTCAAAATAAATAATTTGTATTATTTGTCTAAATTCGAATGTATCTCTCTTAAACTAAAACAAGTCGGGTCTGCCTGGTGAGTATGTATGCCACGAGGAGCATGCCCGACTGGGTGGTGAGGTCGGCAAGTAGGCTATGGCTTTCAAGCTGCGAGAGGTATATAGGAGGCGATGCAGTTTGAACGCCGATCCTCCAAGAACTGACCATCCGATGCCGCCAAAGCCGACCACAGTCTCATGTCTCACAGTCTTACCCTAATCTAATTAGCATACATGAAAAAGAATAAACAATCAGAATATAGTTAATCCTTTGTTCAGAATGTTATTTTAATATAATCAGACCAATGCTAAATATATATACATATTGCATCGACTAGCTAGCTCTACCCCTGTACGTGAGTGCGACAGTACTGTTTGATGCTTGGACGACTTGGCACGATTTGATGTCATCTCTAACTGCATTTTGATTATCCGGCCATGCATGAGTACTCCGCCTCTCAGTGAGTGATTATCTTGCATGCGTCTCTCACTATCGTACGACCGAATGGGCCGGAGAAGATTCAAATACGATCGACGTCTTTGAGCTAGCTAGCTACTACTCTGTTCTCACAGAAAAAAAAGCTAGCTACTACTCCCACCTTTTTTCCATAATATATATAAGAGCAAGGGCAATAGTAGAGTCAGTTATTGGCTATAAACCATGTTCATGTCATTTAGAGTCAATCTAATAGCCAATATGTAAAATAGTTAGAGATAAAAATATGCTGTTTTATCTATGTATGACCCATTTTACAATATCACATTGTGCCTAGGAGCACGTGCTGCAGCTGGTTCTTAACTAAGAGTCCACTCCACTTCTCTCCTCTTCTCTCTCGTCCAACTAAGCACATATATACTATTTTAAGTCGTATAGCCTGCTGACTGGACCTTATTGTACTTGCTCTAAGCTTGTGTATCGACCATCTCTTCTTTTAGTATAATGACCCTAGCTAGCTAGTGTGGCAAATTAAAATTGCCGTGATGCTCTTAATTCTCTAGACACAATTAATCAGCTGGCTCCTCTTCTCTTCACTAGCTCATTAATTTGTTTTCATATTTTGGAAGCTGATATTCGGACCATATTAGATAGATAGATAGACTATAGCTAGCGGATTGATCAGTCCCACCAAGGCAATCAATGGTCAATTCTTGTTGTCGGTATCGGCTCTCGTAATATCAGTACATATGGGCTAACAACATCCATTTACACACTACTTTTTTTGGTCTAGAGGATGCCAACGACAGGATGGATGAAGACTCCCGATCCAGTACTCGGCACAGTTTTCACATACCGTGGAAACGATATAGTTCAATCTCTAGTTCAATCCTACAAGATGTACTACATTTCGGGTCTACTAGGGCAGTACGCACGCCACGAGGAGCATGCCCGACTGGGTGGTGAGGTTGGCAAGTAGGTTATGGCCTTCGAGCTGCAAGAGTTATCCCTAAATCTTGACCCTAATCACTAGACCTAGAACATGGACCCTAGACAATGAACACGTACCATAAACCCTCGATCCTATACTTAGACCTTAAATCCCATATATAACTTTGTAGTGGCACATCATGCGGAAACATAAGATCTAGACCTTAAATCCTAACATAGATCAATACCTTAGACCCCTAGTTATAAACTCTAACCCCATACCATAAACCCTAGACTTATACCATATACCCTAACCCTAGATATATAGAATACGCCCCAACATGCATGGAATACCAATTCACATGCATATAAATGATAATAATGCACATGCGATCTAATTTTGAGGCGTCATTTTGACCTTCGGGATCTCTTTGGTTTGTCTACTCGATTCTCCTTACCCTTGAAATCACACTCGAGGCAAGCGTATTTTCTCTATCGGCGTTTCCTCCTTTGATATCTCGCTCAAATCTTGTCGCTGTGTGAACGAGGGCATCAATTTTCACAGTGGTGGATTCACCCCAACACGATGGACGGAGTTGAAGGCGTGGTGGATAAATCATGAATTATGAAATAAATAAGGGGAAGGTTGATTTCAAAAATTCGTGTGGCCTTCGGAATAAAATTATCTTGAAATATTAATACTAAATCACAAAAAGTCAAATGTAATTCACATTCAATCAAATTTCAGGGATGTAATAATTTAGAAGTAATTTTAGAAATTTCAACGAGTTCCAAAATTTCGTATATTTTAGTAGGACAAAGAAGTTTTCGTTGACCGAAATTCAAAAACCCATGGTCTAGGTATAGGGTTTAGACCTAGGTTTTAGGTCTAGGGTTTGGGTCCAAGGACTTGGGTGTAGCTAGGATTTATATGGCTAGGCTCTAGGGATTACCCGAGAAATATGGATCCATTCCATAGTCGCTAGACCTATCCCATAGCCCTAGACCATGAACCTATCCCAATACCTAGATTCTAAACCCTAGACACAAATTGAAGTGGCGCATTCTTTGTAGAAGCTAGATCTAGACCGTAGACCCTAACATAGAGCTATATCCAAAGACCTAGACCATAGACCTCATCAAAATGCATGAAACCTCAATCTACATGCATAAAAATGATTCCAATGCACAAGAAATCTACTTTGAGGGCGTTTTTTTACCCCTCATGATCTCCTTGGGTTGTCAACATGGATCTTACCCTTGCACTCGGCCAAGCACATTTGCATTCGGTAGTATCGGTATTTCCTCCTTCTCGATTGTTGTCGTCATGTCAAGGGGAGTGGCCGAGTCTCGTCAACAGGATGGCGACAGGTGAGGCAGGATGTGGAGACGTGAACAGCTAATTGATGGATCAAATTTTTATGGCGAGTGGACTAATTGGATGCATGGATTCCCTAGACGCCCGGAGGGGCTTATCGCACCAGGGGTATTTTATCCCATATAGGATGTGATGTATGAAAGCGATGACAAGCATTCCATCGATGTAATATTTAAGGTTCTTCTCTGTGTTTGTCATATTGGTTTACTTACGGGAAAATCGAGTTTGTCTTCACGCTATATATTTATTGCGTAGACTAATTAATGATTGGGCACGCGTAAAAAAAGGAAAATAAACCGAATTTGGTTGTATTGATATGTTGATTACCAGCTCGTGAAAACAGTAAACTTACATTGGAGCAAGTAATTTCACACCGGGAATTGATATACGTAAGCATCGGCAATACAACGTATGCATGGGGGTAGAACAGAAATTAGTGGAGCCTTGCGTGCATGAAAAAATGGACCGGGAAACAATCGTAACGTGGGTGCATTTTTAGTTTTCTCCGGAGGCTCAAGTTACGAATTTCCCCCAACTCCTGATCGAAATCCTCCATTTCCCATTTGAATTTTTTATTTTTTCTTGAACAGGGGGGATTGGGCGGGTACTCGGAGCAGTACGCCAGCGGCGTCATCATGGTTGTGTTCCTTAATATGGATACTTAATATGGTTATATAAGATTGATGTAAAGAGGAAAAGCCAATATACGACTTTGATAGACCGTTTAGGTCTAGGTTTTGATCTATATTGTACATAGGAAAGTCCATAGATGCACTCGTGGCTGTGATTCGTACATCTTGTCATCCGACTCCTCCAAATATCGTGAATGGATTGACGATGAACCACATGACAACTAGCTGCAGTCGAACACAAACGGATGGTGTGGATTTTCCTCGGCTACTAAATAGCTAGTACGCGACGCCAATGCTTGTTGTCGAAGATGGATTGGATTTTAGATAACAACAACAATGGGATAGATGATTATTATATAAAATGAACAATATACAAATTAGAGCCACGCTATGGTGATCTTTCCGCCTTTGGTGTCATGAGGCTTCATCTCAGATCACTTGAGGACTTCGCATTCGCCTTTTGGTAGGTGACATGGAGATCGCACTCATGCATGTGGCATGGTCTCGTCTTCGTAGGTCCTCGGCCATTGTTAGGCCACGCGTCCACGCCTGCCCCATAATCATCTATGTCATCTGGAAGCCTCGATGAAATTTGTTAGATAAGCCTTTCTTCTAAAAAATAACAGTCTATCATTTTTGGAAGTTATCTTCAACATGAAAAGTCCAATTACACCATACATAATATAGGTGATGACTGGAACGAGTGGATGCATGGGCAGGTTGCAGACACGTAACGTCTTGCAGTGGACGCGTATTTTTCACATAGAGCTAGCTAGCTACAGGCAGGGCATGTTTTTTTGTTGCAAATCAAGGAAGCTTTAGTCATTACTCGTGGCTATTACAATCATTCTCAAGAATAATATATAAAAACTGTGGTGTATAGTTCAACCACAGGCATCTCCTTCTTACACTATAAACTTTACTAGCTATACTATGGGCTGTTTGATTTGCCTGCCTACTAACATACGAGATATGAAAGCTAGTAAAAGATGCATCCCAAAGATCATTTATTTCTCAACAAATACTGGCGATTTCTGACCTGCCATCTCTAGGGTCATTCCAAAGACTCACTACCTCCTACGCATCGGATTCAATGTGCACGTTCTGGTAGCTCCTTTCAACAACAAATTTAGTTGCGTCCCGAATTGCTTTGTCCTCTATAATTCTAGAGCTTGCTGCCTCCGCGTACCACAAAGCCTCTGCACGTATCATAACTCCATCGTGGTCTAACAATCATCCACGTCCCCCCTTGCATATCGTCGCCCCAAAAAGTCGAATCAACATTGATCTTATATATTCCATGGTCAGGTTTCCTCCATCTAGCATTAACACGAGCAGGTTTCGGTATTTTGCGTTTCCCTGTCCGTGTAAGATCAATTGTAGTGTCTAAAGTCCAGTTGACAGATTCAGTAACGGAGCGGCCTATATCACCATGCCACATTGCATTTCTCTCAGTCCAAACAGCCCAGCATCCACACAAAATCACACTTGCGGTCTCTTCTGAAGCCAGCCTCCCATCAATCAGGTCTATCGTCCATGACATAGTATCTAGGTTTTAGGTTTTAGGGCTAAAGGTTTTTCATTTTAGGGTTTAGTGATAGGGTTATTTATGTCTAGGGTTTTATAGGGTTTATGAGAAAAGGGTTTAGGTCTAGGGTGCACATCAAGTGACGGGTTTGATTTAAGTCGAGTCGACTTACCCTAATTACTTGCATTTATGGATGCTTGTATTACGGGATCACCATCCTTACTGACAGACAAGGACGCACACATGTTTTTATGCAACCTTGTCGCCCACACGGGGTTTGCCTAGGACCGATGGGCATGCGTGATGTAGTGAAGGAGATTAGAAAGTTATGTGTTCCCTCCCGAGATTCTCAAACATGCTCTGGTGGTCTAGCATTTCAGCTTCAGATTTCTTGATGTACCGTGTCAATCCGTGGCTTTTCAATGTGCATTGACTCAACATCGCCCTTTCGGTTGACGTGGACATCACGCCGAGGCATATGTCATGGTCTCGACTCGGTAGGTCCTCCACTGTGTTGTGAGGCTATGAATGCCCATGTAATCCGTGTTATCCGGAATGTTGTGCCTCAACGTTTTTTAAGAAACAATATCTTGAATGCTATACCCACATGACAAGTGCAATGTCATATGCAAGCGTGCATACATGACCACTTGATACCGAGTCGGTACCAAGCAAGAGAGAGAGAGAGAGAGAGAGAGAGAGAGAGAGAGAGAGAGAGAGAGAGAGAGAGAGAGAGAGAGAGAGAGAGACTCCCTAGGCGGAGGCTAAAACCCATATAGGGTCCCTTCTCCTCGCTGGCGACGCCACCGCACTGTCCCGCCTCCGGTGGCTTTAGCAGACACAACCCCTCACCGGCGGGAGGTCTCGTGTTTTGTTTAGATTTTTTTGGTGTCTTCTTCAGGGTGGTCATGCGACGACTACGTCCCAAGTCAAAATAAGGTCCTCATGGGATCCGAACAATTTTCGTGTTACGTTGGTGTGATTTCTGGTCGGTGTCTTCCGATATGGTTGTCATGCGCCAACAATGATTGCTACTCTGGTGCATTGGTCTTTTAGGATCTTAGCACAATGAATTTTCGTCAGTTTACTATAACAAGCTCTACTATAGGAAGTTTTACCTGGCTCCGGTGATGGAGTGCGAGGATGGTGGCACACAGTTGACTTGTGCAAGTGTGTGTAGTCGTCGCTAAATGGTCCAAGGATATATTTATAATATTTATTAATTTTAGTCCTTTTTGTGCCGATGTTGATGATTATTAATAGATAGGTTGAATTTCAAAAAAAAAAGTGTATATCATGACCATGTTGCAAAACATGACGTGTTGTGATAACATATGCTGATAGCCACCATAGCATGTGCGTGCATCTCTTAATTGGTACTCAGCGCGAAAACTAAATTCTAATAACCAGCCAAAATGAAAAATTTGCGCCCAAAGACGGGAGACAAATTTAGCCCCGCCGATGCCTCCTCCTATTTGGCCTTTTCCCCACCCACCGCCGCCTTCTTCGCCCCCTCCCTTCCGCCTCCCTCGCCTCCTCTGCGCCGCCTCCCTCGCCGGTCGATCTCGGCTGGCTCCGGCGAGTCCCCACGCTGCAGACCACCGCATCGGCACCACCTCTTCCCCATCTCTCTGTTCCATGGCTTTGAACCGCGGATCTGCTGCCCCCCGACGAACCCTAGCTGCCCAAGATCCTGGCCGGTCTGCGCCGCCTTCGACTCCTGCAGAATGGATCCTTCGCGACGCCGTACGTGCGGTGGCCGTCGATGCCGCCCAGATCTGCACGCCGCTGGGCCTTGACCACGAGGGGTTAGGTCTCGGGGGAACGGTCGCCGCCTGCCAGGACGGTCGACATCTCCCGCCTCAAGGTCTAATTTCTTCTCCTCGGCTTTTCCCCTGCATCCTCGTCCCATTTCTTTGTTCATTAGGATCACGTTGATATTAACTGGATCTTTCTTCTTTTAATCCTCCTTGCCATCAGTCAGCGTTGGTGTTCGTTAGATCCGCTAGGCTCGTGTACACAGATTGCATCGAATCATATTTTGATTTCAGGCTTGATCTGAGAATAATCATCTCCAGTGTCTGAACCGTGTTAAACCTGAACTTGAGACAGCACAAACGAACGGTTTCGGTTACACTCACCGACTGTGTATATGTAACCTGAACCTGAACCGAATTTTCAGAATATCACTGTATATACTACTGAACTGGGGTAACCCACACCCTGCATTGTAAGAGAATTTTGACGTGTCCTGCCAAATGTCCTAGGCTTTATTGCACCGTCATAAGATTATTGCTGCTGTTGCCATGTTTAAAATAGTTCCTCATGCAGATTGTTGGAAATAATCTTGTGCTAAATATAGTTTTAGTAAGAATAGTCTATGTAGTTCGTCTTAGCTAGGAAGGTTAATTAGTAGTCTACTGGTGTGTTACCTTGTGCGTGGCAGTAGTACACGTCTTGGAAAGTATTGAAGTCGAGTCCGGTTTGTAATCAGCCTTGTTAGTTTCCATGTTGTTCAGCACGAGGTAGTGTGGTACTGGTTATCAGTTTGAGTAGTACTTGGAGTCCCCTGGCTATGTGTGTATATATAAACACACACCAGGATGTAATAGATTGTACCGTGGAAGTTCAGAGAAACAAAGAAAAATAGACGGGCATGACGTTCCCTTGGCCAAAGATTTTGTTTTGTGGGCAAAACCCAACACAGAAGTGGTTGTAATAGTACAAAGATTGAACTCTTGATATTGCTATTCCTGCACTCAATAGTTTTTATTAGGTCGCGCCCAGTTCATAGTGGTAGCAACTAAATCATTATTTTAATTTCAGGGATCGATTGAGTATGGATCGTCCGAGATGATGAATGCCGAGGCAATGGGCATTCTTGCCAGCCAGGTCGCGCCCTACGTCTAGAAGTGGCTTCGTGACTTGGCAGAGCTGAAAGCCATCTTACCATCTGGAACCATCGACCAGTCACCTAGAAAATGCAGGTTGATGATGGTAGATTCAACAACACTAACTCTTGTTTTAGTTGTAACTTCCTACCTTTTTTAACTCTGTTGCTTGCAATTTCTTCATAATGTGGATGAGCCTTGTAGATATAAGTTCTGTTTGTAGCTTGCTAATTAAGTCATACTTGTGTTATTACCAAGTGGATTATTCACGACGTACGCCACCCGGATCTGTACGCTGCTGGGTCTGACCCTAGGGTTAGGACGAGGGAAGGGCCGAGGTGAACACTCGCTGCCAGGACGCTCGACGTCTCCCACGTCAACAAGGTCTTATTTCTTATCGTTGGCTTCTACTATATGCTTCTCCCATTTTGTCATTCATTACGATCACGTTGATATTAACTGGATTTCTTCTTTTAATCATTTTTGGCATCAGCGTTGGTCTTAGTTAGATCTGCTAGGGTTATGTGAATGGATTGCACTGAATCATATTTTGATTTTAGGCTTGAGAACAATCATCATCTCTAGTGTCTGAACTGTGTTAAACCTGAACCTGAGACAACATAACTGTACGTTTCAGTTACACTGACTGACTGCGTATCCTGAACCTGAACTGAAGTTTTAGAATATTTCTATATGTACTACTGTCTACTGAACTGGGGTAACCCACACCCTGCATTTTAAGAGAATGTGGATGCGTTTTACCAAATGCCCTAGGATTTATTGCATCGTCATTAGATTATTGCTACTGCCGCCATGTCCAAAACACTTTCTCGTGCAGAAGTGGTTAAAATAATACCAAGATTGAACTCTTAAGTTTGCTATTCCCGCACTCCATAATTTTTGTTAGCCAGGTCGCACCCAATGCATAGTGGTAGCAACTAAATGCCTCCATGAATTTTCAGGGATCGATTGAGTATGGATTGTTCGAGATGATTAGCGTCGAGGAAATGGGCATTCTTGTCAGCCAGGTCACGTCCTGCGTCGAGAAGTGATTTACGGACTTGACAGAGCTCAAAGCCATCTTAGCATCTGGAACCATCGACCATTTACAAAGAAATTTGCAGGTTAATGATGGTAGATTCAACAATATTAATCCTTGTTTTAGTTGTAACTTTCTACCTTTTGTTTCAACTCTGTAGCTTGTAATTTCTTCTTCATGTGGACGGACCTTGTAAATTTTAGTCCTGCTCGTAACTTTCTTGGTAGTAGCAGAACTACATAGATACATGTATGATATTAAATGTGGTTATGAGCTGGCTTTTTTTTTTGAAATTAATTCTTCTCATATCTTCTTTTTCTGAGATCCAAGTTTGTTTTTTCAAAGCACCTAGATAATGGACCTGACCTTTATCTGTAGTAGTGTATTGTATGTGTTGCACTATTGTGTCTTGTTTAATGTCAGAGATAGCATTGTTCAACCATGTATATGTATGGTGCAATGTGTTTATGCATAATGTGAGATGTTCTGTTGGTTACCTTTTACAATATATGCGTGAGTGTAAGGTGATCTGATTGGTCATTTCTGTTTAGTCTAAATGTTTTCTCTTCGATCATAGTGTTGATGATAGCCATCATAATAATGTCATATATATTATCCGTAGGTTCCTTTTGGTCTGGTGCAGGGAGGGTGACACGGCTTGGCGTCTAGGGCGTACTATATTTCGGTTCACCACGCCGCAACCACGGTGGTGGTGACATTTGACCTTGTCTACACCCCCTCCGGTGAGCTTCTCGTGTTTTCTTCTTACCCTTCTATGTGCTCTGCGTGGTACCACGCCCATCCAGCAGTGGCAATTTTGTGCTATGATTTTGTGTGGCGTAGCTCCTATCTAGCTTAATTTGATTTTAGCTTCTGTTTTATTTTAGATTCCATTGGATGGACTCTGTAGTGGATCCTTGATGGATTTATATCTCTATATAGCTTTTATTAGTGTTTGTTCTAATGGTTTGATTCGGAGGTCACATTGTTGCTTATATGTATCTTTTGGAGCTCTATATACTTGGGAGTGTGTAGTAAGAGAAGTAGTGGGTACCAATCAACCAATGGGTTGTCTCTGTAGAAAAAAGATTCATGTCATGCCCTAGCCTGTTATCTATACTTAACTGAGATTTGTAATAGCAGTAAGCCTTTGATACAAAATCTCATTGGTTTTTGATGTGTGTGTGTAAATGTTCAAACCTGATGTGCACTATTAGACTACAAGTACTATTTTCTTGAACTGATGTGTTCAGATACACCATTAGAAGGTCTAGCTAGAAATAGCGATGACCATCGCTTGATTTTCTGTACTATGAGTTAGTTCTTGATTTGCACGAATACAGCTTGGTTTCCTTATTTGAAAGCAAGAATTTAGATTTAACCGATTCAAGCCCTCTGTGGTGTATGCTCTCCAGGACTAAGGAATCTTAGCTTGCTATAACAGATCAAAACTAGTGTAAAAGATCACAAATTAGCATGAGAGATTTGGTATCCTAACTAATTTTCCACAACATGGACAAATGTTCCCATCTTTATATCACGTTAATCATGCTGATCCTCTATTACTTTCTTTTTCTGCTTGAGCCCATAAATTAATACTCTGGAGTATTAAGCTAGCTGTACCTAGAACATAGATTGTTTCCAAGTTATATTTGTGTTATTACTGTCAATTTTCATCAATTTAATTCCTGCATGACACCGCATGGTCTTTTTTGGAACATTGGTTGATGAATTTTAAGCTTTGTAGCTTGTATTTCCTTGATGTGGATGGACCTTGTAGATATTGGTTTTGTTCGTTGCTTACTGGGTGGCACAGATACATGTATTCCATAATATGTGTCTATGAGCTGGGTTTTTTTCTAAATTAATTCTTATCTTAATTACAAGAGCCAATAAATTATTCATAGCCTCTATTGCTGAGATCCAATTATGTTTTTTTGCAAAGCACCTATATAATGGATCTGATCTTGTTTATATCAGTATATTGTATGCTTTGCACTATTGTGTCTTGTTAATGTCAAAGATATTAAAAGCATTATTCACCCATGTATATGTACGGTGCAATGTGTTCATGCGTAATGTAAGATGTTCTACTGTTTCCCGAGGGTAGGTGACCTGATTGGTAATTTCTGTTTAGCCTAAACAATTTCTCTTCGATCATAGTGTTGATAATGACCATATTAATAATTTCATTTTTGTTATCTGCAGGTTCCTTTTGGTCTAGTGCAGGGGAGGGTGACATGGCTCGGTGTCTAGGATGCATTATATTTTAGTTCACCATGCCGCAACTTTAGTGGATGTGACGTTAACTTTGGCTATACCCCCTCCGGTGAGCTCCTCAGGTTCCCTTCTATGTGCCATCCAGCCGTGGTGGTTTTGTGCTCTGCTTTCGTGTAGTGTAGTGTACCTCGTAGCTAGCTTAATTCAATTCTACCTTGTGTTTTATATTAGATTCCATTTGGATGGACTCTAGTGGATCCTCGATATCACTGTATAGATTTTATTAGAAATTTTCCTAATGGTTTGATTAGGAGTAGGTGACGTTGCTTATGATAAGTAGTGGGTCAATGGGCCTTATATCTACAAAAAAGATGCATGTCACGCACTAGCTAGTTATCTATACCTAAGTGAGATTCGTAATAGCTGGAAGCCTTTGATACAAATCACATTAGTTTTCGATGTGTACATAAATGTTCAAACCTGATATGTGCTATAAGACTTCAAGTACTATGCACTATAAGACTTCAAATACTATTTCCTTGAACTGATGTGTTCAGATACACCATCAGCAGGTCTCGCTTGAAATAGCTTTGTATGTCGCTTGATTTCCTGCACTATGAGTTATTACTTGATTTCTATGATTAAGCCTTTCCTCACTTGGAAGCGGGATTTTTTATTTTAACGATTCATGCGCTCTACGGTGTATGCTCTGCATGCCTAAGGAATCTTGGTTTGCTATAACATATCAAAACTGAATTCCTTCAAGTTGGTATTACCATGCCTATTAAATTGCATGTTTGTTGCTACCAAGTGCAACAAGCATATAGTCATATATTAATTTGTAGTGCATGCCTAGAATTGCAAATGTAGTTTTACTAATTACTTTTAGTGTGATGGCAAATGGTTCCTTTGGGTCTTCATATTATGCAAATTTCTACATCTATTTTATAAGATGGAGTTGATCAACTTCGGTGCTAGAATAGTAGAAAACACATATGCACTACTAGTTTCAGTTTTTACTCTGTTTAACCAGGAATTCCATTTTCTTCTCTTGTAGACTTGCATGATTGAAGCTCACCTTTCGTCCGATCTTGCAATTGGTCTTTGCAGTGGAGTGATTCAGTGTAAGGTTGCTCTGCCACTTGTACTCTATATGTGCCGCATATGTTTCCTTCAGTACAGGGCACTTGCCATTTGACTAGCTAGTAGCTTGTGTGATTAAAGCATGTATTGTTCCTTCAGATTTGTAGAAGACATTAGCTTGACCAGCACTCGTGGGATAGAGATTAACAGGGAGGCTGTGTGTAGCTCGCCAGAAGGTCGTGACCACAGCGCATCTCTCACCAGCGTCGATGACCAGCGCTGCTGACATGCCATGTATCCTCATGCTCGTGCCTCCTGCTCATGGTTTTTAAGGCTTATCTTAGGCGTCAGGGCGCCCTCTGACTCTGAGGCGTCGGGATCGCCTTAGATTCTTGTCTAAAGCGTCCACTTTACCCTTGAGGCGTCCGTGAGGCGAGCAAAGCGACGCTTTGGGCTGTTTTGGACCCCCTGGACAGGGAGGGAGGGGAGGGAATCTTGGCAGTCAAAGTAAGGGAAAAGAGAGGGGAGAGAAAGAGGAATCTTGACAGTCACAGTAAGGGAAAAAGAGGGAAAAAGGAGGGAATCTCTTCTTTCCGCCGCCTCCCTGCTTTACGATTTCGTGGCTTTTTGCTCTCTTGTATATGCCCATGTCATTGTGTCTATGTAGTAGTAGCTCTTGAGTCTTGACATTGCCTATCAAATGATTAAGTAGTGGTAGCTTGTCGATCCATGTTAGTTTTGGCATTTAGAGGTTAGTTGCATGTTGGATAGCTGATTAAAATTGCCTAAGCGTCACGCCTAAGCGCTTTTAAATCGCTTTCGCCTCCTTAAAACCATGCTCCGCTACGGACCGAGATCCAAGAGGCGCACCCCTTGGCTCGACCTAGCCAACAACCCAAAGTGCCACGTTGTCTGTCTTGATCAAGGTGTTTCTACCATATGGAGGTATAAATACTTCATTCATAGACTGTTTCAAGTGTTGTTCCGTTGGTTAATCATAGAGAATTGCGATCAAACATGAAAATGCAGCTCATTGATTGTAGATTCAAAGACATGGCTTGCTACCTTTTTCTAACTCTGCAACTTACAATTTGTTCTGTGTGTTATCTTCTAATTAGTTCTTTGATTTCTTTGGGTATTGAGTATCATTTAGTTTTGCTCTTTCAACTTAAAAATGAGAATGAGAGCCTTCAGACAAGATTAATTTAGTTTAGCTCCTTACGCTGATACTTGTTTTATTCATGTGTACTCTTTTTTCTCCTATTTACTTATGTTCAGTCTGAAATCAGTACTTCCTCTGGTCCATATTAATGGCCTCGACTTTATTTACATTCGTATATACCTAGTTAAGTATGCAGACTAGATGCATTCGTATTTAGACAAAGTTTAGGCCACTAATACGGATCAGAGGGAGTACCTCTTTTGATACAAACTTGCTCTATTTTGTTTTGTATTACTGAATAGTGTTACTGGTATGATTGTTTGTTTATTGTTTAATCATTCGAGCATATCAGTTGGTTTGAGATTGCATCTCCAAAATTCAAAACTAGATTGTTATGATTTCCTTTTAGCCTTGTGCCCAAACATGACTTACAATTTTTCTTCTCTTTAAAGATATGCTAAATCACTGCTGATGCTAATTGTTTCCTGCATTGGTGTTTCAAAGATCGTATGCTTAGAGTTATGATTAAGGCTAGGCTGGGCATTCTGTCAAAAAGGCAGATCAGGCATATTTAAAGAGTAGATCATACTTAACTTCCTTGTTTGCAATGTTATTGCGCAAGCCAGGGACGCCCCTTGATTGTAGAACAATTAGTTTTTTTACTTTCCGGAGGTCAATCCTTATATCTTTGTAGATAGAAAAGGTGGTGCATAGTATAGCACTTGAAAGGGCCAATCATTGTATCTCAAGGTCAATTGCTCGAAGATTCTTTTGTAGTCTAGATCTTTGCCTTTTTTTAATCATGTGTGAGATAATTGATATAACAGTATTCTTTTCACTCCTTATTCTTTGCTTAACTTTATTATATTGGACTTGACAAAAAAGTATGACATTCTCGCATTTTCTCTTCTCCAAAAATCTGAAATTACTTATCTGATGTATGTTGTTCTAAACTGATGATTCCTTATGCTCTAGTCTTTGCCAATTAATATGCTACAATAATATGTAGACTTTTTCGTTATAAAGTGTCCATGCTGTTGCTAAATCTAAGCTATCATTTGTTTTGCCCAGTTTAGTGTGCATATGATTTTTCTAGATCTTGTTCAGAAGTTTCGACACTGCTACTGAATCTTAGCTATAACTTTGTCTGTTTATTTTTGTGTGTACATGCATTGCATTTGGATCTTATCTATTAGGGATGACTGACCTGTGTCCAGCTATGAGCTTGACTCCTTAATACAACACTAGTCATGTGAAATTTACGAGCTTGCTAGGTACTGATGTGGCGAAATATATAGATTATGTTGTACATTCAAACATTGTATTTTTTACTTGATGCTTGGAGTTTAAATCCCCCTATTATGTTTTATCTAGCCACTCTTGTAAAAAATACATCATATGATGTGAGCTATATTTTTCTGTCTACTCATATATATGAAGCATGATGTCATTTTGCAGTTATTTTGATTCTATATCTTGTGCGAGTTGCCATGTCTCTGATTCTAGCATTTCAGCTTGCAAGATCTTAATATGCCATTTCTGTCCCAGGTTTGGTCTAGTTGGAAAACCAAGAGAGGTATGCATTTGAGAGGAACTAAAAGAACTTTGAAGCAAAGCTGATAAAAAAGTGAGTTTACCATGTGTATGGTGCAATGTGTTTATGCATAATATGAGATGTTCTATTGGTTACCTTTTACAATATATGTGTGAGGGTAAGGTGATCTGATTGGTCATTTCTGTTTAATCTAAATAATTTCTTTTCGGTCAGTGTTGATAATAACCATCATAATAATTTCATATATTATCCGCAGGTTTCTTTTGGTATGGTGCAAGGAGTGTCACACGGCTTGGCATCTAGGGTGTACTATATTTTGGTTCACCATGCCGCAACCATGGTGGTGGTGATGTTTGACCTTGTCTACACCCCCTCCGGTGAGCTCCTTGTGTTTGCTTCTTACCCTTCCATGTGCTCTGTGTGGTACCATGACCATCCATCTGTGGAAATTTTGTGCTCTGCTTTCATGTGGTGTAGCTCCTATCTAGCTTAATTTGAATTTAGCTTCTGTTTTATTTTAGATTCCATTGGATGGACTCTCCAGTGGATCGTTGATCCATTTATATCACTATATAGCTTTTATTAGTGTTTGTTCTGATGGTTTGATTCGGAGTAGGTCAAATTGTTGCTTATATGTATCTTTTGGGGCTCTATATAGTTGGTAGTGTGTGCACTAAGAGAAGTAGTGGGTGCCAATCAACCAATGGGTCGTCTCTCTAGCAAAAAGATTCATGTCATGCACTAGCTAGTTATCTATACTTAACTGAGATTTGTACTAGTAGTAAGCCTTTGCCACAAAATCTCATTGGTTTTTGATGTGTATGTAAATGTTCAAACCTCATGTGCACTATAAGACTGCAAGTACTATTTTCTTTAACTGATGTGTTCATATACACCATTAGCAGGTCTAGCTGGAAATAACCATGACCATTGCTTGATTTTCTGTAGTATGAGTTGTTTCTTGATTTGCACGAATACAGCTTGGTTTCCTTATTTGAAAGCAAGATTTTAGATTTTAACGATTCAAGCCCTCTGTGATGTATGCTCTCCAGGCCTAAGGAATCTTACCTTGCTATAACAGATCAAAACTATTCAGAAAAGGTCACAAATTAGCATGAGAGATTTAGTATCCTAACTAATTTTTGACAACATGGACAAACGTTCCCATCTTTTTGTCACGTTAATCATGTTGATCCTGTAATACTTTCTTTTCCTGCTTTTTTCCAAGTTATATTTGTGTTATTATTGTCAATTTTTATCAATTTAATTCCTGCAGGACACCGCATGGTCTCCCTTTTTTGGAACATTGGTTGATGAATTTTGAACTTTGTAGCTTGTAATTCCATCTTGATGTGGATGGACCTTGTAGAGATTAGTTCTGTTCGTTGCTTACTTGGTAGAATAGATACATGTATTCCATAAAATGTGTATGAGTTGGGTTTTTCTAAATTAATTCTTATCTTAATTACAAGAGCCAATAAACTATTCATAGCTTCTACTGCTCAGATCCTATTATATTTTTTTTGCAAAGCACCTAGATAATGGATCTGATCTTGTTTGTAGTAGTATATTGTATGTTTTGCGCTATCGTGTCTTGTTAATGTTTAAGATATTAAAAGCATTATTCACCCATGTATATGTGCTGTGCAATGTGTTCATGCGTAATGTAAGATGTTCTACTGGTCTCCCTTTTACAATTTATGTATGACGGTAAGGTGACCATAGTGTTGATAATTAAAAGCATTATTCATCCATAGTGTTGGTAATTCCTGTTTAGCCTAAACGATTTCTCTTCGACCATAGTGTTGATAATTACTATCTTAATAATTTCATTTTAGTTATATGCAGGTTCCTTGTAGTCTGGTGCAGGGGAGGGTGATGTGGCTCGGTGTCTAGGATGCAATATATTTTAGTTCACCATGCTGCAACTTTAGTGGATGTGATGTTAACCTTAGCTACATCCCCTACGGTGAGCTCCTCATGTTTCCTTCTTACCCTTCTATGTGCTCTGTAGGGTGTCAAGTGAGATCCCACCAAAGCCCCACCTTTAGTTCATTTGCCAAAATCTAGTTCAAAATTTGAGCAAAAATTTACACCAAATTTTGCTAAATGAACTAGAAGTGGGATTTTGGTGCGATCCCACTTGACACCCTTGTTCTCTGCTTTCTTGTAGTGTATATCCTAGTTAGCGTAATTCAATTCTACCTTGTGCTTTATTTTAGATTCCATTTGGATGGACTAGTGGATGCTCGATGAATTTAGATAACTGTATAGCTTTTATTAGAATTTTTTTCCTAATGGTCTGATTAGGAGTAGGTGACGTTGTTGCTTATGAGGCTTTCTCCATCTTGTTCAGAAGTTTTGACATTGATGCTGAATCTTAGCTATAACTTTGTCCGTCTAGTTTTGTGTGTACATTCATTGCATTTGGATCTTATCTATTAGGGATGACTGCCCTGTGTCCAGCTATGAGATTCACTCCTTAATACAACACTAGTCATGTGAAATTTACGAGCTTGCTAGGTACTGATGTGGCGAAATATATAGATTATGTTGTACATTCAAACATTGTCTTTTTTACATGATGCTTGGAGTTTAAATCTCCCTGTTATGTTTTATCTAGCCACTCTTGTTAAAAATATTGTCTACTCATATATATATGAAGCATGATGGCATTTTGCATTTATTTTGATTCTATATCTTATGCGAGTGGCCCTGTCTCTGATTCTAGCATTTCATCTTGCAAGATCATAATGTGCCATTTCTGTCCCAGGTTTGGTTTAGTTGGAAAACCAAGAGAGGTATGCATTTGAGAGGAACTAAAAGAACTCTGAAGCAAAGCTGATAAAAATGTGACTTTACTGGTACTCTTTGCTCTGTCCTAGATGGCTAGTTAAACGTATATGAGCTAGACAACCATTCCTTGGGCATTCCTTAGTTTTCAGCTATGTGGTGTGAATGATCTTGCTAGTCCCTTAATGGATGAGTTTAACTCAGTCAACTTCAATTTAAGACAGGTCCAGGTCATACATAAGTTGTTGGTCCAGGTCACCTTATTAACCCAAGACATTTTGCTGTACTGTGAAATCATTCCTCTAATGGCCGAAACAAAACCCCTGCGCCTCTTCTCTAACCTTAAAATAAACTATAGCAGTAAGCGTTGGTTTTCTTATGAGCTACCGAGTCAATAGTGGTAAGCAGCTCTTTTGATGACCCTTGCTTTTCTGCTACTATAGCAGTAATCGTCGGTTTTACTTATTCAGCTTGCTATAGGCTATAGGGGGTCAGAAGAATAATCCCTTTGTGAATTTATTGCATTCGAACTCTTATTTGGACCAAAATTGGTCTTCTTTTATGGCCTGTGCGGGCCCATTATTGATAGGGCATGACTTGGTTTCCTCTGAACTCTTATAAACATCTGTCTTAATTCATTCTCGTCAGCTAACCAAGGAATCTGTTCGGTGGATGATTCTCGAAAGAATCTGTTTTATGATTAGTTGGGTGTTATTTATCCATGTTAAAATGAGCTGGGTATACTTAATGACCTCCTTGATTCTTTACATAGGTGGAGAAGAAGAAGAGAAAACTAATATATGTATGTGCAAGTAGTAACAGTTGTACAAGCATTTTTGTACATTGTAAATAATGAACAAGCGACAAAATTTACAAGTGGGGTTTATTTCACATAAGTGTCACTTGGAGACGTGACTGTCAGCATCCAGGTGACTGATTCAGGTGCCTTTTTGCTTTTTGTGGACCGAGTCTTCTTACATTGGTATTGACTTTGAGTGTATGCCGTTTGCCTTGTCTATTGTGTGCTGGAATTGGGGATTTTTCCCTGGGCGGGGGTTTCCTTTGATTCCTATAGCATTGGCTATTTTACCTCAGATGGTTGTCTCTTGGATGTGAGCCATGTGTCGTGTCCTTTTAAACTGGATTCTGTTTGATTCCTATAGTAAACCGGCTCTCTGGGCTGTTTTGGATGCCCTGGACAGAGAGGGAAGGGAGGGAATCTTGGCAGTCAAAGTAAGGGAAAAGAGAGGGGAGAGAAAGAGGAATCTTGACAGTCACAGTAAGGGAAAAAGAGGGAAAAAGGAGGGAATCTCTTCTTTTTTATGTCTGCCCTCCCTGTTGTTTCTGATTTCCCGTGGCTTTTTGCTCTCTTGTATATGCCCATGCTGCTGTTGTGTCTATGTAGTAGTAGCTACTGAGTGCTGACATTGGCTATCAAATGATTAATTAGTAGTAGTAGCTTGCTGATCCATGTTAGCTGTTGGCATTTAGAGGTTAGCTGCATGTTGGATAGCTGATTAAAATTGCCTAAGGCGTCGCCTCGCTTCACGCTTTCAGCGCCTAAGCGTTGAAGCGCGCCCCCAGCGCTTTAAATCGCCTTACCTCCTTAAAAACCATGCTCCCGCTACCCGGACCGAGATCCAAGAGGCGTGCGAGCACCCCCTGGCCTGACCTAGCCAACAACCCAAGGCTGCCGCCGCTGTTGTCTGTCTTGATCAAGGTGTTTCTACCATATGGAGGTATAAATACTTCATTCATAGACCTGTTTCAAGTGTTGTTCCGTTGGTTAATCATAGAGAACAGCTGCAGTCAAACATGAAAATGCAGCTCATTGATTGTAGATTCAGCAGCATGGCTTGCTACCTTTTTCTAACTCTGCAACTTACAATTTGTTCTGTGTGTTATCTTCTAATTAGTTCTTTGATTTCTTTGGGTATTGAGTATCATTTAGTTTTGCTCTTTCAACTTAAAAATGAGAATGAGAGCCTTCAGACAAGATTAATTTATTTTAGCTCCTTATGCTGATACTTGTTTAATTCATGTGTACTCTTTTTTCTCCTATTTACTTATGTTCAGTCTGAAATCAGTACTCCCTCCGGTCCATATTAATGGCCTCGACTTTATTTTTCGTATGTACCTAGTTACGTATGTAGACTAGATGCATTCGTATATAGACAAAGTTGAGGCCACCAATACGGATCAGAGGGAGTACCTCTTTCGATACAAACTTGCTCTATTTTGTTTTGTATTACTGAATAGTGTTACTGGTATGATTGTTTGTTTATTGTTTAATCATTCGAGCATATCAGTTGGTTTGAGATTGCATCTCCAAAATTCAAAACTAGATTGTTATGATTTCCTTTTAGCCTTGTGATTGTGAACACCTGAGGCCTAAAGTCCCAAACATGACTTACATTTTTTCTTCTCTTTAAAGGTATGCTAAATCACTGTGCTGATGCTAATTGTTTCCTGCATTGGTTTTTCAAAGATCGTATGCTTAGAGTTATGATTAAGGCTAGGCTGGGCATTCTGTCAAAAAGGCAGATCAGGCATATTTAAAGAGTAGATTGTACTTAACTTCCTTGTTTTGCAATGTTATTGCGCAAGCCGGGGACGCCCCTTGATTGTAGACCAATTAGTTTGTTTACTTTCTGGAGGTCAATCCTTATATCTTTGTAGATTGAAAAGATGGTGCATAGTATAACACTTGAAAGGGCCAATCATTGTATCTCAAGGTCAATTGCTCGAAGATTCTTTTGTAGTCTAGATCTTTGCCTTTTTTAATCATGTGTTAGATAATTGATATAACAGTATTCTTTTCACTCCTTATTCTTTGCTTAACATTATTATGTTGGACTTAACAAAAAAGTACATTCTCGCATTTTCTTTTCTCCAAAAATCTGAAATTACTTATCTGATATATGTTGTTCTAAACTGATGATTCCGTATGCTCTAGTTTTTGCCAATTAATATGCTACAATAATATGCAGACTTTTTCGTTATAAAGTGTCCATGCTGTTGCTAAATCTAAGCTATAATTTGTTTTATCCAGTTTAGTGTGCATATGATTTTTCTAGATCTTGTTCAGAAGTTTCAACACTGCTGCTGAATCTTAGCTATAACTTTGTCTTTTTTTGTGTGTGTGCATGCATTGCATTTGTATCTTATCTATTAGGGATGACCGACCTGTGTCCAGCTATGAGCTTGACTCCTTAAAACAACACTAGTCATGTGAAATTTATGAGCTTGCTAGGTACTGATGTGGCGAAATATATAGATTATGCTGTACATTCAAACATTAATTTTTTTACTTGATGCTTGGAGTTTAAATCCCCCTATTATGTTTTATCTAGCCACTCTTGTAAAAAATACATCATATGTTGTGAGCTGTACTTTTCTGTCTACTCATATATATGAAGCATGATGTCATTTTGCATTTATTTTGATTCTATATCTTATGCGAGTTGCCATGTCTCTGATTCTAGCATTTCATCTTGCAAGATCTTAATGTGCCATTTCTGTCCCAGGTTTGGTCTAGTTGGAAAACCAAGAGAGGTATGCATTTGAGAGGAACTAAAAGAACTTTGAAGCAAAGATGATAAAAAAGTGAGTTTATTGGTACTCTTTGCTCTGTCCTAGATGGCTAGTTAAACGTATGTGAGCTAGACAACCATTCCTTAGGCATTCCTTAGTTTTCAGCTATGAATGATCCTGCTCGTCCATTAATGGATGAGTTTAACTCAGTCAACTTCAATTTAAGACTGTTCCAGGTCACACATAAGTTGTTGGTCCAAGTCACCTTATTAACCCAAGACATTTTCCTATACTGTGAAATCATTCTTCTAGTCCTCAGAACAAAACCCCTGCACCTCTTCTCTGTCCTTAAAACAAACTTCATAAAAAAAATACTCCCTTTAGTTGACGAATATGAGCTACCGAGACAGTAGAGGTTAGCAGCTCTTCTGATGCTCCATGCTTTTATGCTACTTTAGCAGTAAGTGCTGGTTGTTTTCTCCTAAAAAAACTGCCGGTTGTACTTATTCAGCTTGCTATAAGCTATAGGGGTTCAGAAGAATAATCCCTTTGTGAATTTATTGCATTTGAACTCTTATTTGGAGCAAAATTGATCTTCTTTTATGGCCTGTGTGTGCCTATTATTGTTAGGGCATGACTTGGTTTCCACTGAACTCTTATGAACATCTGTCTTAATTCATTCTCGTCAGCTAACCAAGGAATCTGTTTTTATGATTAGATGGATGCGATTTGTCCATGTTAAAATGAGCTGGGTATACTTAATGACCTCCTTGATTCTTTACATAGGTGGAGAAGAAGAGAAAACTAATAAATGTATGTGCAAGTAGTAACAGTTGAACAAGCATTTTTGTACATTGTAAATAATGAACAAGCGACAAAATTTTACAAGTGGGGTTTATTTCACATAAGTGTCACTTGGAGACGTGACTGTCAGCATCCGGGTGACTGATTCGGGTGCCTTTTTGCTTTTTGTGGACCGAGTTTTCTTACATTGGTATTGACTTTGAGTGTATGCCGTTGGCCTGTCTATTGTCTGCTGGAATTGGGGGTTTTTCCCTTGGCGGGGGTTTCCTTTGATTCTTCTAGCACTGGCTATTTTACCTCATATGGTTGTCTGTTGGATGCGAGCCCTGTGTTGCTTCCTTCTAAACTGGATTTTGTTTGTTGCATGCAGGTGTTGCAGTCATTTGATGCAGGGAGGTGTTAGTCTTTGTAGCTAGATTTCTCGTTCTAGCTACCCTCTGTTGCATGATGAAGCAGCATTTTGATTACCAGATAATTCAAATGCTTACTGCGTGGTGTTAGTCTCTGAAGCAGCATGACATGTTATTACTGCGTGGTGTTATAATTCACACGCTTGCCAAGACAGGGAGCTTAACTACATTTTGATTACCATGACAGTCAGATTGACTACATTCTGATCAACGCGTAGGTTTACTGTTCTGGTCCACCATGCTTGCTGGTGGAGTTGGATTATTTATTATTCTCTCTAATCAATGTATACAAATTGTGTGTTGCAGCTCTGGAAGACCTAGTGAAGCAACACGAGAACTTGCTAAGGATTAAAGTGCGTGCGTGGATTTGGATGGTCCTAGGTCACTAGTACAATTTTTTGTCATGCGCAAAGGTGCTGAAGCAACATATAATTTTTTTTGTCAAACTCATATCGTGTTACTCTTTAGCTTGGTTTCTTAACCGCCTGTTGGAGGAGCAATATTTAAGCAACATTCTTGTGTTTTGAGTTTTTGGAGTTGTCACATTATCAAATTATTTATGATATTCGATGGTTGCTCTCGTTATATTGAGTAGCACTTGCTTATTCACAACTTGATATTGTGCAAAAAGAAGTCTTTGTCTAGAATTGATACCGGCCGGTGTGTTCCTTTTACAATATATAGTCAAGATAAGTAATCCATTTCTTCTTCACTCGGCTGAAGCAATCCGTGTAAACATGGGAGAATAAGAGATAAATAAGGAAGGTGCGGTTGTATTGTGGCATGGTGGCTTTTTAACAAATGTAAGACATCTACTATGGGACGGAGGGAGTAAAAAAAACAAATTCAAAATTTTCAAAATATTCTAAAATAAGTACTTGGACATAATAAGAATGAAATCTACCTGCTGTGTATTTCAGGCTAAGAGAAAATGAAAAATTTAGTTTTTACCATTGGTGAACGGTCTTAAAGAGGAGTACACTAAAGTGGGGGATTTTGACTTTTTTTTTTGTATGATGTTATCTTTTTTGTTAGCTCAAAATACATACTTCTTCCGACCCAAATTAGTTGACTCAAATATAGATTTGACTAGATACATTCGTATGTACTCCCTCTGACCCAAATTAGTTGACTCAAATTAGTCTAGATTTGAATGTATCTAGACTTGTATTAGTGCTAGATACATCTGAATCTAGACAAAACCAAGTCAGCTAATTTGGGTCGGAAGGAATAGATGAATCTAAGTCAAATATGGATTCGGAGGGAGTAGTATTTCTATTTAAAAAGTTAGTACACACTATTATGTTTCATGACACGCTACATTCAAATATATTTTTCAGCCAAACTTTGCAATCAAAATTTTCTGGAGGTGCAGGGGTCGTTTTCCATCCCATGATATTACTACTAGGAATTGACTCGGTCCCAATTCAATTGGCCATTAATACTCTCATGGTTTGAGGGATCAAATCACGGGCGGATGACTCGGTCCCAATTGGCCATTAATTAATACTCTCCTGGTTTGCATGCATTGAGGGATCGAATCACCGGCGGTATTAATTAGCCATTAATACTCGCCTGGTTTGAGGGATCAATTCACCGGCAGATGCGCCAAGGACGGGCGTTCAAAACGAGAAATACATAGCGGGATGCGGAAAAAAGCCCACCTCTTTGGTAGAAATTTTGCCTTCCCGCCCAGCTCTTTCCTCCTGCCCCGCCCGCCGCGTGAGGATTCAAACTACTTTTCAGGAAAAGAAAAAAAAGACCATTCAAAGCCTTCTCCTATAAGTAGAGACCCATGGCCTCCTACCGCGTGCGGCTTGGCGCGTGCGACCGACTTAGACTTTGACGACGAAGAGGAAGAGGAAGAGGAGAGGTTAGTTGTTGGGATGGTGACGACCTGAGCGATGGCGGCGGCGACTCGGTGGTGATCTCTTGCTGCCAACCGGGCGGCGGCGGCATCCGATCTGTGACGGGGCGTACGTTGGAGGCATCATCGCTGGTGAGTAGTGCGTTTGTTTGTGTATGTATTGACGACGTACGGATGGATGAGATGAGTTTGTTGTGGTGGTCTAGATCGAGTAGCTGCAAGAGAGAAGAATGTTTGGATCCATGTCGCTCTGGATATGTTGATCCTATTAGTAGCAGGAGCGTAGTACTTTTCAAGGCGCGCGTCTGCAACTCATTATTAATTTTTTATTTTCTGTGATGTGATGGGAAGAAGCAGGGCGAGATCGAGATCGACGAGGAAATCGAGGACGACGGCCGGCGTGTGGAACTCACTCAATATTTTTATTTATTTATTTGCGCGTGAGAGCAAGCAGCAAGCAAGCAGGAGACGGCGCGATCGAGGATGAGGTGCAGGTGCAGGGTATGTGTAATTCCTTCCTTCCTTCCTTCCATCACGATCCGATCGATCCTTTTTTTGTCTTTTCCCGATCGATCGATCTGGCCAAATCGCATGACGCGGCCGTCTCATCCCGTCCGCTGCGTCTGCATTATTTATATCTCGCTCGGAGGTACTCCCTCCGTTTCAAAATAATAGATTAACTAGCTAATAACTATTACTAACTGTAACAGAGTAGCTAGCTTAACTAGCTAATAACTACTAGTATGCATGCATGTTATCTCAATAATAGATTTTTAACGATGAATCTACTTGTTGTTACAGTAAATTGCTAGCTAGTACTATTACTGTTATTACAGTAAATTGATGGTAAATCAATAATAGATGCTGATTTTAAAAAAAAAATTAAAAACCTATTAGTGGCACCCATTGTACACCACCAGTAACTCGTACCAGTGACGCATGACTTGGTACACCACCGGTATGCACAGCTACTGGTGTCGTACCCGCCTGTGCGTCACTTGTAGGCAATTACAAGTATCGTGATGTTTCTGGTGTACCTCTTGTGTGTCATGAAAAAATACGCCACCAACAAGCTTTTTCCTAGTGTCCTAGTGTGATATATGCAGGTATGTGCATGTCAAGTTGAAAGCAAATTTACAAAGTATGTAACTTGTGAGAATAAAAGTCCAAGTAAAAGGTCCAGATATTTATTATGCAGAAAAAATACAAATTTATAATTTTAACATTTTGGTGTATAAGACCACGTAACAAGAGTAAAAGGACCTGATATCGTGAGGGGTATTAGTACAATGCTTGAGCGGTATCTGTGAAAGCCAACCCCATTACTTCGTTTCATGTCCAGTTGATCTCCTTATTTCAGGAGCTAGCTCCCTTTGCAATGATCAAAAAAAAGTAGGAGCATCTTCTTCCTTGCAGGTGAGGTCCCATGGCTACACGTGATGAGCGGCATTGCTTTCCTTAGAGGACTCGGGAAACCGAGCAGAAAGCGCAATGGCCAAGTGTGAGAGTCGTGCGTCCCACGCGTGGCACGACGGCCAAGCTCACGATGTCAGAATTTTTTACAGTTGGGTGAGCCTCGCCTGAAAAGGCTGGCAACCTGCTCAATATTGTATGACCGTCTGCATAAACCAAGCATGTGTGGACGCCATCCCAGAGTGAATTGACAGTGAATGATGCTACATCGGAAAAATACAAATGGTTAGCCTCTCGCACTGCTACCTAGAATCTAGATTTGTAAGCTCATCTCAAGTTTATCCCACCAGTTCCTCTAATAGGCTAAAAGGCTAAAACTCACATCTATTACTTACCGTAATTCGTCTAATTCTTCCTGTATTTGGTTTGAAAAATCTGAAGCTTGACATGTGTCATCGTTTTTGAGTGACGCCCAGCTAGTGCACTATGAAACCAAAACTGTAATTCCCCACCTCACCCAGGTTCATGGCAGGTGAGGTCCATGCTTGGCGGCACGTGAGGAGGGCCCGAGCCGATATCCCAACAAAGAAAGAAGGCCGAACGTAATGCGAAAACGACTAGAAAGCGCGGCGACGTTTGGCCGAAGTGAGAACGGAAGAAACTATTGTTTACCGTTCGCCATGGCGAAAACACAGAAAACGGCGTGCGGCCATGGCGATCGACGACCCGACGTGACGACTGAATTGTTTACCGTTCGCCATGGCGAGCAATTATTTTAGCTGGACTTGTATGAAAAGCATGCCAGGTTAATTCATTCTGTTCTTGTACCCATGGCGTCGGAAAGGTGATTTCATAAAGCAGCCTTGGACATGTTTATTTTTGTAAGAGTGTCCGCCTAAACTAAGCATATGGGCAGGCTTTTCGAAAAGCACGTTGGTCCTTGTGCCCATCCTAACGGGTTACTCTCCCCTCTTCTCATTGGCACCACCACATCTGCACATCAGTTTCTAGGTGGCAAGGGAGATTATAGCATCTTTGACCAAGTTTAATACTTTCTCCGATCCATGATAAGTGTCGCTCATTTTGTACTAAGCTTTGTATTAGACGAGCGACACTTATTATAGATCAGAGAGAGTAGCATAGATAACTATTGGCTAAGCAAGTGTCATGTCTTCTATAGACTTTTTTAATATAAGCATGTGTAATAGTTAGCTACGAACATATACGAATTTATCAATATACATGGCTCACCATTTATACTTTCATAAAGTGTCTAAGAACACATGATAGAGCGGGTTTTTAACTTAGGGCTCATTTACCTCCTCTTCCTTTCTCTCTCCTCCAACTCATCTAAAATACACTATTTAAATGCTTAGAGCCATGTAATCCTATTGTACTTTCTCTTAGAACAGTCTCTCGAACTTTAATCCCTAAGTTTACTGCTTAGGCAATACATCTGTGCACACCTACAACGCGCACATGCTTTTGGAGAGTCAACTTTGACCATTATTTTTTACTACAAAACATTGGTTATGTGATGTAAAGATCATATGTTGAATTCGTATTCGGATAAAGTTTCCAATAATATAATTCGTATGACAATTTTCTCATGTATTATTGGTCAAAGTTGGAGCACAAGAAACTAGAACTCATGTAGTTGTGGACAGAGTAGTAGACCAGAAAACTGCGGTTTTCATATTCTTCAGTTTCCCTTGTAATTGTGCATGTTAACTCTCTTTTCTTGTGTTCGCAAAAAAAAAACTCCCTATTCCTGTGGATGGTTTTTCACGAGACACCCCTGGAGATGTGTGAGTCTTTGTATCACACCAGTAGTCTGTCACTTATTAGTGTCGTGGACGGTAAGAAAATTGCCAATGGGATAACTAGAAAAGGAGACATTTGCATGTTAATAAACAAAGTCATAAAACATCTCTATTTCTTCAGAAATAGAAAATGGAGGTATAGTTTGATGACCTCCTAGCTTCATGGGTTATCTATAGAGGCTTTATTTTCCATTTTTATCTGTTTCGTATACTAGCTTCATGGGTACTATACAACATGAAGTCCTATGTGTAGGAAAATCAAAATTTGTTTTCGTTTTATATTTTAGTTGTCTTGCTTTATTTGTTAACAAGGGAAAGAACCCAAAGTTCCAAAACTAACTAATCATGAGCGGCGTGATGGCATTTACAAAAAAGAGAACCTCGAAGAAAAAGAAATTGCATAATAGACCTCATCTTTTGCAAAGGGACTAAGAACAATAAAAGTGAAATGCCATTCAGTCCTTCGCCACAAGAATTGCAAATGAGGTACACACATTGGCTGTCCACGTTACCATGGACGACGCCACTTGGGATGGAGAAAACACGGTTTGCCCTTGTGAAGCTACATAAGATCCTCCCCTTTGGCACGCTAGCAAGGAGAAAGATGTTGGGGAACGCGCTACACAAAACAAAATTTTCTAACACATAATCATGTTCATATGCAAGCGGAGAGGCAACAGATCATACACTCGAAGATCGATCTAGCGAAAGTTGTCGATGACGAGGTTGAACGCGCGTCGATCCCTGCAACAAGCGTTAGCGAGTCGCGAGGAGATATATTATCCCACGAGCGGCTCCCACGAACATGCATCGATTAAGACCCAGTTATTGAAGTAGTCAGTGTGTTGATTCCCACATCTAGTCGATTAGTTGTGAGAAAATTTATCCTTTCCGAAGATCCGCACGATCAAGTGCTCCAAGTGTAGCACCTCACCAGTATCTACACGTACGAGATCAGCAGCACATCATCAAGGTGTGATAAAGAACACAGTCAAAGCTTGAACGTGTTGATGAAGATCCGATAGCGCTTCCGCAGTTCCATCTAGAATATGTTATCTAAATGGAGGTAGAAGTCGGATTGCGCTCCGATGTTATCGTAGAAGAAGTACCTAGCGCACGCCAACACTAGGGTTTAACACCACACTATGTAGGTGGAGGATAGAGGAGGGAGGCGGCGGCACACAAGGCGGTGGCGTAGCAACATGCGCATGGGGGAAAGACGTGTGGTGGCTACGGTTTTCGGCGGTGGCAGGCCTGCGGCTTGGGAGGGGGCAATGCCACGATTTGGACAGCCTTTGGGGTTCCCTTTGGTCCCTTTAAATATGTGACAAAGCCCCTTAGTTTGTTCATAAGATTGCCCCAAAGTTTGGGCGTGTTCTAGTAGATTTCCAACAATCCAAACCTATTCCAAAACTGCCTCCTTTGACCAATCCGAATTGAGGTAGGAGACATCTTCTTTCCTAGGCAACATGGATGCACCTATTATAGAAGCTTTCGGACATCCTAAGATGGCACGTGTTGTCTTGGTATCTTCCAGAACCTTCCAAAATATTCCGCTCCTTCCAAAACCTTTCATATATGACCGGAACTATTCCGGACACTCCCAGGACCATATGTGACCTCTCAGAACCATTTAGGATACTCTCGGGACATCTATGACCTCTCGGAACCATTTCGAGACCATCTGAGACACTCTTGGAACCCTTCTATCTTTCCTTAAATGCTCAAAACTCATTTCAAATCGAACACTCTCAGTAAAAAGCCGGAAACCTATGTTATATTCTAAGACACTCCAAACATCTTTGGAATTACTTCTCTACTAAATCTACATTCACACTCATAGTCTAAATGATATTGAAATCTTAAGTGTGTGACTGTATGGGTTAGGATATTTGTGGACATATCTGTAACTCATTCAGCTACAATGACTACTATTAGCGCCTTGATGCATGTAGTAATCCCCGCAAATAACACGATGTTCTTTCATCACGTGAACAACTGTATTTATCTGATACATGTTGCGTTGCTTCATTGATACTTTACATTACCCGAGGTGAAACACAAAGATATTCTCGTTACCTAGAATATACTCTTTACTCATACCATACTAACGATGTTCATGCGATCAACAACTTGATCATGTGTTAGACCAGACGATGACGAACATAATAGTACATGAGTGGGTCCATCGTGTATCTCTCCATCATTAGGAGTAGCAATTCATGTAACCACATCATATGAAGCATTGGCATACTATCCAAAAAGATCAAGGATCGACTTTACAATTACTCTTGTTCAACGCAACATTTGAGGAATTCCGCCACGTCCATATCACATCCAAGTTCATATGTGTCTTGCGGTAAAACAATCTTTTAGTAATGGTAATACATGTTCACAAGAAACTGTAGATAACAATATTGACGATGTGTTCCACGTTATATCTTGTTGGGTTTACACATCGTCGTTCTTATCTCAATAACTCCGATCTTACATATCATCGACAACTCCATAACACTTTGTATTTACCCATAGTTAGGAAATCAGGACTATTAGTGATACATGAACTAGTCTTAGAGATGAGACTAGGGATATATAAATGGTATTTATAATTCCACACATGTATTAGGGTTTTCCTCTAAATACTCATTATCCACAACCAATACAATTATAGCACGGAATGTAAACTTAATTATGAACAGGAAATATAGAATAATACAACTCATTATTGCCTCTAGGGCATATTCTCATCAAAAGAATGTGAGATAGCTTTGCCAAAATGTTAGAACTAGAGCTCAGAGTGACAGCCCTTTATCCACATTAGTCAAAATCCAGATGGATGTAAGCCATTGAAGATGTTCTCTTGAAGTTGAGCTCCGGTCGCTCTATATATGTCTTCTACTTCTGAATTCTACCGCTCACCACCTCTAAGAGGAAGATAAAATGGACACCCCCCTTCTTGTCCACCACTTTGATGGTTACTTGGATGGAGACCCAAAACTGTTCTGACTGAACCTTTTTTCCATAAAGGTTGCTTTATTACTTAAAAAGTTTTAAGCATCACATTGGGCCTCTACATAAATAGTATGCACATAGCCGACACATGTTCAAAATTCAAGAATAAACAAAGGCGGATTGCATATCATTGATGATAAATTGTAGAATGCCTATGGTGGAGCAGGACCAATCCGAAGATTACGAGCTGCAATCCATGTTAGGTAAAACAATCCCTCGCCGTATACTCCAGTCACGCAGAAACATCCATAAACTGATCGTAATTCTCTATATGTTGTAGAGCCGGTCATGAGCGGAGCATACTGCACTAATAGAAAAAAGCTTACTCGTGGCGCACAAAAAAAAACCCTGTAGTGCACCACCCCATACGCCTTGCGCCACTGGTATTTGTTACCCGTGGAGCACCATGTGCCGCACCATGGATAGTCCACATACCATGGCACACTATGCGATGCGCCACATGTAGGGTTTAGTTTGCACCATGGGTAAGTTTTTTGATAAACAAAATAAAATAATATTACAACGCGAATTTATAAAAAACACCATAGAAAGAAGCAAAAAGCAATCGAGTCCGTGTGTTACTGTTTGGTGTCGTCGCCTCATTGGAGCCTAGGAAGGTCGCGGGGGGTGGCAGATAATGGACGTGGATGCCGTTGGCAGCAGTAGCACATGTAGGTGGTCGCCTGTTCTTCCTCCCGCCCCTGTTCGTGCGGGGAGAGAGATCTATTTTTCTGCAAAAGTAGGCGAGGTCAACGAATACACAAAGACGAGGTCGCGGACGGGTGACACGGTTGGGAAGGGTTCCTGGCGGTGAAGGTCGGTGGAGAGCGGCAGGGAGGCGGGCTCTGCTCGAGGGGCGGCGCCATGGTAATGGGGAAGGAGCAGGGGAAGGTGAAGGGAAAGGTGAAGGGGATGGGGAAGGTGTAGGGGAAGGTGGAGGCGAAGGGAAAGATATAGGCGATTGGGAAGGTAGGGAAAGGTAGAGGCATGTGTTGTTTCTCCTGGCAGTGGGGGTGCGTGCAACAGGACAGGGTACACCACGGGTAATTGAGGCCCTTTTGAATATTTTTTTGCAATTAAATCTAAAAATCTAGAAAATTCCAATTTCCCTTTCGAATTCTAGGGTTCTGAAAAAACAATAACGGCCAAACACCATTGAATTCCGATGTAAAATTTTGTATAGATGTTTTTTCACGTATTACACTTTTTTATCCGACGTGGTATGCAAAAATTAGAGCCATTTTACCGGAACATTTTTTTTTTGCAAAAGTATCAAGATTTAGGTTTTTATTTTTTCTAACAACTAGATCACGTAACATAACTACATTTCAAAGGATTTTAAAATTTAAATTTTTACCATTTTATTTTACTTTTTCCAAAACTGGGAAGGCGATCGAGGGTTGGGGGGGGGGTGGGGGGTTGAGCACACGGGTAAGGGTGTCTAGCCCGGACCAAATATACTCGTGGTGCACCATTTTTCACGTTGCGCCACGGGTAAGTTGTTACCCACCACGCACCTATATGTGGTGTGCCACGACTATATAACCGTGGCGCACACATATGTTGGTGCCTCATGGGTATAGTGAGCAATTTTTTTGTCATTAAAAACACTATCATTTCTACATTGCTAGAGCAATAATGGAAATCGCTCTCACCTAAGAAGAATTTTGAACATGTAATCTATACCATATAGCTAATTTTTAAAAATATTGACAACAATACAAGGTGGATACAAGTTTAAATCTATTAGGATGATTGACAATATAGAACGTGTAAACTTGCATTCAAAGAATAAATGTTTGACTGTCTTATCATGATGATAAAAAACATATTTTTAATCCCATGCCAATTTCGTCTTAGAAGATTGTCTTTGATAAGAATAACCCTACGAAGAAAATACCACGCGAATAATTTAGTCTTGAGTGGTAAGTTCAACATCCAAATTTTCATATTGTTATCGACTGGTATGTCTTACTGGATTACTTCCTCATACAAAGAATCAACCGAGAATTTATGACTAAATCTCACCAAAATTAGGCAGTGCCAACTCCCAGGCGAATAAGCAAATGGGCTATTGAAGAGGATGCCATCCCCTCTGCTCCTCGAGACCCAATCTCCACCTTGTAGATCCGCTTGAGAGCGAGGCTAGCAACCACCTAGTGACACGCTTGATGTCGTGAAGGCATACCTTAGAGAAGGCTTAACATCTGAGATGAGTGTGACAGCAAGTTAATGACTACTCCCTTCGTCCACAAATAAGTTTATGTCTAGAAAATACTAGGCAAATTATTTCTCTCTCCTCTTTTATGAGTCTCCTCCAATATAAATGGAAAAAGAGAATGGGGATTAGTGGATGAGGTAGATGAGAAGAATGAAGATTAGAGGATGAAGTGAGGGAGTGATTAAGATAATTTAATTGCATTTATTAACTGTCTTGATAATGTAGATGTACAATTTTTATGGACAAATTTTGACCCCTAGATATACACTTATTTGCGGATGAAGAGAGTACTACTAGAAATAGAAGAGTATATGATTATTTTCCTGAAAAGGTGACGATGAGTGTTGCATGGCACGCGTGATACATCTTGAACTATAAATAGACCGGCCCGTGAGTCATTTACCCTCAACCTCCGCAGTTTGGTCCTCGAGCTTTCCTCGCTCTTAGAAGATGGGCGATTTCTTTTCCCCCTACTCTGCACCATGTAAGTCGTCCTAGCTCGTCCAATTTATTTCTCTGCAATTTATGATGATCACTGTCGAGAAGAAGTTGCTGATCGATGTACATGTATTATTAACTGTTATATGTACATGTATTGTAGCGGATGGAGGGATGCATGTATGCCAGGATGGAGAAGTGGTGCGGAACGTATGGGGGGAATGGATAGTCCACAATTTGGTGCTGCTCAGCTTCTTCATACAACTTGTCCTCTTCGTCTCGGCAAGCTTTAGGCGGCGGACCGCCAACGCGGTGCTGAGGTCCTTCCTCTGGCTCATGTACCTTCTGGCCGACTCTGTCGCGACTTACACCCTCGGCCACCTCTTCGTCACCACCAACTGCGGCGAGCAACGGCTCGTAGCGTTCTGGGCGCCGTTCCTTCTGCTGCACCTGGGCGGCCAGGACACCATCACCGCCTACGCGCTCGAGGATAACCGGCTCTGGCGGCGGCACCTGCAAGCCCTCGTGGTGCAGGTCTCCACAGCTTCCTTTGTGCTAATAGGGTATTTTGCTGCTGGTGGATGGGCGTTGGTGATCGCCGGCGTCTTCATGTTCACCGTCGGCTTTCTCAAGTATGGCGAGAGGATATGGGCGCTCAGGTGCGCAGGCAGCGATGGCCTGTACAGCTTCCTCATCAGATACTGCAAGCAGCAGCCTGCGTCACAAATGCAACTTCAGCCAATAGGGCCCCAACTGGACCAGTACGGTAAGTATACGATTCTAAACTCTTCTGCTAAATTATAATTTCAGATCCTCCATGGTTAGAGAAAATTTAAGTTAGCTATTGAATCGGATATATATATATATATAATACAAGTAGCATTTAATAGCTGTGGTTGGAATTTTTTTTTTGTTGAACCAAAACAGAAAGGTCTTCATTTAAGTAAAAAAATGGTAACTAAAATTTTCAATGAGAAACTGGGGAGACTAACAAAAGGCCCCAATTTATAAGAATATGTAATGTATATAACGAGATGGGCCCCGCTTCGGTGCTTCCCCTAACCTAAGCTTAAAGATGTAACTTTTCCCTGCCGGTTTTTTATTTGGCCCACCGAAACCCATACCCAGCCTACCCATACCCATTTGTATTTCATAAAGTATACTCCACATCTACTCCCTTCGATCCATATTACTTGTCACTAAAATAGATGTATCTAGGCATATTTTAGTGCTAGATACATCCGTTTTAACGATAAATAATATGGATCGGAGGGAGTAAAAAACTTGCATGCGCAAATTTTGAAACAGCCGTGGTGGAATGACGACCCATCCCCGTTAGATGGCATGGATCAAATATCCTCATAATTAACCATAGTTCCATGACATAATTAATGAATCCTCCTCATGGGATATTTGCGGGAAAGGGGCCTTATTGCATTCCATAGTCTATGCGCCTTATGCGGGTGGACGTGAGTGTCAACGTTGGCATGCTGAGTGGCAATGGAGCGTCCTTTGCCTTCAGGGACACCAGATCCGGCTGCCCTGGTCGCCAGTGCTACCAGATCTACAAACAACCTAGCTCAACGGCGGGGAAGATAATGGCGGCCTGTCAGCTCGACGCCCCTCCCTTCCATCTCCATCGTCCTTTTAATATGAAAAGGATTTTCTCCCATTCCAACAAAATGCCAAACCACCGCAGCAATTAGTTGTACCATATACCAACTCCATTAAATTTTTGGTAATTATAAAATATGTAGGAAGAAGAATTTATTTAAATAGACTATGGAATGCTTTGCTAGGTTTTTTTTTATTTCTCATACGGAGCTATAGGTGGTCCATTTCTTTTGGTTTTGCTAAGAAAATAGCTACTTTAAGATGCACATTGACACTGTGCAGACCTACGCTTATTATTGTTGACTGAGAAACAACTATTTGAAAAGATTTAGAGTCGCACCTATTCTGCTTCTTCAAAAAAGTATGAAAACGTTGCCGATATTATTTGTGTTTCAGAAAATATGGGGAGAGATATCCTCGATGAGCTTCACAGAGAGGAGGAAAGAGTAATGCATGGAGCTCACACCCTGCTTGGTATAAGCTTGTGCATGTTCCTCGATAGCGAAGAAGAAACATGTAGGCACAACAATGGAGCCCTTTCAGTTCTTGCATATTTAGTTACTAATGGTGACAGTGAGATCTATAGGGTGATCGAGATGCAGCTCTCCCTGATGTACGACCTCATGTACACCAAGGCCAGGGTGATCCACACTTGGTATGGCTTGTGCATCCGTGTCTTCTCCTTGCTCGCCATCGTTGCCACAGTAATCTTGATGATTGGGTTCGTGGACAAAGATAATACAACTGATACTGCCATCACTTACGTGCTGCTGTTTGGTGCCTTGGTCATGGAGATAGCATCCGGGTTCATTGCCATAGTGTCGACATGGACAAGGCACCAACAGAACGTGCATGGATGGATATGGAATCTAGTCGTTTATCTTCGTTGGATTGTGAAGGCCAAGTGGTGGAGAAGATGGTCGGGCGTCATTGGGCAATTCAACATGATTGAGTATGCAGAGTCATCGCTTGAAGATGCAGATGGTATCTCTTGGAGGAGGCTTTTTCAAGGAAAATTATCTGTACTGCCTCCTCCCTTCAAGGTCTCGCCGCATATGGAGACCTGGATAAGAAATGAGATAAAATGGCGAGTGGAAAGCTGTGGTGGCGCAGCAGAACATATGTACACCTTGAACCAGAAGAATATAAAACTGAATGAGCACTGGGATTTTGACAGCAAGGTCATCATCTGGCACATTGCTACTCATCTCATCCTCGACTATGTTGGCGAGAATCAAGACACAACCGCCTTACAGGAGAGGATCAAGGGAACAAAGGCGTTGTCAGATTACATGATGTACCTCCACTCCCAGCAGCCTGACATGTTGCCAGGCCATACTCGTCGCAGCTTGTACACTGAAGCCATAGAATACCTCCAAGATCTAGGTCGCATTCATGCGGGTGATTCCATCCTCCCGACTAGACTAAACCTCTCCATCTGGCTGCGGGCAGACGGTGGCAGGCCTGGTGAACATGGTGAAAACAGTGCTTGCTGCATGAAAGGAGCTGAACTCGCCAGCGAATTGATCTTGAAATTGGACCCTAGAAGGGATTCCCCTGCTAGGGAGGACTCTAGCAGGGATTCCCCTTCTAGGGATGACTTAATGGCCAGCATGCTGGATGAGATGTTTGGGGTTTGGGTGGAAATGTTGTGCTACGCGGGCAGCCACTCTAGCAGGGATTCCCATGCTAGGGCCCTCAGCAGAGGCGGCGAGTTTCTGACCGTTGTCTGGCTGCTGGCAGGACATTGTGCCGACTATGAGCGCTCCAAGCCTGACGACAATGTTGGAACTAACCAAACTTGACAGGGTCCTAGCTGAGACTGGTTGGTTATTTTCATAGTAGTTTGTATCCTAGTTGTACGGTTAGTTTCTTGAGTCGGTTTGTGTTTCAATGTAAGAGTCCAAGTATCTTTTTTTTCTGCATCTAGTAATGGCAAATTAATTCCACATGTTGTCACTTTTTATTATCAAGAACACAATAGGTTTGCCTAGTCATAGCGGAAGGCAGCAGTGGTCGATACCAACACCATCCACGTACTGAAGGACACGTGTCCTGAGTTATTCTTCGTATATATAATGCAATGAGCATAAATCTAGACTAGATTGACATTCCCTCAACCATGTGGCTGATCAAATAAGATGGAATATAGCTTAACAATCGTCTGAACCTAAACAAAGCTTGAAAATCAAAGCAAGCAAGAAGCAGGATGCCAGATGCAAATATACACAAGGGGATGTGTCTCTATTCATGCATACTTGTAAATAATCGATTCATCATATAGGTATCCTACCTCTAGCCAGAGGACGCACGGAGCAGCCGAATCTCCGTAGATGATGAGCGGAGCGGATATCAATCTACCGATTCAGGCCTTGTTCGTTTATTCCCACCACGGAAGGTATTTGCGTCCAAACCCCGTGGATCGGCCGGGGTCGAAACAGTCGGGGTTTAATCCCGCCCCAGGTCTATGCGCGCATTCGGTTATGCCCGGCCTGGTTTGGAACCCGGCTAATCCCCTCCCAAAACCATCTGTTCCACCAGGACTAAAAAATCTCCGTCCCACCCGTGGAAAAAATCCTGAATCAGTGTTGGAAGAAAAAGGAGAAAAAATGACCTCTGTCTCTCTCGCAACCCCGGCCTCTCGCGATTCTGAGGCGAGAGCGGCGGCGCCGGCACCGGTGAAATGACCTGGGGGCCTAGGCGGCGCCGGCACTGGCGTGACGACCTAAAGGTCAAGGCGGCGTCCAAGGCTTCCCCCTTTTCTCGTGCGCGGCATGCGCACCTCCCCATCTCTCACGCCGCAGTGCGCAGCGACCAGCCTCGAGCTCGGCGGCGTGAGAGATGGGTAGGTGCGCATGCCGCGCACGAGAAAAGGGGGAAGCCTTGGACGCCGCGAGATCGGCGGCGTTTCCGGAAACATCATCTCCGCCCCTCCAGCCAGCCCTAGCCTATGGAGACCTCGCAGGTAAAATCCTCCTGCCCCTCATCTTCCTTCCCCTCTCCCTAAATTTCTGAATTTATTGGGTTAGGGTTCCTAGTTCTTGATTGTTTTGAGGTCCTGTAGAAAGAACGCATGCAAAAGAATCACTAGAGATATTGATTACAAGTTCAAAACACACTGAGATATTTCTAGTGGCATGTGTTATATGTAGCCTTCGAGTTGTTCTTTTTGTTCCGTTCAATCATCAAAGCGCCAGAATTGGAATGTGTTTGCAAACATGTCTGAACGTGCCCATGTTCTGATGTGTGGATAACATCCTTATGTATAGGGACAGAAGAGCACATAGCTTTAACTGATCTATTGTCTCGACATATATGGTGCTAACTAGCTTCAAACTGGCCAAATTTGATGAGATAGCATACAATCCTGCTATGTGGCACTGGTAGTTGGTTTCCTAGTTTGATTAGGTATTGGGGGTAGCATACCAATACCAACTGGTGCTAAACTGTTGTAATGTTCTCTGGCTCATTTTTTGACTTGCTTTGTGTGTGAAATGTGATCTCAAGTTGTGAAGAACGGTCCCTCAAATTCATTCAGTTTACCTTTGAAACAGTTCATCTTTTGTGTTGTTCATGTTGCTTGGTTCATCTTAAATATTGCAGATACCTAGTTAGGATTCATTGTCAAGAATATTCTCCCAGTTCTCCAACTTTTTTTATGTTGATGATCTCCCACTTTGTTGCCTAGTTTTAGGTTGAAAAAAGAAATTTACTGAGCACTAGTTTCTAGAGTGCTTTAGTGCTGTTTATATCTTATTTCTCTAAAAAATATTTAACTACATATTAGAGTACATGAGCTCTCCATGAGAGAATAACCTCCATATGATTTAACTAAAAGTACATGTTATTCCATTTCCTTTTTCTTTATTCTCCAAAATATGAGCTCATGAAATTGAAATCTCCAAATGTGTAGCATGTTGCTGTATGCAGATAATCAGGTAGCCTCTACTACAGTGCTTCATAAGTAGCGGTACCAGGATAGCAGCTCTATCTTGGCATATCATATGTTCTTGGCATATGTTCTTCATCAATAATCAATGTGTACTTTATACTTTATTGAAATAGAAATGGAGATTTTTGTTGCCCTAGTTTTTGGAGTACTTAACTAAATTGAATAAATAGTGCGTCTCTACGAGAAAGGTGGCATTCTAAAACAACACATGATCACAAGCACAATTCACGTTACAAGGATATATGCACATATGTAGGCAATACTCTAGTCATTTGGGAGATTAGAAGAAACAATATTTTGTTCATTTGAGTTATTTTTTCCTGCCACTCTGAATATTGTTGCCACTCATTCATGATCCATCAAACAAGCTGTATGCATTTAATTTCTAATGCTGCTGATGGTGAACAACACAGGAAATGATAAAGGAAGAAACGGAGTTGCTAGAGCATGGAACGGGACGGCCAAAGGAGGGTACATGGAGCCGGCTGGTCGGCGGGGCCTGATGAGTGGAGCGGAAGTGTGCGGTGAGGTCAAGCTCTGATGCGGGCACGGTCACAAATCAATACGCGTGTCCGCAAGCTCGGGTGGGGAGTCGACACCCGCGAGCTCGGATGGGGAGGCGATTCCAGCGAGCCTGGACCTGGACGGGAACGGAGCTCCGGACGCAGGACGAGCCGGTGACAAATTTTGAAACATTGTATTCCATCTATATCCTATCTACAACATTGTTTTTCGTTTTGTATCTTGTTCTGTGAGCTTATTTGATTTCAACATTCAGCCATGCTTTTATTGATGTTAAAAAAGGGTACTATTTAGATTCAAACTTAACGTCTTTTCTGCTATCGTACTTGTTTCTACTGCTTGCCGCTTGTGCTTCCTGAGCCATGCGCTAGGAATAACCGAACGGACAATGGCAGCAGGGTTAAACAGGGAATACGGGGAGGAGTTAGTGGGGATTGAGGTGATTGATTGGGGTTCACCCAATCCCTGCAGGGGTTAGATCCACTAGGGGATCTAATCCTCTGCAACCGAACAAGCCCTCATGGTGAAGCCGACCCCTGCAGATGCACGCTCGGATCTGAGACCTGACCGGAGGAGGCGGGCTTATAGCTCCTATGCGACGTCTTTACATGGAATTGGAAGGAACACGACATCGTTGAAAAGAATAGCTCGCACGCGACACTTCTGAAGCGGCAAATAGCTCCCGTGCGACACTTCCACTTAACCCCACGAGACCGTCAACGAGTTCGAATCAGCTGAGCGATGGGACCCAGCCTCTCCACGCCACGGCGGAACTCACCTGATGTCCACCTCATATCGTGGGACCCACCTGTGGTTGAAGAGAGCCGTTGGCCCGATCCGTCCCTCGCACCCGAGCACTCCCGCCACCGTTCCAAAGATCTCGTCCCTTCATTTTCTTCTCCGGCGAGCAAGTGCGGCAGCCCGGCGAGGGATGTCGAGCTCGCTTCCTCCCACCGCCATGGCCTCGGTATGGTGCGGTGCCGATGAGGTGCCCGATTGCCCCGTGCCGCTACAGGCGGCTTGTCACATCCACCGACAAGAACAGCAACATTGGTCGGAATTTGTGAAGTGTGAGAGCTAGCCCGGAAATGTGAGATCTGAGTGTTCCAGCGCCAATTTCTCGCTTTTCTTCAAATTTCATGCGTTTCATCGAATTTGGGATTTAGGGTTCATCTCTGCGATTTCAGGAACTGCCAAAATGTGGGCATTTTGAGTGGCTTGATGAGTACATCGAGCGAATTGGGGTGGAGGTAGCATCCGGGAGCTCGAAAACCCGTCGTGGTGGAGCAATTGGGATGTGGCAACCCCATTTCCGCTAGTACTACGGTGGATGCGGAAGTGAAGGCCGAGCTAAAGAAGATGAACAAGCAGCTAAGGCAAATCATCGAATTGAAGAAGCGGACAATCGATGGCGGGTTTTTTATTTTTGTAATTTCTCTCGGATTAGTTTATCTCCTCATCGTTAGTCATTAGACAGTAGATCGGTGTTCGAGTGATGCTTTGTAATGGATGTAATGGTCTATGTCTTTGGCTTGAATAAAATGCAACACAAATTCGGGCTAATTTTGAGCTGCTCTTTTGAAATCAGTGTTTCTTGATTCGTCTTTAATCGGTGTTCCTTTTATCGAGTGTGCGCCCGTGTGCGAGGAGGAGGTTGAAAAGTAAAAAACAATTGACGAGGATTGAAAAGGCCAGGCCCAAATATAACTTAGCCATGCCAAAATGGATATCCGGCCCAATAGTAACTATATGTTGATTGTGCAAAAAAAAATGGTCCTCACGTTACAATCTAAATAGCAACGTGTGGATCTGCAGATACTCGTGCTCAGGTTGCAATCTTTTTTTTTGCAAAAATAAATATATAAATGAAGTCCAAGGACATCCATTTAACTAACATAACTTGGGCTCCTTTAACTTATGTAAATATGTAAATGTCTTATTTGAAAATGAACCATGTGTTGTATGAACTTGTTTTGTGTCTTTTGTTTTATACACTTGTAAATATATAAATATTGCACGAGTATTATATGAACTTGTTTTTGTCTTTTGTTTTATACACTTGTAAATATATAAATATTGCACGAGTATTATATGAACTTGTTTTTGTGTCTTTTGTTTTATACACTTGTTGTTTTGGGTGTTTTGACAAATGACAATACAATAAACACAGATTACAATGAAACAAGGGATGGAATAGGCGCAATAATATTACAATAAAACACAGATAACATTACTTATATTAGATAGGGGGGATCGATAACATTACAATAAAAATAAAAAGGTATAATAATATAGAAGGGGCGGAATAGGCGCCCCGCCTAAACCCTGGGCTAGCCCCTAAAACCTAACCCCCTACTCCATCGGCGGTGGAGGCGGTGCCGGTGCAGCCGCATTCCGGGCCGCTTTCCACGCCGCCAGCCTCTCCCGCTGGTCCCGCTTCCGTTGCTCCTCCCAGAAGGCCCGGCCATTGGCCTCCCGTTGCTCCTCCTCCCGCTGTCTGCGCCTTTTCTTCAAGGCGTGTTGGGCCGCCTTCTCCTCCCACTTGGCCATGCGAGCCTCCTCCCTTGCCTCCTCCTTCGCCGCCTTAGCCCAAGAGGGCTTGAGGGAGGTCGCCGCCGGGAGGTTGGGGACGGGTTGTGGACGATGGGGCCTGGTCTCCCCGAGGCGGGCGGGACTTCTCCTTCTTGCCACGCTTGGGGCGGGGGCGGCGCGTGGGCTTCTCCCACCACTGCTTGTGGTCCGGGTGGTTGTCCTCGTCGCTGAGTTCTTCGTCGGAAGGGAGGCGGAAGGGGGAGGTCGCCATGGTCGGAGTGTTTGGGGGGCGGCTGGGAGGAGGCAAAGGGACGGGCTCGAGGTTGAAGAGATGAGGGGCAAGATGAGATGAGGAGGCAAAGGCGTTTTGCCTATTTATTGAGGGCGGAGCGTGAAGGGCGGCGTGGGAATCCAGCGTCGCGTTGGCGCAGACGCCGAGACGAGACGCGTGCGCCCGCGTTGCCCCTGCATGCATGATCAATGCGAAAGAGACGGGAAGCGGGGAAGCGGACGTGATCAATGCGAAAGAGAGAAAAAATAGCTAGGATGCGACGCCCCCGCCCCTGCATGCATGCATGTGCATTAATGCGAAAGAGAGAAAAAAAACGTCCAAGGTAGTTGTTCATTGGCAGTGAAAAATAAAATATTGACTTTTTGTATGGCGCATGAACCAGATGGAAGTAAATTTGACTGAAGAAAGTTGTTCTACGTACACTTATTTAATGGGGCAGCGCTGTTGCACGCAAAATAGCCTAGATTGCGACGCTAGGGGCAGCTGCTGCATGCATGGTGCAGCCCGCCCAGACGCCGAGACGAGACGCGTGCGCTGCGTTGCGTGTGGGAAGCGGGCGTGATCAATGCGAAAGAGAGAAAAAAAATAGCTAGGATGCGACGTACTGTAACCCCTGCACCGCCGCCCCCGACCCTGCATGCTGCATGCGGGCATGGTGCAGCCCGCCCCGCCCAGCGCCCTCGCATGCCACGCTCGGTCCAACGGTCTCGAGTGTGCCAACGCTGTACGTTATATTTATTACATATTTTAGATTTTGATATTTTTTCTGCTGGTCATAGTGACATGCATACTCCCTCTGTCCACAAATAAGTGTACGTTTGGCTTCAAAATTTGTCCACAAAAGATGTACTTCTACCTTTCCAATGCACTTGGGCATCCACTATATAGTCCATAAGGCTATCCACAAGCCAACTTAGGTAGTAACATACATGTACATGCAATACCAATTAGGCAAATTGGTGACATGGCATGACAATTAATGAATAAAGAGAGAGAGGTAGTAACTTAGCTAGTTACCATAACATCACACATAACCAAGATCATATGAGTCTACAACCTAATTAATTAGCTCTTGCATGACACCATACATATGTTATCACCCACTATGAAGGTAGTAACATCAACTAGTAACATGTGCAAGTTACTAGTCTTAGTTACTTAGCACTATGACCAGCCTAAGGCTATCCACAAGCCAAAATAACATAGATGTGGTATCATGCAAAGTCTCGTTTATTACAATGAACCGAGGGAGTAAGTTTGATTGGAGAAAGTTGTTACCGTAAACTTATTTAATGCGACGGAGGAGTAAACATACTGCAGCGCTTGGACGTAAAATAGCCAGACTGCGACGCTAGGGGCAGCTGCATGCCCGCATGGTGCAGCCCTCCCCGCCCAGCGCCCTCGCATGCCACGCTCGCATGCCACGCTGTTGCACGTAAAAACGATGAAGCCAATCAGATTCCAGAATCATCCATCCCACGGATCGCCAAGAGCTAGCCACGAAATCCTTCTAAGAGACGCCAACCAATCAGGTTGCAGAACAAGCCCTTCCACGGATCGCCCAGAGCCACCCGCGGAATCCTTCTAGAAGACGCGATCGGACGGCCACAGTGTCGCGCTAGGGTTAGATCTACGGTCCTCATTCGGCCTTAGGGTTAGCGGGGTTTAGGATGCAGTCAACGGGGTTTCACAAGTTTGACCAAACATTCAAATGTGCATAACTAATTCAAAAAAATACAAAACCTTCGCATGGTGTCATGTTATGTCACATAGTTGTGAGGAAAATTATAAAACTTGTTCTATTGATCATATTTCAAAAAACCCTTCACAAAATGACCTATCTCCTCCGAGGTTTTCTGGCTTTCGGGTCAAATGACCAATGATATGGCTAGAATCAAGGCATAGTTTGTGATAATGTGCCCATATTTGGCATGCATGTCTATAATGGGATGACTAACAATGTTGTAGCACAAAGTTTTCCTTTTCGACCACGTAAAAATCATTTTCTATTTTCCGAGTCTTAGAAAGAGGGGATTTGTGAAGCAACCACCAAATTGAAGTTTCAAAATGGTAACATCCTATTTTTCAAAATACTAGACCACCTAGAATGTACAATTTCCCAACCTGAGTATCTCAAACCTTTTATTCCATCCCCGTGAAAAGACAAATCCTGCCGAATCGGTGGAAGTGGTAAGATATGAACTACAAGTACATGATTCCATGCTGATGATTTTTGTAAAAATAATTTTAGGTTCACAACATGCTATTTCATCGAGATCCAATGGTAGTTTTGCGAGCCTCGCCCCTAGCTAAGAATATTTATGAAAACCCTTCAAGTTTGACCAGACATTCAAATGTGCATAACTAATTCAAAAAAATCAAAAAATACAAAACCTTCGCATGGTGTCATGTTATGTGACATAGTTCTGAGGAAAAATATCTAACTTGGTTTTAGAAATGCTCGAAAAAAACTTGCTTAGAAATGGGTGGTTTACCCTAGCTTTGGAGCCCATTTCTACCCCATTTTGGGTGAGGGTGAGTTGTACTTCACAAAAGGGATCAGGGTGAGGATGAGTTGTATTGTACATATGAGAAAAACGTTGGAAGCTCATACAAACATAGAAAAGTGACATAGCTACATATGTTGAAATTCAAATTTACCATCATATTTGAATTTTGTCCAAATTATCAACAAGTGACAAATTATTATAATAACAAATGTTTACAAAAACAAGTGCCAAATTATTACAACAACAAGTGTCAAATGTTTACAACAATAACAAATGTTTACAACAATAACAAATGTTTACAATAACAAATGTCTATTTCTTTTGGCTCTTCTTACCCCTCGTTTTCTTCTTCTTCACAAGTTTCACACCACACAATAGGTTTATGCTCTTCTTTTTCTTACCATTACCATCTGGCCTCCCCACAACACGTCCAAGAGTCTTCTTCACCTCCTGCACCTCCTCAACAACCTCATGATCATGATCCAGAGCCTCAACAACTTGGTCAGTTTGCACCAGAGCCTCAACAACAGGCTCATTTTGCACCAGAGCCTCAACAACAGGCTCATTTTGCACCAGAGCCTCAACAACAGGCTCATTTTGCACAAGAGCCTCAACAACAGGCTCATTTTGCACTAGAGCCTCAACAACAGGCTCATTTTGCCCCTCATTTTGCACCAGAGCTTCCAAATCAGAAACGGTGTGCCCTAAAGCCTCAACAGTTTGCACATCATCCTCCAAAACAAGTTCAGATTGCACCTCAGCACCAAACATGATCCGTTAGTTCTCTTCTTTCTTTGGCCATTGATTCTTGCCCTTTTCACTGGCCAAGATTCGTCAACAACAAGAGGTGGGCCTTTTCTCCACGCTTCCTCCCGAAAACAAGCAAGTTATGGGGAGAAAAATCATCAACAAGAAATGGGATAGATTTTGGATGAACATACTTTGGCTTTTCAGCGGTATATCGCACTTGGTAGAGCCAGCTCGGTGTCCAAGTTCTTCACAGAGTTTGAATCTATTCTTGTTACCTTTTTGGGCCCTTTTGGCTTGGCATCTTTCTTTTCATCTTTCTTTCTCTTCTTGCTGCTCCCACCTTTCTCAACCTAAGCCTTGTATCTACTCTGCTTGGGCTGCCCACCTTTCTTTTCATCAAAGGAGGACACAAGGAGAACTGAATGTCCACTTGACTGAGGCCCGATCTGTAAGTCTGGAATTGGTGTTCCATATGCAGCCTTGAATTTTGCTACTGAATAATACTCATGCAAATATGGGTGCATATTTAGCTTGTGTTTGGAGGCCAAGAAAAGTATGGCATGCTCACAAGTCTTCCAGTGTGTTGCCACTCAAGACATGTGCATTCATGCAATTGAGTGTCAACAACATGCCTCCCGCCGATCTTTGTATCTCGACTTCACACCCCACAATGAGGATTTCTCAACACGCAAATGTGCAAGATTTCTGCTCCTATTGACCACCTGCTGCACAACATCAGGTAGCTTATCTCCTTGAAGAACATCACCAAGACTTATTCTCAATTCCCACAACCTCATGATCATGATCCCGATCGGTTCGACCATGTCATGGACAGGCAAGTCTTTTAACTCCATCACTTTGTTGTTGAAACTTTCGCCAAATTATTGTTGATATGATCACATTTGATGGCAGATGTTAAAACCAGACTGTACCATAAAAGAGAATGGTAGGTTTCCAACCATGTACAAAACTTGACCCTATCCTCCTCGGAGCATGCCGCCTTAATCTTCTCAAGGTGATATGAATGTGTCACTGGTGTAAGATCTTGTCTGCCACATGCGTACAAAATCATCTCCTCTGAATTTTTTGATCAAATTCATCCACATATGGCCGAAGCACTCCCTCTGCTCAGCATGAGGGAAAACAATCTTCACTGCATTTTCTAAACCTTTACATGCATCTGTGTGCACTGCCAATGGAGAGACTGGCCCTATGCATCTTTTCAACTGCATCATGAACCATGTCCATGATGCCTCTGTCTCAGACTGAAACATGCCAATAGCTACAGGGAACATCCAATTGTGTCCATCTAAAGCATTGCATGCTGCTAGTTGACCATTCCACTTTCCAGTCAAGAAAGATGAGTCTATACTCAAATATGGATGGCAACCTGCTTTGAAGCCATCGATGCAAGGCTTTAAAGCCATGAAGAATTTAGAGAAGAAGACTTTCCCATCACCGTTACCTCAAGGTATCTATCTCCACAACACGCCAGTGACCTCTTCTCTATACGCTTTGAAGTTATAAAGCATTGAAAGGTATTTGCCCAATCACCATATAGCTCTTTCATTGCCCTTTGCTTTGCCTTCCACATTGTAGTATAATTCAGCTTAATGTACTGCTTTTCCAAGTCTATTTTCGTCTCTTTGCGGTCTTTGTTTGGTGTTGTGGCTAAAATGGGCTTGATCTTTTCGCAACCCATAATTGTGATGTCATCTTTGTAACTGTTTGAGAACTTGTAATGCAAGTATGAGGTTTTGGAATTTGATTCACTCTTATTGTCCTTCCATCAGGTTGGCGTCTAGCAGATATATACCACTTGCAAGGCTTGGCACCACCATCATAACCTATGCATTTTGCATAGAACTTCTTTTTATCAGTCCACATAGTCTTGGTAGCAAACTCACGTTTGACTGCATATGTCCTAAAACACATCCTGAATTCATCCATGCTTGGAAACAATCTCCCAACTTCAATAACTGGGTCCTCTTTGTCATAAACTGTTACTAGCTCATCATCATGTGCATCATCTACATGAACTGCAGCATTTTCCAACAACTCTAGATCTATATCTGCCTCTTCATCTCTTAAATGGTTGTCACCATCATTTGCAGCTTCATCCCTCTTCTTCTCCTTGTCTACATCATCTATAGGAATACCAAAAAGCTTTGCCATTTCAATGTCATCTATTGGTGCAATGACCAAATCAAGGTCATGTATCTCAACTGAATTCCAATCATGATTACAATCCTTTGTGCATTACCATCTGCAGCCTCCCTTGTGCATTAGCATCATCATCCTCCACTGTTAACACTTCCAACTCGGTAAGTATAGGCATTACTTGCCTTTGTGCAGCCCAATCATCCTCGACCATCTCGAGCAGCCTTCGAGGCCACATATCCAACCCTCGAATCAGGTTTTAGATCAATGAGCTCTGCTAAAAAGAACAGTTTTGCTTGTCCAACCGTTTCTCTCATCGATTTCATCAACTATATGTTCCCCTGTCTCAACCCTAACATAGTCACATTTGCAATCATCAAATCGTAACAAAGAAACTTCTTGCTCGCCCCCAAACCACACTATCCCCAATTTTTCCACCATTTTCCTTCGCCTCCTCTCCCATGTTTATTAGCTCTTGGGGATCAACATGTTCTAATTCCACCTCCCATTTGACAACCGTGTCTCTCTCAATGATCTGCGTACCATCAACTAAAACAGCCCTAGAGGGAAAGAAATTGATGCGAAATTGAAGGTTTGGCGCAACATCGTCTCCCCTGTTTTGGCGGCACTCGTGAGCTAGCGGAGCGAACAGAGCTCAACCTTAGAGAAATTAAGTGCAGAGATACGGGATATACCGATTAGAAGTCCCCTCTCCATGCTCCATATCGTTCCCCCTCGCCCTGTTCAGCACACCCTCGCCTCCACAATCTAGCATCAATGGGCACGCTCAGATCTCGAATTGAGAAGAATGGGAGAGGAATTAGCTTTCAAATGGCACTCACCACCTTCGCCGTCGAACGAAAGCGCCGCCGCCTAAATTAATTGCCGTGCCGCCGCCGCCGAGAACGATGGGTGAGGTCCGCCGCCGCCGTCGGGGAAGCTACAGTCAGTGTTACGCGCGCTCTCGGTCGGAAGCGGTTGGTTTGACTGGCTGTCCCAACCAACCGGTTTGGCTTAACCCTAATATTGGAACAAAGTTAAATGTGTCCTTACGACCGATTTAAGGCCCGTGTGGCCCTGGGATATTAGTTGCCTCACATCCGTCGCATGCGAGCTATTCTTTTCAACGATGTCGCTTTCCTTCCGATTCCACGTAAAGACGTCGCATAGGAGCTATAAGCCCGGAGGAGGCAGGGAGCAGCCGAACATCCACAGGTGATGCGCGGCGTTGACGAGGAAGATGAGGAGCGACCAGACCGCGGTGCACAGGCACGCTTGCGCCATGTCGGGGTACTTGCGGCGGAGAAAGTGCGCAGGGAGCGACATCCCGATAAACGTCCAGAAGGACAAGGTGAAAACGACGATGGAGCCCCAGAACTCCTGCATCTGCCTATCGTGGATATCTGCCGGAGACCTGCTTGTCGTCTGCCGACGAGCGGAGTCGGCCGTCACTGCCGCCACCGACCAGGAAGCCCTTCTTGCGGTGTTCGGGTGTTCGGTCTAGGGTTGGAAAACGACTCCTAGCGCCCGCGCGTTAGGGCTTAGGAGTCCGTCGTCTCGCTTAATAAGGATTCTGGTAGTTGGCTTGGCCCAACTATACGATTGCAACGCTCGACATATATACAGGGTAGATTATATTTCCTCATCAAACAAAAAAATGGAGTAGATTAAAAGAACACGACGACGGATGGCTTTTCTGCATGGGCACGCGGGGCTCGGATCTAATTGCTTTTCCCTCTGCCTTTTTTCTTGTGAAAATTCACCAATTTGTTAATAATCATCAACAATAGTATAAAGAGAAACGGAAGTAATAAATATTAGAGTGAATTCCACATTTTACAATGATGATAATTGTGGATCACCAATGATGATAATTGTAGATCGATAGAGACTGGCATCAAACCACACTAATAAATACAAAAACCGACTAGATTCCTGAAGATTCACCGGACAAACGATCCAGCCGCCAGCGCTAGACGCACCACCGGAGCAAGGATAGGACGAAGAGAACTTTATTCTAACTCCAGGATGTAGCCGTCAGCTCAATATTTCGAAAGAGACATAAAAGCAGTCTAAGCAAAATATCAGAAAACCATCCCGCCAGAGAGAGCCCGCGGTCTATCACAGCTCCAAGGCCCAAAGACCGCCAAAGACGGAACAGACCAGCAGCTTGACTAGCGAGAAGAACGAGGGACCCTCGATGGATTTTTAGGCAATCGTCGCCGTGATCGCCCGAGCTCCTACGTACCGGTCCGCGTATCTGTTCCATGAGCTACTAGGTAACTTAGCTTGCATTTCTCCCTGGTTCGTCGTGCATAAGTTCGGTCCTCTTTTTTTTTCTTGTTTTTTACGTCATTTTATTTCCTTTTATTTATTTTTCCATTAGTTTATATCATTGGTATGTGTTTCTTTTCCTTTTTTCCTTTTTCCATTCAACTCCATGTTTTTTCTTTTTACTTTGTTCTTTAGTATTTGTTTTTTACTCAGGCTAATTGAATGATCGTGCATTGCTACGGAAGAATAATAATTTTTTTGTTCAGCCATGTAGATATCTTCCTTTTCAAATTATATATTGACTCTCTTGCTAGCTACAAATCCCATGTGTTCTTACTAACAACCAGCAACATCTTATTTTACATCACTGCATCATTGTTGTGTATATTTTCTTAATCCTTCAACTCCGCGGCTGAAGTCCGCCACGTTGCGTACGGAAGTCTATTTGTTGACGCATTGTTGCTACTCTGCTATGTTGGCCCATTGTTGTTACTCTATGTTGCCAGCCATGTACTGTCTCCTACCTCAAGGAATGTTCGATGAGGTTCATATCACCTTTCACACTTCTTTTCCATCTATGATCAACTATGTCTTCAACTTTTTCATTGTGTTGACGCTCGACTGCTTGCATTATCTCACTCCACCTACACTACTAGAAAGTCGGAGTATTAGGCACGCAAGCTCTGCCAGAAAATAAGGGATATGTGTTGGCACTCGTTTTAGGCTCGTAGCTAATTAAAGAAAATGACGAGAGACACTTAGAAAGGTCCACTTATAGGATTATTAATCATCGTCAAAGAAAAACCGTGTTAAGTCAAGCCATGATCAAGTTTAATAGCCGATTATGCTAGTGTTCAGAGAAGACTCAGAGAGTGATATATGGAGGCTTCAACGATAAATCTTTCAAGATGACATTAATTTAAAAAAATTCGAACACAAAAATTGCGCGTCTCGTTAAAACAAGCAACTTTGGTTTTTGAATCATCTTCATCCAAGTTAATATGCAACTTTTAGAGCAAAAATACTACAGAAGAATAAATTGTTGGTCGTTCCGGATGTGGCCGCCTGATCCTAGACATTGTCTGCCCCTAGATGAGTGCATTGGATTTGGATAACCTAAAAACCTTTATAATTCGATTAATCTGCTTACGACTTAAATTCAGCAGTCAAGATCAACTTGGATTAAAAAGTAGAATACATGAAAATTCTTCGTTTTTTCGTGACGAACAACTTTGCTTTTGGAGATGTCTTCATCTAAAGTAAGTATACGACCTTCAGATTCAAAATACAAACGAATAGAGTTAAATTTGTTTGACCAAAATCCGAGTTTGATACGAAAAAAGGGGAAAAGGCCATCAAGATAAGGTCGGATGGAAAAGTGGCCAAAATCAAAGTTCTTCTTTTTTAGACGAACAACTTTCTTTTTTACGAAATTTTGATCCGAGCTTGTTTACTACCTCAAAAGTGGTTCGGAAGATTCACACAAGTTTTTGGCCGAATAGTTACGAAAAGTTAGTATTAGACCATCCGAAATTGACCCAACTAGAATTTTTGACGTGATTTCAAGCTTCTTTCTTGCACGAAAAGTCCAGCCGCACCTTATATACGTGAGGAGTGAAGGCCGATTGAACCAACACCAATCGAACAAAGACATCTACTATTTTTTCGTGTTCATCTACTTTATCCCTCTCCCTCTGTATCTTTCTTCTCGTTTTTGTCGTTCTTAAAGATTGTAGGCTACGAATCCGCGAGGTCCTAGGGGCGGTCATGCTGACCTAGGGCAGCCCATAGCCGCCCGCCCTGATGGGGTCCCTCCCGGCGAGCGGAATTTTGGGTCTTCAAAAGCGTCCGTCGGACTGTCTTGCGTACCGCACTTCTGGCGAGCCTCTCTCGGGGCGTGCTGCCACACATCATGCTCGGCGTCGAGGGTACAAGATGATGTGTTGGTGTGCAAACACAACAGGTAGTCATTTTCATGGCTAGAGCCGCACAACAGCCTAGGCAGACGATGTCATCATCTTCATTCCTACAGAGCCTGTGTGATGTGGGGAATGCATAGCTGTCGGTTAGTAGTTGGCGATGTCAAGCAAGATCGTGGTGTATTCTCTACCTTTCTGGCGAGTGGTTAAATTGCACAAATAAAATTACTCGCGTGTGAGTAAGAAAATATTAGGCATCTCCTTACTATTATGTTCACAAGATAGCATAAGGTATCATGATATATTCTCTACCCTGCTTCTAGCAAGCGTTTTAATTCTTTAGTTAAAATACATGCATGTGAGTTACCAAATGATCTACTAGGTAAGGCTGGTCTTAGTGCTAGTATCATAAGGTGTATCATGCATGCCAATTTGGCAAAAATCTGATGTGGCATCACAATTAATGAAGAGAGTGGTGGTTAGAGTATCATAGGTAAATACCGTATTATAGCACGTAAAACTAGAAATCATAATGATAAGTAAATTCTGTACACACATTTGACATAGAGATTCTACAAATCAATAAATATATCACTACTATGATACTACTATATGATATCATGCACTAGAGATATTGTATCATACACTAGCTAGTATCATATGCATGATACTAGTATTACGATACTCTCACTATGATAACCTAAGACATTTTTTCTCTGAAGAACTTATTGGGCATAAATAATAAATCGCGACACTACTAACATGGACATAGCGCAGTTGACAAGTTTTTATTATTTAGCTTCAACATGGAAACCGGTACATTTAGTGTTTGGAATTAGATATGTATAATTGGACAGCACTTTATTGTTGTTGTATATATCTAGACACAAGATCCATGTTGTTCCATGAAATGCGACAATTTGAAGTTTGTGACATGTTTTAACTAAATCCATATGAGTTCATACGTGCAGTAGCTTATTAGTGAAAAGAAAAAGATGAGTCAGGTCCTTCTGATAGAATAATCTCTAAATAAATAAGCGGTGGCCTCTTTGGATTTCTCCCTCTCTCGCCATGTACAATAAATGAAGCTTGTTTTGTGTTTGTCCGACAAATACTTTGGCGGAAATTCACGATTTTTTTTTATCACTAAGCACACTAACTCTCCTAAGCTAAACTTAACGACCAGGAAACCACGAGAGCAAGATCGATGGAGCTGCATGCCCACCAAACAAAATAATGGACGGTACGAACCAACAACCCTTCTCTTAGTTAATTATATTCTCGGGCCACAGTGACGGATGGGTCGGCGTGGAGAAGCCGAACAACCGGATATGGCGAGCAGCGCCGGCGACGCACAACAGCACGCAAACGACGGCGCACCCGTGCAGAACGGCATTGCTACTGCAGCGATGGAGGAGACGACGGCCAGCGAGAACCACAGCGCCTGACGTCTCATGGAGAGCGCGAGCACCTTGTGTGTCTCCGTGTACTCCTCGAGCTTCTTCATCAGTGGCGACTTCGTCCTTCGCGCCCAAGTGATGTCCTGCATGGCCAGCGTGTCTCGCGCCATATATGCTTATTATTCTCCCAGTCTGTCTGAGACATGTCTGCAATTTCCCTTTACATTGATTGTCGTAGCCTCTGATCTGATGATTCGCTCGAGGTAGCAGGTTCTTCGTTGTTGATATGGCTGAACATGGTAGATAGGGAATTTTATTCGGAAGAAGCCAGGATTGGCTGCCTTTTCTTATGGACCTCATCGCTAGTACTCCTACCTTTCGTGTGCTAAATAAGGATGGCTATATTTGCTTTCTAATACTTCTTAGGTCTGGTGAGGGCGATTGTTCTCGAGATTGGGTGTTTAGTTTTGCCTCCTGCTGCACACTGTTCTTGTTCGACGATTTCCTTCCCTGCAGCTCTCCACCCATGTCTTGGAAATTGTTGCTCCTAACCGACCACTGTTAGTTCTCTCGCGGCCGGTGTGGCATGGCTTCGGCACTTCTGCTGTCGAACACACCGCAAATGCCATGGTAGAGTTGCCATGGACATCATCGAAGTGCCTTCCTCACACAACGTCGAACCTGGAGAAGATGATTAGCGGGAGGGGTCACCCGATGTGGTTGAGTTGACTAGTGTATCAACTTAATATAGTATCATAGCAAAGTGGTATCTAGTTCAAGACCCCTGTCAACATAGTATTAACAACAGTTCTATTGCCTACATTGAACAACGACTAAAACTAAAATAGCCTAGACGTGTGGGGACTGTTAAAATATTTTTGTTGATCCCCTTCCATCAATTCGGGCTTTTGTGGTTGGCCAGTGCATCAATTCAAAATGATGCTGTAGACGCAAGGTCTTGAGTTTAAGACCATGCCAACACGGTATTAAAAAAGAGTTTTGGTCTACATCGAAGCCATGTCTAAGGACTAAAATAGCTTAGATGTGAGGGGTGTTCAAAACCTTGGTGGTGACGGATCGTGTCCAGTGATATCAAATCGGCAAAAGTGGTGCCTCCATGGCAACCAACAAAGATTAGTTTATTTTGAATTCTCTCGATGGTTTAAGGATATTTCAAAATGCTACAACCATATATCACCTTATTGTGTACCCACAAAGGAAATCCTGAAATGATTTTTGGGCGTAGCACCGTGGAGCCGCACCGCTACAAAGGGACTTATGCAAAGCTGCAAACATGTTTCTGCGATGTTACATAAGCTTGTTTTTTTGTTGCTAAAAGCGTCTAAGGGAAATGTGGCAATTTAGCGAACCACACGGCCAACTCCTCCCACAAAGAAAAAGGTGGTAGCGGCTAGGGTGGAACCCTAGCCCGCCGCCATCATATGTGCCTCATCTTCGTCGTCTATGATCGAACATTGACGGGTCCTCGTCTGCACTGGTTACCGCTCTTGCGGTGGGAGGAAGGGGACCTCGGACCTACGCTCGGTGCTTTATAAGCGCCTCCAAAGTTAGAGTTTGTCAACCGGCATCGAAGCTATGGTGACTATGGCGGCGTTGTACACGGCAAGAATAAAGTATATCCACCTCCTCGTCCACCTCGTCGATGGCAATATCGCTGTTGGTGCCGAGGAGAGCAGGGATGCTTCTGGTTGCCGCTTTCATGGAGTGGTCAATCTCGTCAGATCTACGTGTGTTTTAGGTTTGGTATTTGAATCCTCGGATCGATTTAAGGGTTCAATGGCGACGACTTCGGCTATGGGGCGCTGGTTCTTAGAGACACGTGCACGGAGAGACTTCCCGACTATCATCAATAATGTCAGGCCAGCTCTGGTGACAGCGGCGTGTCGACGGCTCACTCTTGCAGCGCTAGTGGTCGTTAGGTGGTCCAAGAATTTTGATGCAATTTTTATTATATATTCGGTGTACTTTGTAGTTCTTTTGAACTTATAGAATATATCCAAATATCTCTAGAGAAAAAGGGAATGTGACAATCCCACAATTTTTGAGACGATGGAAAAAAAAGTAGAGTATGTTTTGCATAGACACGTAAAAATAGTTCCGCTCGCAAAGTTTTTGTTGCGACGATCAGCAATCTGACTCTAAGCTCAGGCCGAGCCCACTGGCCGGCCCGTGTTAGCCCATGATTAATCTACCGTCTTCCTCCTCTCGTCGCTGCGTCGCATCGCAAGTTTGAAACGTTCAAACCAAGGAAAGATCGATGGAAAAACGAAGATGGATCACTTCGTCCATGCATGCATGCACGGCCATGGCCATGGATGGAGGATCTAAAAATAGACGCATGGCCATGGCCGGTCGCCAACCTGCGGAGATAAAATGGCGCCGAGTCTCCCTCCCGACCTCTCATCTTCTCCTTCCCCTCCCATCCCTATTAATATTCCCACGCCTCGCGCTCGCCGTGTCGATCCCTCTCTTTCTCCCCCTTCCCTCCACCACTCGTCGTCTCCCCGACCGGTCGATCGTCACGCAATGAGGTTCACGGCGCCCGTGTGCATCCTCGTCGGGCTCGCCGTCGCCTTCCAGGCGGCGGCGCAGCCGGAGGAGTCGTGCGCGAACCCGGTCACCGTGTCGCAAGCCTGCAAGGGCGCTTCGGACACGCACCACGGCGTGGACTACGACCACTGCGTGCGGTCCCTCTCTCCCGACCCGCGCAGCGGCGAGGCCGTCGGCATCCACGACCTGGCCGTCCTGGCGACGAAGCTCGCCATCGAACACGCGGAGTCCACGGAGTCCAAAATCAGCGACCTGGCGGAGCTGGAGGACATGGAGTCGGACCCCAAGAAGCGCGCCCGGTACGAGCACTGCCTGGAGCAGTACGGCGGCGCGGCGGACCAGCTCCGGGACGCGCTCGACAACCTGCAGGCTGGCGTGTACGGCCGCGCCCTGGAGCTGATCATGGCGTCGCTGGGGGCCTCCCAGAGCTGCGAGGACGCCTGGCAGGGCGTCGACAAGGGGAGCATGCCCGTGGCGGCGCACGACAGGGAGTATGACAGGATGACGCACATCGCCGTCGGGTTCACCCATGCCGCCGCCTGATCTGTTTCTAAAGTGATCTCACATGGCAGCTCCATGCATGGTCCAGCGAATCATCATCTCCTTCATGATCTTCCTGCATGGATTTCGCTCATAATTCCCCCCGCAAATACTATCAATCTTAATTTCATTATGATTAAGCGTAGTTGGAGTGGTATGTGGTCCTTTTCTTGTATTTAATTTTCATTTTCGATTGTCCATAAAAGTGAATATTGTAGGCCGCCCATCTTCTGATAATATGGTAAAGAAATAACAACATGATGAATTTACTGTGTATTTCATACTATTGAAGATCACATCTGTTCTCTCTGTTGTCTCTCCGAGGATGATCAGCTCTGTTCTTTATTAAAAGGAAAACGTTTACTTTTTACACAATCAGGCACACCAGTATTTTTTGCCAAAACATGACAAAAATAAATCATGATTTCGAGATGGTCATGTACATAGTTGTAATTCTTTTCCCCGTGTGATCTGGTCTCAACTGTTCTGATATGTTTCCATGATCCAGCGAATCAATCATCTCATTCATGATCTTTCAGAAAAACAATTTAAGGAACATGAGCTTTATTAATTAGGCATAAAATTCTTACAGTTATGTTTGATTATTGCAGTGTAACTAGGACTGTTTGGGTTTTACCAACATTTTATTTTTCGTTTTCCATTCTATCCATAAAAGATAATAGTTTAGATCGTCAACAAGCAACAATAACAAGATGAATTTATTGTACATATGAATTGATAGATCACCTCCATTTGGTGCATAGAAAGAGCATGAATGCTTCACTTTTTTTTGAAAGGCCCATCTTATATTGAAAGCAAACAACATCCAGATTCTCCCATACATGCAAATAACTAGTTCACTAGAGATGTTCTCCTTATATAAACAAACATGTCATGCTGGGTAAACAAATTACAGCAGGACAATTGACAGGACTGAGCAAGGCATAACAATGCAATACTAGACACAAAGATCCTATGAGATTTGATTGGGCAATACAACAATATACATAGACCGCTATCCAACTACATCTATGACTAGATTTCCACCTTCAGGTTGGCATGATGAAGAAGAAGGCCTCCGGGATGATCTCCCCTCTGACAGGGTGCCGGAAAGAGCTTCAGATCCCCCAATCTAGGAACGATGGTGGCGGCGGTTACAGACGGTTTCGTAGAATATTGATCAGGTGCCTAGGGTTTTGGCATCAGGGGGAATTTATAGGCGAAGAGGCGAGGCAGGGGGCCACTCGGGCGGCTACACCCCACAGGCGTGGGGTGGGCCCACCCGCGCGGCCAGGGTGTGTGGCCCCCTGGCGAGCCTCCTCCGTCTCGTATTCTGGATTCGTGTTGCCCACGGTAAAATATTGACTGTGGAATTTGTCCCGTCCAATTCCAAAAATATTGATTTTGTGCCTTTTTGGAACCAAAAACAGAAGAAAACAGGCAACTGACATTGTGTCAACTTGTTAATAGGTTAGTACCAGGAAACATATAAAAACACCTCAAAGTGTGGACAAAGTAAAACAAAGTAGATAGTAAACAAGAATGGAGCATACAAAATTATAGATACGTTTCCGACGTATCAGTTTTATGGTTGTTTTCATGAGCTATTGCCTACAGTTTTCGGGTTCCAAGGGCATTTGCATGGCATGTAAAGACACGATACATATTTGAGAGTTATGACCAAAAACTCTTCGTTTTCGCGTTTTATGACCATTTTCATGAGCTATTGCCCATAGTTTTGGTGTTCCAGGGCGATTTGCACGCCCTATAAAACCCAATACGTGTTTGAGAGACATGACCAAAAACTCGTCGTTTTCGTGTTTTATGGCTGTTTTCATGAGCTATTGCCCACAATTTTGGTTTTCTAGGGCGATTTGCACGCCCCATAAATCCCAATACGTGTTTGGGAGACATGACCAAAAACTCGTCGTTTTCGTATTTTATGGTTGTATTCATGAGCTATTTGCCCATAATTTTCGGGTTCCAAGGGAATTTGCATGGCCTGTAAATATATGATACATATTGAGAGTCATGACAAAAAACTCGTCGTTTTTGCGTTTATGGCCGTTGTCATGAGCTATTGCCCATAATTTTGGGGTTTTAGGTCGATTTAAATGACTCGTAACACCCGATACACGTTTGAGAGTTTTGAGAAAAACGCGTCTTTTTCACGTTTTATGGCCATTTTCATGAGCTATTGCCCATAGTTTTGGTTTTCCAGCGATTTGCACGGCCCATAAAACCCAATACGTGTTTGAAAGACATGACCAAAAACTCATCGTTTTCGCATTTTATGGCTGTTTTCATGAGTTATTGCCCACAGTTTTTCGGGTTCCAAGGTAATTTGCATGGCCTGTAAACACCCGATACACGTTTGAGAGTTCTGAGCAAAACTCGTCGTTTTCGCGTTTTATGGCTGTTTTCATGAGTTATTGCCCACATTTTTGGTGTTCTAGTGAGATTTGCACGCCCCATAAAACCTAATACGTTTTCGAGAGACATGACCAAAAACTCGCCGTTTTCGTATTTTATGCCTGTTTTCATGAGCTATTGCCCATAGTTTTCGGGTTCCAGGGGCATTTGCATGGCCTGTAAAGACAAGGTACACGTTTGAGAGTTATGAGCAAAAACTCGTCGTTTTCGCGTTTTATGGCTGCTTTCGTGATCTATTGCCCACAATTTTGGTGATCTAGGGAGATTTGCACGCCCGACAAACCCAATACGTGTTTGAGAGGCATTACCAAAAACTCGTCGTTTTCGTGTTTTATGGTTGTTTTCATGTGCTATTGCCCACAGTTTTCTGGTTCGAAGGACATTTGCATGGCCTGTAAAGAAATGATACATATTTGACAGTTATGACCAAATACTCATCGTTTTCACGTTTTATGGTCGTTCTCATGAGCTATTGTCCACAGTTTTGGGGTTCTAGGAAGATTTAAACAACTCGTAACACCCGATACATGTTTGAGAGTTATGAGCAAAACCTTGTCGTTTTCGTGTTTTATGGCTGTTTTCATGAGCTATTGCCCATAGTTTTCGGGTTCCAAGGGCATTTGCATGGCCTGTAGAGACACAATATACGTTTGAGAGTTATGAGAAAAAACTCATCGTTTTTGCATTTATGGCCGTTTTCATGAGCTATTGCCCACAGTTTGGGTGTTCTAGGGAGATTTGCACGCCCCATAAAACCCAATACGTGTTTAAGAGACATGACAAAAAACTAGTCGTTTTCGTGTTTATGGTTGTTTTCACGAGCTATTGCATACGGTTTTCGGGTTCCAAGGGTATTTGCATTACATGTAAAGAGACGATACATATTTGAGAGTTATGACCAAAAAATCATTGTTTTCGCGTTTTATGGCCGTTTTCATGAGCTATTTTCCATTGTTTTGGGGTTCTAGGGTGATATAAACGACTCGTAAAATCCGATACACGTTTGAGAGTTATGAGCAAAAACTCATCATTTTCGCGTTTTATGGCTGTTTTAATGAGCTATTGCCCACAAATTTGGTTTTTAGGGCGATTTGCACGCCCCATAAAACCCAATACGTGTTTGAGAGACATGACCAAAAACTCATCGTTTTCGTATTTTATGGTTGTATTCATGAGTATTGCCCATAATTTTCAGATTCCGAGGGCATTTGCATGGCCTGTAAAGATATGATATATATTTGAGAGTTATGACAAAAAAACTCGTCATTTTTGCGTTTATTGCTGTTTTCATGAGCTATTGCCCATAATTTTGGGGTTTTAGGGCGATTTAAATGACTCGTAACACCCGATACACGTTTGATTGTTATGAGAAAAAATGCGTCTTTTTCACGTTTTATGGCCATTTTCATGAGCTATTGCCGATAGTTTTGATTTTTCCAGCGATTTGCACGGCCCATAAAACCCAATACGTGTTTGAGAGACATGACCAAAAACTCATCTTTTTCGCATTTTATGGCTATTTTCTTGAGCTATTGCCCACAGTTTTCGGGTTCTAAGGTAATTTGCATGGCCTGTAAACGCCCGATACACGTTTGAGAGTTCTGAGCAAAACTCATCGTTTTCGCGTTTTATGGTTGTTTTCATGAGCTATTGCCCACATTTTTGGTGTTCTAGTGCGATTTGCACGCCCCATAAAACCTAATACGTGTTGGAGAGAGATGACCAAAAACTCGTCATTTTCGCATTTTTTGCCTGTTTTCTTGAGCTATTGCCCACAGTTTTCGGGTTCCAAGGGCATTTGCATGGACTGTAAAGACACGGTACATATTTGAGTGTTATGAGCAAAAACTTGTCGTTTTCGCGTTTTATGGCTGTTTTCACGAGCTATTGCCCACAATTTTGATGATCTAGGGAGATTTGCACGCCCCATAAACTCAATAGATGTTTGAGAGACATGAGCATAAACTCGTCGTATTCGTGTTTTATGGTTGTTTTCATGTGCTATTGTTCACAGTTTTCTGGTTCGAAGGACATTTCGATGGCCTATAAAGACATGATACATATTTGAGAGTTATGACCAAATACTCATCGTTTTCGCATTTTATGGTCGTTCTCATGAGCCCTTGTCCATAGTTTTGGGGTTCTAGGACGATTTAAACGACTCGTAACACCCGATACATGTTTGAGAGTTATGAGCAAAACCTTGTATTTTTCGCGTTTTATGGCTGTTTTCATGAGCTATTGCCCTCAGTTTCGGTGTTCCGGGGCGATTTGCACGCCCCATAAAACCCAATACGTGTTTAAGAGACATGACCAAAAACTCGTCGTTTTCGTGTTTTATGGTTGTTTTCACGAGCTATTGCTCACGGTTTTCGGGTTCCAAGGATATTTGCATGGCCTATAAAGACATGATACATATTTGAGAGTTATGACCAAAAAATCATTGTTTTCGCGTTTTATGGCTATTTTCATGAGCTATTTTCCACAGTTTTGGGGTTCTAGGGCGATTTAAACGACTCATAACACCCGATACATGTTTGAGAGTGATGAGGAAGAACTCGTCGTTTTCGCATTTTATGGCTGTTTTCATGAGCTATTGCCCATAGTTTTTGGGTTCCAAGGGCATTTGCATGGCCTGTAAAGAGGCAATACATGTTTGAGAGTTATCAACAAAAACTCGTCGTTTTTGCGTTTATGGCCGTTCTCATGAGCTATTGCCCATACACGTTTGAGAGTTATGAGAAAAAACGCGTCGTTTTCACGTTTTATGGCCATTTTCATGAGCTATTGCCCATAGTTTTGGTTTTTCCAGTGATTTGCACGCCCCATAAAACCCAATACGTGTTTGAGAGACATGACCAAAAACTCATCGTTTTCGCTTTTTATGGATGTTTTCATGAGCTATTGCCCATAGTTTTCGGGTTCAAAGGGCACTTGCATGGCCTGTAAAGAGGCGATACATGTTTGAGAGTTATCAGCAAAAACTCGTCGTTTTCGCGTTTTATGGCTGTTTTCATGAGCTATTGCCCACAGTTTTGGTGATCTAGGGAGATTTGCACGCCCCACAAACCCAATACGTGTTTGAGAGACATGACCAAAATCTCGCAGTTTTCGTGTTTTATGGTTGTTTTCATGTGCTATTGGCCACTGTTTTCTGGTTCGAAGGACATTTGCATGGCCTGTAAAGACATGATACATATTTGAGAGTTATGACCAAATACTCATCGTTTTCGCGTTTTATGGTCGTTCTCATGAGCTATTGTCCATAGTTTTGGGGTTCTAGGACGATCTAAAGAACTCGTAACACCCGATACATGTTTGAGAGTTATGAGCAAAACCTTGTCTTTTTCGCGTGCTATGGTTGTTTTCATGAGCTATTGCCCACCGTTTTGGTGTTCCGGGGCGATTTGCACGCCCCATAAAACCCAATACATGTTTGAGAGACATGACCAAAAACTCATCGTTTTCGCGTTTTATGGTTCTTTTCATAAGCTATTTCTTACAGTTTTCGGGTTTCAAGGGAATTTGCATGGCATATAAAGACAAGATACACGTTTGAGAGTTACAAGCAAAAACTCGTCGTTTTCGCGTTTTATGGCCGTTTTCATGAGCTATTGCCCACAGTTTTGGTGTTCCAGGGAGATTTGCACGCCCCATAAAACCCAATACGTGTTTGAGAGACATGACCAAAAACTCATCGTTTTCGCGTTTTATGGCTGTTTTCATGTGCTATTGCCCACGATTTTGAGATTCTAGGGTGATTTAAACGACTCATAACACCCGATACATGTTTGAGAGATATGAGGAAGAACTCGTCGTTTTCGCGTTTTATGGCTTTTTTCATGAGCTATTGCCTATAGTTTTCGGGTTCCAAGGGCATTTGTATGGCCTGTAAAGACACGATACACGTTTGAGAGTTATGAGAAAAAACTCGTCTTTTTTGCATTTATGGCCGTATTCATGAGCTATTGCCCACAGTTTGGGTGTTCTAGGACGATTTGCACGCCCCATAAAACCCAATACGTGTTTAAGAGACATGACCAAAAACTCGTCGTTTTCGTGTTTTATGGTTGTTTTCACGAGCTATTGCCCACAGTTTTCGCATTCTAAGGGTATTTGCATGGCCTGTAAAGACACGATACATATTTGAGAGTTATGACCAAAAAATCGTTGTTTTCGCGTTTTATGGCTGTTTTCATGAGCTATTGCCCACATTTTAGGTGTTCTAGTGAGATTTGCACGCCCATAAAACCTAATACGTGTTCGAGAGACATGACCAAAAACTCGCCGTTTTCGTATTTTATGCCTGTTTTCATGAGCTATTGCCCATAGTTTTCGGGTTCCAAGGGCATTTGCAGGGCCTGTAAAGACACGGTACACGTTTGAGTGTTATGAGCAAAAACTTGTTGTTTTCGCGTTTTATGGCTGTTTTCATGAGCTATTGCCCACAGTTTTGGTGATCTAGGGAGATTTGCACGCCCCACAAACCCAATACGTGTTTGAGAGACATGACCAAAATCTCGCAGTTTTCGTGTTTTATGGTTGTTTTCATGTGCTATTGCCCTGTTTTTGGTTCAAGGACATTTGCATGGCCTGTAAAGACATGATACATATTTGAGAGTTATGACCAAATACTCATCGTTTTCGCGTTTTATGGTCGTTCTCATGAGCTATTGTCCATAGTTTTGGGGTTCTAGGACGATCTAAAGAACTCGTAACACCCGATACATGTTTGAGAGTTATGAGCAAAACCTTGTCTTTTTCGCGTGCTATGGTTGTTTTCATGAGCTATTACCCACCGTTTTGGTGTTCCGGGGCGATTTGCACGCCCCATAAAACCCAATACATGTTTGAGAGACATGACCAAAAACTCATCGTTTTCGCGTTTTATGGTTATTTTCATAAGCTATTTCTTACAGTTTTTGGGTTTCAAGGGAATTTGCATGGCATATAAAGACAAGATACACGTTTGAGAGTTACAAGCAAAAACTCGTCGTTTTCGCGTTTTATGGCCGTTTTCATGAGCTATTGCCCACAGTTTTGGTGTTCCAGGGCGATTTGCACGCCCCATCAAACCCAATACGTGTTTGAGAGACATGACCAAAAACTCATCGTTTTCTCGTTTTATGGCTGTTTTCATGTGCTATTGCCCACGGTTTTGAGATTCTAGGGTGATTTAAACGACTCATAACACCCGATACATGTTTGAGAGATATGAGGAAGAACTCGTCGTTTTCGCGTTTTATGGATTTTTTCTTGAGCTATTGCCCATAGTTTTCGGGTTCCAAGGGCATTTGTATGGCCTGTAAAGACACGATACACGTTTGAGAGTTATGAGAAAAAACTCGTCTTTTTTGCATTTATGGCCGTATTCATGAGCTATTGCCCACAGTTTGGGTGTTCTAGGGCGATTTGCGCCCATAAAACCCAATCGTGTTTAAGAGACATGACCAAAACTCGTTTCGTGTTTTATGGTTGTTTTCACGAGCTATTGCCCACAGTTTTCTAAGGGTATTTGCATGGCCTGTAAAGACACGATACATATTTGAGAGTTATGACCAAAAAATCGTTGTTTTCGCGTTTTATGGCTGTTTTCATGAGCTATTGCCCACATTTTAGGTGTTCTAGTGAGATTTGCACGCCCATAAAACCTAATACGTGTTCGAGAGACATGACCAAAAACTCACCGTTTTCGTATTTTATGCCTGTTTTCATGAGCTATTGCCCATAGTTTTCGGGTTCCAAGGGCATTTGCAGGGCCTGTAAAGACACGGTACACGTTTGAGTGTTATGAGCAAAAACTTGTTGTTTTCGCGTTTTATGGCTGTTTTCATGAGCTATTGCCCACAGTTTTGGTGATCTAGGGAGATTTGCACGCCCCACAAACCCAATACGTGTTTGAGAGACTTGACCAAAATCTCGCAGTTTTCGTGTTTTATGGTTGTTTTCATGTGCTATTGGCCACTGTTTTCTGGTTCGAAGGACATTTGCATGGCCTGTAAAGACATGATACATATTTGAGAGTTATGACCAAATACTCATCGTTTTCGCGTTTTATGGTCGTTCTCATGAGCTATTGTCCATAGTTTTGGGGTTCTAGGACGATCTAAAGAACTCGTAACACCCGATACATGTTTGAGAGTTATGAGCAAAACCTTGTCTTTTTCGCGTGCTATGGTTGTTTTCATGAGCTATTGCCCACCGTTTTGGTGTTCCGGGGCGATTTGCACGCCCCATAAAACCCAATACATGTTTGAGAGACATGACCAAAAACTCATCGTTTTCGCGTTTTATGGTTATTTTCATAAGCTATTTCTTACAGTTTTTGGGTTTCAAGGGAATTTGCATGGCATATAAAGACAAGATACACGTTTGAGAGTTACAAGCAAAAACTCGTCGTTTTCGCGTTTTATGGCCGTTTTCATGAGCTATTGCCCACAGTTTTGGTGTTCCAGGGCGATTTGCACGCCCCATAAAACCCAATACGTGTTTGAGAGACATGACCAAAAACTCATCGTTTTCTCGTTTTATGGCTGTTTTCATGTGCTATTGCCCACGGTTTTGAGATTCTAGGGTGATTTAAACGACTCATAACACCCGATACATGTTTGAGAGATATGAGGAAGAACTCGTCGTTTTCGCGTTTTATGGATTTTTTCATGAGCTATTGCCCATAGTTTTCGGGTTCCAAGGGCATTTGTATGGCCTGTAAAGACACGATACACGTTTGAGAGTTATGAGAAAAAACTCGTCTTTTTTGCATTTATGGCCGTATTCATGAGCTATTGCCCACAGTTTGGGTGTTCTAGGGCGATTTGCACGCCCCATAAAACCCAATACGTGTTTAAGAGACATGACCAAAAACTCGTCGTTTTCGTGTTTTATGGTTGTTTTCACGAGCTATTGCCTACAGTTTTCGGGTTCTAAGGGTATTTGCATCGCCGGTAAAGACGCGATACATATTTAAGAGTTATGACCAAAAAATCGTTGTTTTCGCGTTTTATGGCTATTTTCATGAGCTATTTTCCACAGTTTCGGGTTCTAGGGCGATTTAAGCGACTCGTAACACCGATACGTTTGAGATTTATGACCAAAAACTCGTTGGTTTCGCGTTTTATGGCCGTTTTCATGAGTTATTTTCCACAGTTTTCATTTTTCAGGGCGATTTGCACGCCCCATAAAACCCAATGCGTGTTTGAGAGATATGACCAAAAACTCGTCGTTTTCGTATTTTATGGCTGTATTCATGAGCTATTTGCCCATAATTTTCGGGTTCCAAGGGCATTTGCATGGCCTGTAAAGATATGATACATATTTGAGAGTCATGACAAAAAACTCGTCGTTTTTGCGTTTATGGCCGTTGTCATGAGCTATTGCCCATTATTTTGGGGTTTTAGGTCGATTTAAATGACTCGTAACACCCGATACACGTTTGAGAGTTATGAGAAAAACGCGTCGTTTTCACGTTTTATGGCCATTTTCATGAGCTATTGCCCATAGTTTTGGTTTTTCCAGCGATTTGCACGCCCCATAAAATCCAATACGTGTTTGAGAGAAATGACCAAAAACTCATCGTTTTCGCATTTTATGGCTGTTTTCTTGAGGTATTGCCCACAGTTTTTCGGTTTCTAAGGTAATTTGCATGTCCTGTAAACACCCGATACACGTTTGAGAGTTCTGAGCAAAACTCGTCGTTTTCGCGTTTTATGGCTGTTTTCATGACCTATTGCCCACATTTTTGGTGTTCTAGCGAGATTTGCATGCCCCATAAAACCTAATACGTGTTCGAGAGACATGACCAAAAACTCGCCGTTTTCGTATTTTATGCCTGTTTTCATGAGCTATTGCCCACAGTTTTCTAGTTCCAAGGGCATTTGCATGGATTGTAAAGACACGGTACACGTTTGAGAGTTATGAGCAAAAACTCGTCGTTTTCGCGTTTTATGGCTGTTTTTATGAGCTATTGCCCACAGTTTTGGTGATCTAGGGAGATTTGCATGCCCCACAAACCCAATACGTGTTTAAGAGGCATGACCAAAAACTCGTCGTTTTCGTATTTTATGGTTGTTTTCATGTGCTATTGCCCACAGTTTCTGGTTCGAAGGACATTTGCATGGCCTGTAAAGAAATGATACATATTTGAGAGTTATGACCAAATACTCATCGTTTTCGCGTTTTATGGTCGTTCTCATGAGCTATTGTCCACAGTTTTGGGGTTCTAGGATGATTTAAACAACTCGTAACACCCGATACATATTTGAGAGTTATGAGCAAAACCTTGTCTTTTTCGCGTTTTATGGCTGTTGTCATGAGCTATTGCCCTCAGTTTTGGTGTTCCGGGGCGATTTGCACGCCACATAAAACCCAATACATATTTGAGAGACATGACAAAAAACTCATCGTTTTCGCGTTTTATGGCTGTTTTCATAAGCTATTGCCTACAGTTTTCGGGTTTCAAGGGAATTTGCATGGCCTATAAAGACCAGATACACGCTTAAGAGTTACAAGCAAAAACTCATCATTTTAACGTTTTATGGCCGTTTTCATGAGCTATTGCCCACAGTTTTGGTGTTCCAGGGAGATTTGCACGCCCCATAAATCCCATTACGTGTTTGAGAGATATGACAAAAAAACTCATCGTTTTCGCGTTTTTTGGCCGTTTTGATGAGCTATTGTCCACAGTTTTGGGATTCTAGGGTGATTTAAACGACTCATAACACCCGATACATGTTTGAGAGTTAGGAGGAAGAACTCGTCCTTTTCGCGTTTTATGGCTGTTTTCATGAGGTATTGCCCATAGTTTTCGGGTTCCAAGGGCATTTGCATCGCCTGTAAAGACACGATACACGTTTGAGAGTTATGAGAAAAAACTCGTCTTTTTTGCATTTATGGCCGTTTCATGAGCTATTGCCTACAGTTTGGGTGTTCGAGGCGCTTTGCGCCCCATAAAACCAATCGTGTTTAGAGACATGACCAAAAACTTCGTCATTTTCGTGTTTTATGGTTTTCACAAGCTATTGCCTATAGTTTTCGGGTTCCAAGGGTATTTGCAAGGCCTGTAAAGACACGATATATTTGAGAGTTATGACCAAAAATCGCTGTTTTCGCGTTTTATGGCTGTTTTCATGAGCTATTTTCCACAGTTTGCCGGGTTCTAGGGCGATTTAAGCGACTCATAACACGCGATACACGTTTGAGTTATGAGCAAAAACTTCGTCATTTTCGCGTTTTATGGCTGTTTTTGTGAGCTATTGCCCACCGTTTTGGTTTTCTAGGGCGATTTGCACGCCCCATAAAATCCAATACGTGTTTGAGAGACATGACCATAAACTCGTCGTTTTCGTATTTTAGGGCTGTATTCATGAGCTATTTGCCCATAATTTTCGGGTTCCAAGGGCATTTGCATGGCCTGTAAAGATATGATACATATTTGAGAGTCATGACAAAAAATTCGTCGTTTTTGCGTTTATGGCCGTTGTCATGAGCTATTGCCCATATTTTTGGGGTTTTAGGTCGATTTAAATGACTCGTAACACCCGATACACGTTTGAGAGTTATGAGAAAAAACGCGTCGTTTTCACGTTTTATGGCCATTTTCATGAGCTATTGCCCATAGTTTTGGTTTTTCCAGCGATTTGCACGCCCCATAAAACCCAATACGTGTTTGAGAGACATGACAAAAAACTCATCGTTTTCGCATTTTATGGCTGTTTTCTTGAGGTATTGCCCACAGTTTTTGGTTTCCAAGGTAATTTGCATGTCCTGTAAACACCCGATACGCGTTTGAGAGTTCTGAGCAAAACTCGTCGTTTTCGCGTTTTATGGCTGTTTTCATGAGCTATTGCCCACATTTTAGGTGTTCTAGTGAGCTTTGCACGCCCATAAAACCTAATACGTGTTCGAGAGACATGACCAAAAACTCGTCGTTTTCGTATTTTATGCCTGTTTTCATGAGCTATTGCCCATAGTTTTCGGGTTCCAAGGGCATTTGCATGGCCTGTAAAGACACGGTACACGTTTGAGTGTTATGAGCAAAAACTTGTTGTTTTCGCGTTTTATGGCTGTTTTCATGAGCTATTGCCCACAGTTTTGGTGATCTAGGGAGATTTGCTCGCCCCACAAACCCAATACGTGTTTGAGAGGCATGACCAAAAACTCGTCGTTTTCGTGTTTTATGGTTGTTTTCATGTGCTATTGCCCACAGTTTTCTGGTTCGAAGGACATTTGCATGGCCTATAAAGAAATGATACATATTTGAGAGTTATGACCAAATACTCATCGTTTTCGCGTTTTATGGTCGTTCTCATGAGCTATTGTCCATAGTTTTGGGGTTATAGGGCGATTTAAACAACTCGTAACACCCGATACATGTTTGAGAGTTATGAGCAAAACCTTGTATTTTTCGCGTTTTATGGCTGTTGTCAGGAGCTATTGCCCTCAGTTTCGGTGTTCCGGGGCGATTTGCATGCCCCATAAAACCCAATACATATTTGAGAGATATGACCAAAAACTCATCGTTTTCGCGTTTTATGGCTGTTTTCATAAGCTATTGCCTACAGTTTTCGGGTTTCAAGGGAATTTGCATGGCCTATAAAGACAAGATACACGTTTGAGAGTTACAAGTAAAACTCGTGGTTTTCGCGTTTTATGGCCGTTTTCATGAGCTATTGCCCACAGTTTTGGTGTTCTAGGGCGATTTGCACGCCCCATAAAACCCAATACGTGTTTGAGAGACATGACAAAAAACTCATCTTTTTCGCGTTTTATGGGCGTTTTGATGAGGTATTGTCCACAGTTTTGGGATTCTAGGGTGATTTAAACAACTCATTACACCCGATACATGTTTGAGAGTTAGGAGGAAGAACTCGTCGTTTTCGCGTTTTATGGCTGTTTTCATGAGCTATTGCCCATAGTTTTCTGGTTCCAAGGGCATTTGCATGGCCTCTAAAGACACGATACACGTTTGAGAGTTATGAGAATAAACTTGTCTTTTTTGCATTTATGGCCGTGTTCATGGGCTATTGCCCAAAGTTTGGGTGTTCCAGGGCGATTTGCACGCCCCATAAAACCCAATACGTGTTTAAATGACATGACCAAGAACTCGTCATTTTCGTGTTTTATGGTTGTTTTCACGAGCTATTGCCTACTGTTTTCGGGTTCCAAGGGTATTTGGATGGCCTGTAAAGACACGATACATATTTGAGTGTTATGACCAAAAAGTCGCTGTTTTCGCGTTTTATGGCTGTTTTCATGAGCTATTTTTCACAGTTTTCGGGTTCTAGGGCGATTTAAACGACTCGTAACACCCGATACGTTTGAGTTATGAGCAAAAACTCGTCATTTTCGCGTTTTATGGCTGTTTTTATGAGCTATTGCCCACAGTTTTGGTTTTCTAGGGCGATTTGCACGCCCCATAAAACCCAATACGTGTTTGAGAGACATGACCAAAAACTCGTCGTTTTCGTATTTTAGGGCTGTATTCATGAGCTATTTGCCCATAATTTTCGGATTCCAAGGGCATTTGCATGGCCTGTAATGATATGATACATATTTTAGAGTCATGACAAAAAACTCGTCGTTTTTGTGTTTATGGCCGTTGTCATGAGCTATTGCCCATATTTTTGGGGTTTTAGGTCGATTTAAATGACTCGTAACACCCGATACACGTTTGAGAGTTATGAGAAAAAACGTGTCGTTTTCTCGTTTTATGGCCATTTTCATGAGCTATTGCCCATAGTTTTGGTTTTTCTAGCGATTTGCACGCCCCATAAAACCCAATACGTGTTTGAGAGACATGACCAAAAACTCATCGTTTTCGCATTTTATGGCTGTTTTCTTGAGGTATTGCCCACAGTTTTTGGGTTCCAAGGTAATTTGCATGTCCTGTAAACACCCGATACGCGTTTGAGAGTTCTGAGCAAAACTCGTCGTTTTCGCGTTTTATGGCTGTTTTCATGACTATTGCCCACATTTTAGGTGTTCTAGTGAGATTTGCACGCCCCATAAAACCTAATACGTGTTCGAGAGACATGACCAAAAACTCGTCGTTTTCATATTTTATGCCTGTTTTCATGAGCTATTTCCCACACTTTTCGGGTTCCAAGGGCATTTGCATGGACTGTAAAGACACGATACACATTTGAGAGTTATGATCAAAAACTTGTTGTTTTCGCGTTTGATGGCTGTTTTCATGAGCTATTGCCCACAATTTTGGTGATCTAGGGAGATTTGCCGCCCATAAATTCAATACATGTTTGAGACATGACCATAAACTCATCGTGTTTTATGGTTGTTTTCATGTGCTATTGCCCACAGTTTTGTGGTTCGAAGGACATTTGCATGGCCTATAAAGACATGATACATATTTGAGAGTTATGACCAAATACTCATCGTTTTCGCATTTTATGGTCATTCTCATGAGCCATTGTCCATAGTTTTGGGTTCTAGGACGATTTAAACGACTCGTAACACCCGATACATGTTTGAGAGTTATGAGCAAAACCTTGTCTTTTTCGCGTTTTATGGCTGTTTTCATTAGCTATTGCCCTTAGTTTCGGTGTTCCGGGGCGATTTGCACGCCCCATAAAACCCAATACGTGTTTAAGAGACATGACCAAAAACTCGTCGTTTTCGTGTTTTATGGTTGTTTTCACGAGCTATTGCTTAGAGTGTTTGGGTTCCAAGGATATTTGCATGGCCTATGAAGACATGATACATATTTGAGAGTTATGACCAAAAAATCATTGTTTTCGCGTTTTATGGCCATTTTCATGAGCTATCTTCCATAGTTTTTGGGTTCTAGGGCGATTTAAACGACTCGTAACACCCGATACGTTTGAGAGTTATGAGCAAAATTCGTCATTTTGCGTTTCATGGCTGTTTTAATGAGTTATTGCCCACAGTTTTGTTTTTCTAGGCGATTTGCCGCCCATAAACCCAATACGTGTTTGAGAGACATGACCAAAAACTCATCGTTTTCACGTTTATTGCTGTTTTCATGTGCTATTGCCCACGGTTTTGGGTTCCTAGGGCATTTGCATGGCCTGTAAACATGATACATATTTGATAGTTATGACCAAAAACTCATCGTTTTCGCTTTTATGGCCAGTTGATGAGCTATTGTCCAGTTTTGGATTCTATGGTGATTTAAACGACTCGTAACACCAGATACATGTTTGAGAGTTATGAGGAAGAACTTGTCGTTTCGCATTTTATAGTTGTTTTCATGAGCTATTGCCCATAGTTTTCGGGTTCAAGGGCATTTGCATGGCCTGTAAAGAGGCGATACATGTTTGAGAGTTATCAGCAAAAACTCGTCGTTTTCGCGTTTTATGGCTGTTTTCATGAGCTATTGCCCACGGTTTTGGTGATCTAGGGAGATTTGCACGCCCCACAAACCCCATACGTGTTTGGGAGACATGACCGAAAACTCGTCGTTTCGTGTTTATGGTTGTTTTCATGTGCTATTGGCCACTGTTTTCTGGTTCGAAGGACATTTGCATGGCCTGTAAAGACATGATACATATTTGAGAGTTATGACCAAATACTCATCGTTTTCGCGTTTTATGGTCGTTCTCATGAGCTATTGTCCATAGTTTTGGGGTTCTAGGACAATTTAAAGAACTCATCACACCCGATACATATTTGAGAGTTATGAGCAAAACCTTGTCTTTTTCGCGTGTTATGGTTGTTTTCATGAGCTATTGCCCACCGTTTTGGTTATCCCGGACGATTTGCACGCCCCATAAAACCCAATACATGTTTGAGAGACATGACCAAAAACTCATCGTTTTCGCGTTTTATGGTTGTTTTCATAAGCTATTTCTTACAGTTTTCGGGTTTCAAGGGAATTTGCATGGCATACAAAGACAAGATACACGTTTGAGATTTACAAGCACAAACTCGTCGTTTTCGCGTTTTATGGCCGTTTACATGAGCTATTGCCCACAGTTTTGGTGTTCCAGGGCGATTTGCACGCCCCATAAAACCCAATACGTGTTTGAGAGACATGACCAAAAACTCATCGTTTTCGCGTTTTATGGCTGTTTTCATGTGCAATTGCCCACGGTTTTGAGATTCTAGGGTGATTTAAACGACTCATAACACCCGATACATGTTTGAGAGATATGAGGAAGAACTCGTCGTTTTCGCGTTTTATGGCTTTTTTCATGAGCATAGTTTTCGGGTTCCAAGGGCATTTGTATGGCTTGTAAAGACACAATACACGTTTGAGAGTTATGAGAAAAAACTCGTCTTTTTTGCATTTATGGCCGTATTCATGAGCTATTGCCCACAGTTTGGGTGTTCCAGGCGATTTACGCCCCCATAAAACCCGTCGTGTTTAGAGACATGACCAAAAACTCGTCGTTTTCGGGTTTATGGTTGTTTTCATGAGCTATTGCATACGGTTTTCGGGTTCCAAGGGTATTTGCATGACATGTAAAGAGACGATACATATTTGAGAGTTATGACCAAAAAATCATTGTTTTCGCGTTTTATGGCCGTTTTCATGAGCTATTTTCCATTTTTTTGGGGTTCTAGGGTGATATAAACGACTCGTAAAATCCGATACACGTTTGAGAGTTATGAGCAAAAACTCATCATTTTCGCGTTTTATGGCTGTTTTAATGAGCTATTGCCTGATTTGGTTTTAGGGCGATTTTCGCCCCATAAAACCAATCGTTTGAGAGACATGACCAAAAACTCGTCGTTTTCGTATTTTATGGTTGTATTCATGAGTATTGCCCATAATTTTCAGATTCCAAGGGCATTTGCATGGCCTGTAAAGATATGATATATATTTGAGAGTTATGACAAAAAAACTCGTCATTTTTGCGTTTATTGCTGTTTTCATGAGCTATTGCCCATAATTTTGGGATTTTAGGGCGATTTAAATGACTCGTAACACCCGATACACGTTTGATTGTTATGAGAAAAAATGCGTCTTTTTCACGTTTTATGGCCATTTTCATGAGCTATTGCCGATAGTTTTGTTTTTTCCAGCGATTTGCACAGCCCATAAAACCCAATACGTGTTTGAGAGACATGACCAAAAACTCATCGTTTTCGCATTTTATGGCTATTTTCTTGATCTATTGCCCACAGTTTTCGGGTTCCAAGGTAATTTGCATGGCCTGTAAACACCCGATACACGTTTGAGAGTTCTGAGCAAAACTCATCGTTTTCGCGTTTTATGGTTGTTTTCATGAGCTATTGCCCACATTTTTGGTGTTCTAGTGCGATTTGCACGCCCCATAAAACCTAATACGTGTTGGAGAGACATGACCAAAAACTCGTCGTTTTCGCATTTTTGCCTGTTTTCTTGAGCTATTGCCCACAGTTTTCGGGTTCCAAGGGTATTTTCATGGCCTGTAAAGACACGATACACATTTGAGAGTTATGAGAAAAATCTTGTCGTTTTCGCGTTTTATGGCTGTTTTCATGAGCTATTGCCCACAATTTTGGTGATCTAGGGAGATTTGCACGCCCCATAAACTCAATAGATGTTTGAGAGACATGACCATAAACTCGTCGTATTCGTGTTTTATGGTTTTTTTCATGTGCTATTGCCCACAGTTTTACGGTTGAAGGACATTTGGATGGCCAATAAAGACATGATACATATTTGAGAGTTATGACCAAATACTCATCGTTTTCGCATTTTATGGTCGTTCTCATGAGCCCTTGTCCATAGTTTTGGGGTTCTAGGACGATTTAAACAACTCGTAACACCCGATACATGTTTGAGAGTTATGAGCAAAACCTTGTCTTTTTCGCGTTTTATGGCTGTTTTCATGAGCTATTGCCCTCAGTTTCGGTGTTCCGGGGCGATTTGCACGCCCCATAAAACCCAATACGTGTTTAAGAGACATGACCAAAAACTCGTCGTTTTCGTGTTTTATGGTTGTTTTCACGAGCTATTGCTTACGGTTTCGGGTTCCAAGGATATTTGCATGGCCTATAAAGACATGATACATATTTGAGAGTTATGACCAAAATATCATTGTTTTTCGCGTTTTATGGCTATTTTCATGGGCTATTTTCCACGGTTTTGGGGTTCTAGGGCGATTTAAACGACTCGTAACACCCAATACATGTTTGAGAGTGATGAGGAAGAACTCGTCGTTTTCGCATTTTATGGTTGTTTTCATGAGCTATTGCCCATAGTTTTTGGGTTCCAAGGGCATTTGCATGGCCTGTAAAGAGGCAATACATGTTTGAGAGTTATCAGCAAAAACTCGTCGTTTTCGCGTTTTATGGCTGTTTTCATGAGCTATTGCCCAGTTTTGGTGATCTAGGAGATTTGCCGCCCATAAACCCAATACGTGTTTGAGACATGACCAAATACTCATCGTTTTCGCGTTTTATGGTAGTTCTCATGAGCTATTGTCCACAGTTTTGGGGTTCTAGGACGATTTATACAAATCGTAACACCCGATACATGTTTGAGAGTTAGGAGGAAGAACTCGTCGTTTTCGCGTTTTATGGCTGCTTTCATGAGCTATTGCCCATAGTTTTCTGGTTCCTAAGGCATTTGCATGCCCTCTAAAGACACGATACACGTTTGAGAGAAGAATAAACTCGTCTTTTTTGCATTTATGGACGTTTTCATGAGCTATTGCCCACAGTTTGGGTGTTCCAGGGAGATTTGCACGCCCCATAAAACCCAATACGTGTTTAAGAGACATGACCAAAACCTCGTCATTTTCGTGTTTTATGGTTGTTTTCACAAGCAATTGCCTATAGTTTTCGGGTTCCAAGGGTATTTGCAAGGCCTGTAAAGACACGATATATATTTGAGAGTTATGACCAAAAAATCGCTGTTTTCGCGTTTTATGGCTGTTTTCATGAGCTATTTTTCCACAGTTGTCGGGTTCTAGGGCGATTTAAACGACTCGTAACACGCGATACACGTTTGAGAGTTATGAGCAAAAACTCGTCATTTTCGCGTTTTATGGCTGTTTTTATGAGCTATTGCCCATAGTTTTCTGATTCCAAGGGCATTTGCATGGCCTCTAAAGACACGATACACGTTTGAGAGTTATGAGATTAAACTCGTCTTTTTTGTATTTATGGCCGTTTTCATGAGCTATTGCCCACAGTTTGGGTGTTCCAGGGCGCTTTGCACGCCCCACAAAACCCAATACGTGTTTCAGAGACATGACCAAAAACTCGTCATTTTCGTGTTTTATGGTTGTTTTCACAAGCAATTGCCTATAGTTTTCGGGTTCCAAGGGTATTTGCAAGGCCTGTAAGACGATATATATTTGAGAGTTATAACCAAAAAATCGTTGTTTTCGCGTTTTATGGCTGTTTTCATGAGCTATTTTCCATAGTTTTTAGGTTCTAGGCGATTTAAACGACTCGTAACACCCGATACGGACGTTTGAGAGTTATGAGCAAAAACTCGTCATTCTCGGGGTTTATGGCTGTTGTTATGAGCTATTGCCCAGTTTTGGTTTTCTAGGCGATTTGCCGCCCATAAAACCCAATACGTGTTTGAGAGACATGACCAAAAACTCGTCGTTTTCGTATTTTAGGGTTGTATTCATGAGCTATTTGCCCATGATTTTCGGGTTCCAATGGCAATTGCATGGCCTGTAAAGATATGATACATATTTGAGAGTCATGACAAAAAACTAGTCGTTTTTGCGTTTATGGTCGTTGTCATGAGCTATTGCCCATATTTTTGGGGTTTTAGGTCGATTTAAATGACTCGTAACACCCGATACACGTTTGAGAGTTATGAGAAAAAACGCGTCGTTTTCACGTTTTATGGACATTTTCATGAGCTATTGCCCATAGTTTTGGTTTTTCCAGCGATTTGCACGCCCCATAAAACCCAATACGTGTTTGAGAGACATGACCAAAAACTCATCGTTTTCGCATTTTATGGCTGTTTTCTTGAGGTATTGCCCACAGTTTTTCGGGTTCCAAGGTAATTTGCATGTCCTGCAAACACCCGATACACGTTTGAGAGTTCTGAGCAAAACTCGTCGTTTTCGTGTTTTATGGCTGTTTTCATGAGCTATTGCCCACATTTTTGGTGTTCTAGTGAGATTTGTACGCCCCATAAAACCTAATACGTGTTCGAGAGGCATGACCAAAAACTCGTCGTTTTCGTATTTTATGCCTGTTTTCATGAGCTATTGCCCATAGTTTTCGGGTTCCAGGGGCATTTGCATGGCCTGTAAAGACACGGTACACGTTTGAGAGTTATGAGCAAAAACTCGTCGTTTTCGCGTTTTATGGCTGTTTTCGTGATTTATTGCCCACAATTTTGGTGATCTAGGGAGATTTGCACGCCCCACAAACCCAATACGTGTTTGAGAGGCATGACCAAAAACTCGTCGTTTTCGTGTTTTATGGTTGTTTTCATGTGCTATTGCCCACAGTTTTCTGGTTCGAAGGACATTTGCATGGCCTGTAAAGAAATGATACATATTTGAGAGTTATGACCAAATACTCATCGTTTTCGCGTTTTATGGTCGTTCTCATGAGCTATTGTCCACAGTTTTGGGGTTCTAGGACGATTTAAACAACTCGTAACACCCGATACATGTTTGAGATAATGAGCAAAACCTTGTATTTTTCGCGTTTTATGGCTGTTGTCATGAGCTATTGCCCTAAGTTTCGGTGTTCCGGGGCGATTTGCATGCCCCATAAAACCCTATACATATTTGAGAGATATGACCAAAAACTCATCGTCTTCGCGTTTTATGGCTGTTTTCATAAGCTATTGCCTACAGTTTTCAGGTTTCAAGGGAATTTGCATGGCCTATAAAGACAAGATACACGTTTGAGAGTTACAAGAAAAACTCGTGGTTTTCGCGTTTTATGGCCGTTTTCATGAGCTATTGCCCACAGTTTTGGTGTTCTAGGGCGATTTGCACGCCCCATAAAACCCAATACGTGTTTGAGAGACATGACAAAAAACTCATCTTTTTCGCGTTTTATGGCCGTTTTGATGAGCTATTGTCCACAGTTTTGGGATTCTAGGGTGATTTAAACGACTCATTACACCCGATACATGTTTGAGAGTTAGGAGGAAGAACTCGTCGTTTTCGCGTTTTATGGCTGTTTTCATGAGCTATTGCCCATAGTTTTCTGGTTCCAAGGGCATTTGCATGGCCTCTAAAGACACGATACACGTTTGAGAGTTATGAGAATAAACTTGTCTTTTTTGCATTTATGGCCGTTTTCATGAGCTATTGCCCAAAGTTTGGGTGTTCCAGGGCGATTTGCACGCCCCATAAAACCCAATACGTGTTTAAATGACATGACCAAAAACTCGTCATTTTCGTGTTTTATGGTTGTTTTCACGAGCTATTGCCTACAGTTTTCGGGTTCCAAGGGTATTTGCATGGCCTGTAAAGACACGATACATATTTGAGTGTTATGACCAAAAAGTCGCTGTTTTCGCGTTTTATGGCTGTTTTCATGAGCTATTTTCCACAGTTTTCGGGTTCTAGGGCGATTTAAACGACTCGTAACACCCGATACACGTTTGAGAGTTATGAGCAAAAACTCGTCATTTTCGCGTTTTATGGCTATTTTTATGAGCTATTGCCCACAGTTTTGGTTTTCTAGGGCGATTTGCACGCCCCATAAAAACCAATACGAGACATGACCAAAAAATCGTCGTTTTCGTATTTAAGGGCTGTATTCATGAGCTATTTGCCCATAATTTTCGGGTTCCAAGGGCATTTGCATGGCCTGTAAAGATATGATACATATTTTAGAGTCATGACACAAAACTCGTCGTTTTTGTGTTTATGGCCGTTGTCATGAGCTATTGCCCATATTTTTGGGGTTTTAGGTCGATTTAAATGACTCGTAACACCCGATACACGTTTGAGAGTTATGAGAAAAAACGCGTCGTTTTCACGTTTTATGGCCATTTTCATGAGCTATTGCCCATAGTTTTGGTTTTTCTAGCGATTTGCACGCCCCATAAAACCCAATACGTGTTTGAGAGACATGACCAAAAACTCATCGTTTTCGCATTTTATGGCTGTTTTCTTGAGGTATTGCCCACAGTTTTTGGGTTCCAATGTAATTTGCATGTCCTGTAAACACCCGATACGCGTTTGAGAGTTCTGAGCAAAACTCGTCGTTTTCGCGTTTTATGGCTGTTTTCATGACTATTGCCCACATTTTAGGTGTTCTAGTGAGATTTGCACGCCCCATAAAACCTAATACGTGTTCGAGAGACATGACCAAAAACTCGTCGTTTTTGTATTTTATGCCTGTTTTCATGAGCTATTTCCCACAGTTTTCGGGTTCCAAGGGCATTTGCATGGACTGTAAAGACACGATACACATTTGAGAGTTATGATAAAAAACTTGTCGTTTTCGCGTTTTATGGCTGTTTTCATGAGCTATTGCCCACAATTTTGGTGATCTAGGGAGATTTGCACGCCCCATAAATTCAATACATGTTTGAGAGACATGACCATAAACTCATCGTATTCGTGTTTTATGGTTGTTTTCATGTGCTATTGCCCACAGTTTTGTGGTTCGAAGGACATTTGCATGGCCTATAAAGACATGATACATATTTGAGAGTTATGACCAAATGCTCATCGTTTTCGCATTTTATGGTTGTTCTCATGAGCCATTGTCCATAGTTTTGGGGTTCTAGGACGATTTAAACGACTCGTAACACCCGATACATGTTGGAGAGTTATGAGCAAAACCTTGTCTTTTTCGCGTTTTATGGCTGTTTTCATGAGCTATTGCCCTCAGTTTCGGTGTTTCGGGGCGATTTGCACGCCCCATAAAACCCAATACGTGTTTAAGAGACATGATCAAAAACTCGTCATTTTCGTGTTTTATAGTTGTTTTCACGAGCTATTGCCTACAGTTTTCGGGTTCCAAGGGTATTTGCATGGCCTGTAATGACGCGATACATATTTGAGAGTTATGACCAAAAAATCATTGTTTTCGCGTTTTATGGCTGTCATGAGCTATTTTCCACAGTTTTCAGGTTCTAGGGCGATTTAAGCGACTCGTAACACCCGATACACGTTTGAAAGTTATGAGCAAAAACTCGTCATTTTCGCGTTTTATGGCTGTTTTTATGAGTTATTGCCCATAGTTTTGGTTTTCTAGGGCGATTTGCACGCCCCATAAAACCCAATACATGTTGTAGAGACATGACCAAAAACTCATCGTTTTCATGTTTTATGGCTGTTTTCATGTGCTATTGCCCACGGTTTTCGGGTTCCTAGGGCATTTGCATGGCCTGTAAAGACATGATACATATTTGATAGTTATGACCAAAAACTCATCGTTTTCGCGTTTTATGGCCAGTTTTGATGAGCTATTGTCCACAGTTTTTGGATTCTAAGGTGATTTAAAAGACTCGTAACACCCGAAAGATGTTTGAGAGTTATGAGGAAGAACTCGTCGTTTTCGCGTTTTATGGCTGTTTTCATGAGCTATTGCCCATAGTTTTCTGGTTCCAAGGGCATTTGCATGGCCTCTAAAGACACGATACACATTTGAGAGTTATCAGGAAAAACTCGTCGTTTTCGCGTTTTATGGCTGTTTTCATGAGCTATTGCCCACGGTTTTGGTGATCTAGGGAGATTTGCACGCCCCACAAACCCAATACGTGTTTGAGAGACATGACCAAAAGCTCGCAGTTTTCGTGTTTTATGGTTGTTTTCATGTGCTATTGGCCACTGTTTTCTGGTTTGAAGGACATTTGCATAGCCTATAAAGACATGATACATATTTGAGAGTTATGACCAAATACTCATCGTTTTCGCGTTTTATGGTCGTTCTCAGGAGCTATTGTCCATAGTTTTGGGGTTCTAGGAGGATTTAAAGAACTCGTAACACCCGATACATGTTTGAGAGTTATGAGCAAAACCTTGTCTTTTTCGCGTGTTATGGTTGTTTTCATGAGCTATTGCCCACCGTTTTGGTGTTCCGGGGCGATTTGCACGCCCCATAAAACCCAATACATGTTTGAGAGACATGACCAAAAACTCATCGTTTTCGCGTTTTATGGCTGTTTTCATAAGCTATTTCTTATAGTTTTCGGGTTTCAAGGGAATTTGCATCGCCTATAAAGACAAGATACACGTTTGAGAGTTACAAGCAAAAACTCGTCGTTTTCGCGTTTTATGGCCGTTTTCATGAGCTATTGCCCACAGTTTTGGTGTTCCAGGGCGATTTGCACGCCCCATAAAACCCAATACGTGTTTGAGAGACATGACCAAAAACTCATCGTTTTCGCGTTTTATGGTTGTTTTCATGTGCTATTGCCCACGGTTTTGAGATTCTAGGGTGATTTAAACGACTCATAACACCCGATACATGTTTGAGAGATATGAGGAAGAACTCGTCGTTTTCGCGTTTTATGGATTTTTTCATGAGCTATTGCCCATAGTTTTCGGGTTCCAAGGGCATTTGTATGGCCTGTAAAGACACGATACACGTTTGAGAGTTATGAGAAAAAACTCGTCTTTTTTGCATTTATGGCCGTATTCATGAGCTATTGCCCACAGTTTGGGTGTTCTAGGGCGATTTGCACGCCCCATAAAACCCAATACGTGTTTAAGAGACATGACCAAAAACTCGTCGTTTTCGTGTTTTATGGTTGTTTTCACGAGCTATTGCCTACAGTTTTCGGGTTCTAAGGGTATTTGCATCGCCGGTAAAGACGCGATACATATTTAAGAGTTATGACCAAAAAATCGTTGTTTTCGCGTTTTATGGCTATTTTCATGAGCTATTTTCCACAGTTTCGGGTTCTAGGGCGATTTAAACGACTCGTAACACCCGATACACGTTTGAGAGTTATGAGCAAAAACTCGTCATTTTCGCGTTTTATGGCTGTTTTAATGAGTTATTTCCCACAGTTTTGGTTTTCTAGGGCGATTTGCACGCCCCATAAAACCCAATACGTGTTTGAGAGATATGACCAAAAACTCGTCGTTTTCGTACTTTATGGCTGTATTCATGAGCTATTTGCCCATAATTTTCGGGTTCCAAGGGCATTTGCATGGCCTGTAAAGATATGATACATATTTTGAGAGTCATGACAAAAAACTCGTCGTTTTTGCGTTTATGGCCGTTGTCATGAGCTATTGCCCATAATTTTGGGGTTTTAGGTCGATTTAAATGACTCGTAACACCCGATACACGTTTGAGAGTTATGAGAAAAACGCGTCGTTTTCACGTTTTATGGCCATTTTCATGAGCTATTGCCCATAGTTTTGGTTTTTCCAGCGATTTGCACGCCCCATAAAACCCAATACGTGTTTGAGAGACATGACCAAAAACTCATCGTTTTCACATTTGATGGCTGTTTTCTTGAGGTATTGCCCACAGTTTTTCGGATTCCAAGGTAATTTGCATGTCCTGTAAACACCCGATACACGTTTGAGAGTTCTGAGCAAAACTCGTCGTTTTCGCGTTTTATGGCTGTTTTCATGAGCTATTGCCCACATTTTTGGTGTTCTAGTGAGATTTGCACGCCCCATAAAACCTAATACGTGTTCGAGAGACATGACCAAAAACTCGCCGTTTTCGTATTTCATGCCTGTTTTCATGAGCTATTGCCCATAGTTTTCGGGTTCCAAGGGCATTTGCATGGCCTGTAAAGACCCGGTACACGTTTGAGAGTTATGAGCAAAAACTCGTCGTTTTCGCGTTTTATGGCTGTTTTCATGAGCTATTGCCCACAGTTTTGGTGATCTAGGGAGATTTGCACGCCCCACAAACCCAATACGTGTTTAAGAGGCATGACCAAAAACTCGTCGTTTTCGTATTTTATGGTTGTTTTCATGTGCTATTGCCCACAGTTTCTGGTTCGAAGGACATTTGCATGGCCTGTAAAGAAATGATACATATTTGAGAGTTATGACCAAATACTCATCGTTTTCGCGTTTTATGGTCGTTCTCATGAGCTATTGTCCACAGTTTTGGGGTTCTAGGACGATTTAAACAACTCGTAACACCCGATACATGTTTGAGAGTTATGAGCAAAACCTTGTCTTTTTCGCGTTTTATGGCTGTTGTCATGAGCTATTGCCCTCAGTTTTGGTGTTCCGGGGCGATTTGCACGCCCCATAAAACCCAATACATATTTGAGAGACATGACCAAAAACTCATCGTTTTCGCGTTTTATGGCTGTTTTCATAAGCTATTGCCTACAGTTTTCGGGTTTCAAGGGAATTTGCATGGCCTATAAAGACAAGATACACGTTTGAGAGTTACAAGCAAAAACTCGTCATTTTCGCGTTTTATGGCCGTTTTCATGAGCTATTGCCCACAGTTTTGGTGTTCCAGGGCGATTTGCACGCCCCATAAAACCCAATACGTGTTTGAGAGACATGACAAAAAACTCATCGTTTTCGCGTTTTATGGCCGTTTTGATGAGCTATTGTCCACAGTTTTGGGATTCTAGGGTGATTTATACGACTCATAACACCCGATACATGTTTGAGAGTTAGGAGGAAGAACTCATCGTTTTCGCGTTTAATGGATGTTTTCATGAGCTATTGCCCATAGTTTTCTGATTCCAAGGGCATTTGCATGGCCTCTAAAGACACGATACACGTTTGAGAGTTATGAGATTAAACTCGTCTTTTTTGCATTTATGGCCGTTTTCATGAGCTATTGCCTACAGTTTGGGTGTTCCAGGGCGCTTTGCACGCCCCATAAAACCCAATACGTGTTTAAGAGACATGACCAAAAACTCGTCATTTTCGTGTTTTATGGTTTTTCACAAGCTATTGCCTATAGTTTTCGGGTTCCAAGGGTATTTGCAAGGCCTGTAAAGACACGATATATATTTGAGAGTTATGACCAAAAAATCGCTGTTTTCGCGTTTTATGGCTGTTTTCATGAGCTATTTTCCACAGTTGTCGGGTTCTAGGGCGATTTAAACGACTCGTAACACGCGATACACGTTTGAGAGTTATGAGCAAAAACTCGTCATTTTCGCGTTTTATGGCTGTTTTTATGAGCTATTGCCCACAGTTTTGGTTTTCTAGGGCGATTTGCACGCCCCATAAAACCCAATACGTGTTTGAGAGACATGACCAAAAACTCGTCGTTTTCGTATTTTAGGGTTGTATTCATGAGCTATTTGCCCATGATTTTCGGGTTCCAATGGCAATTGCATGGCCTGTAAAGATATGATACATATTTGAGAGTCATGACAAAAAACTCGTCGTTTTTGCGTTTATGGCCGTTGTCATGAGCTATTGCCCATATTTTTGGGGTTTTAGGTCGATTTAAATGACTCGTAACACCCGATACACGTTTGAGAGTTATGAGAAAAAACGTGTCGTTTTCACGTTTTATGGCCATTTTCATGAGCTATTGCCCATAGTTTTGGTTTTTCCAGCGGTTTGCACGCCCCATAAAACCCAATACGTGTTTGAGAGACATGACAAAAAACTCATCGTTTTCGCATTTTATGGCTGTTTTCTTGAGGTATTGCCCACAGTTTTTGGTTTCCAAGGTAATTTGCATGTCCTGTAAACACCGTCTGGCGTTTGAGAGTTCTGAGCAAAACTCGTCGTTTTCGCGTTTTATGGCTGTTTTCATGAGCTATTGCCCACATTTTAGGTGTTCTAGTGAGCTTTGCACGCCCATAAAACCTAATACGTGTTCGAGAGACATGACCAAAAACTCGTCGTTTTCGTATTTTATGCCTGTTTTCATGAGCTATTGCCCATAGTTTTCGGGTTCCAAGGGCATTTGCATGGCCTGTAAAGACACGGTACACGTTTGAGTGTTATGAGCAAAAACTTGTTGTTTTCGTGTTTTATGGCTGTTTTCATGAGCTATTGCCCACAGTTTTGGTGATCTAGGGAGATTTGCACGCCCCACAAACCCAATACGTGTTTGAGAGGCATGACCAAAAACTCGTCGTTTTCGTGTTTTATGGTTGTTTTCATGTGCTATTGCCCACAGTTTTCTGGTTCGAAGGACATTTGCATGGCCTGTAAAGAAATGATACATATTTGAGAGTTATGACCAAATACTCATCGTTTTCGCGTTTTATGGTCGTTCTCATGAGCTATTGTCCACAGTTTTGGGGTTCTAGGACGATTTAAACAACTCGTAACACCCGATACATGTTTGAGAGTTATGAGCATAACTGTAACACCCTCAGAATCGGACCTATGCAAGTTTGGGCAAAATTCACCAAACCCGCATAGAAACGATTCAAAGGTGCCCACCAGGCACTTTCGTGCGGGTGGAAAACGAAGTAATAACATTACACAACAGTCCTCGATGGGACCCACAGAACAGATATATATACCAGCGACTCAAAGAGTCAAGAATACAGATATAATATACAAAGATCCAAATCACCTTGAAAACGGTAGAGTGTCCGACTACGGACAAGATGCAAATGGGGCTAAGAGCCCTGAAGAATAACCAATGGCGTCCATAACCCTGCCCAGGCCAAGCCGGAAGGGTAACCCTGCTAACGGCGTCGATCTCAAAACCTGCTTAAAAAGGGGTGCCGACAAAGGGCAAAACAGAAAAACAAAGAAGGAGCGTCGATCGAGGCGATGCACGGCGAGGCTAATCGGCGGTCCTCGCCTACATAGGTATGGTGGACTGAAGCGGCAGCGGCAGCAGGCACTAAACAACCTATAGAGACTCGATACAACTGGCGGATATCAGAGAGGGATAAGAAAGACCTATTCGGATCCAACCTGAAGCTATCACCAATCAAACCCATCCTGGTGTTTCCCCCTCGAGACCACACGAGGAAGTCAACCGAGGAACTCACACAGTTGGCAGTGTTAATTATTCAGTTATAGTTGCGGCACTTTACTAGTCAGGTTTTAGATAATCGTCCTGATAAAATAAACAGTGGGCACTTTTAGTTAACCATTCCGTGATAGTTGCAACAATTACTAATCAGATACAGATAGCATGAGATAAACCCGAAAACCCAGCAGTTGTTGGTACTTTTAATTCAGCCAATTCGTTGTAGTTGCAATACTTACTAGTCAGATACAATTGTCGCAAGCGACAACCAAACAAGCAATTGTGGGCAGTATTATTAGCCATTCCGTTATAGTGAAGCTGATTACTAGTCATTATAAGTCAAATTTATAACAGAACTTTAGTTATGCTTGTCTATGATCGAGATCGTGCTCCAAGTCGTCCATATCCGCGGACACGGCTTTCAGAAAGTTTTACCGGCGGGGTGCACCAATAGCAACACACGCCGATCAACCTCGGAAAAACCAAATCAAAACCCAACGAGGCTTTCACGGTGAACAATCACAGATTCAGAAATATTTCAGGGCCACCCTTAAGTAGAATCCATAGCGGATGAACAAGCTCGAGACGGCCTCAAGGTGCTTGGGTATACTGTGAACGACCGGGAACCCCAAACGGGGCTTGTCGACACCAGGAATCGTGTCCCGATCCTAAGCGATGCAGTGCGATACCTCGCTGTCGTAAATAAAGCGATAAAACATGGCATAAGTACAAGATCGTAAATAAAACCTCAAACTAGTTTGTGGCCCCAAGAAATAAGAATGAATCAAGCTCGCTCAGGGGGTCCCATATACCTCCCGGATGTGGATAGCGCGAAAATCAAGGCAGTATCAAGTACTCGGGGTCTTACGGGACACAAGTGGGCGTTCGGAAACCAAATATTATCTATCACCCACCGATGCCTCTGCTTATTCAATTTTAGTTGTTAAACAGAAATTAAAGTGACGATAAGTAAAACTAGAATCATCTCCAACATCAACATGCGGCAATACATCAGCACTGTGGCATTTGGCGACACACCTCGGTGCTTGAGCAAGCAACTACGACGCGCAAGTCCAACTATCTACCAAACAACAGGTAATAGGATGTGTCCAAGGCAATATAGGGCTGCACGGTATATCACAGGTACGGAAACTAAAGCATCGCAGCACAGATAGCAATAGATCAACAGGAGGGAATAAAGACTATAAAAGTAAGATAGGTAGAAAGAGGGGGATGCTCGCCTGAAAACATTGTCGAAAGGTTCAACCGAAGATCGGGGCGAAGCTCACATCAACTCAACGGCCTTATCCGCGAAGAAGCAAAACACTAGAAGAAACACCGGATGCGATATTTAATACACGGCAAAAGATCGGCATGATGCATGTATGATGGATGACATGGCAAGGTGCGATGCAATTAGGTCAAGATTAAGCGGAACCGGGGTCCCGACAATTAGTTAAATGGTTCAAGTTGTTTAGAACCCCGCAATTAAATGTTGTTTAACACGGTAGAAGATATTATCGGGTTCGCTACACAAATTTAAATGAGGCCAATATAAGGCTAGATTCGCCCGCATATGGGCCCCATATTTAATTATTAGGTGAGTCGGCATAAGGCCCCCAAACCACACAAACATGCATGCGAGATGAACAATTCAATATGCAGCAATTTTATGTTAAGCATTTATAAAATAAGGGTTCGGATAAGGGTCACACGTCAGAGGGGGCTCGACGATCTTGGGTTCCGGGGTTCGGGGTTCGACAGGGTCCAGGGTCCGGGGTTCGGCCAGTTCCGTTCGAGTATCGGGTAGGTCTTGGCGCATCCGGTGCGGAACTTGGGGTCATGTCGACGGTCATGGCGTTCAGGGGAAGTTCTCGGTGTCCGGTGAAGCACTTTCGGCGTTCTCGGTTCCACGCCGGTCTTGGTTCCTCGATGGAGATCTTGGTGTGTCCGTGTCGGTTCTCGGCTTCGCCGGGCGTCGATCTTCGGATCGGGTCCGGAAGAAGACCTTGCATCGGATGGTCCTTGTCGGAGTTCTTGTCGCGCGGGTCTTGTCGTCCTTGAGTTCGATAGGAGATCTTGGCGTTCGAGTTGGCCTTGGCGTCCGAGGAAGTACTTGTCGTCCGTGAAGGAGAACTTGAGGCTTTGGCGTCATCTCCTTAGGGTTCCGTCTTGATCGTTTGCGGTGATCTTGGTTTGGCACCGCTGGCCAGTCGTTGCGAAGAACATCCTCGCCTCGATTGTCGCAGCGATGACACGGTACATCTTCGTGAGGTATCAATTAGTCCCATGCTCTTTAGCAATCGAACCTCATAGGGTAGCATTGCAGCTGATCTTGCTCAAAAAAAGATGGCTCTGAGGCTTGTCCTCACGCCAGGACGGCGATGACTTGAGCGGGCGAGGCGTGTTGGGGCGCTTGACAGCGAGGAGCGGTCCGAGACGAGGCAGCCAGGCGCCAGCATGTGTGCAGGCAGCGAGGCGAGGCGGCGGAGGGAGGTGCGCCGGCGACTTTGGCGTGGTTGGAGGAAGGCGGCGGGCGGGCTGCGGACGCTGGTCTGGCGGGTCCGGAGGAGCTCTGCGGCGGAGGACGCTGGAGGCACGTGCGGCGGCGGGGGCGCTGCGTGGCGCGCTGGCGGCGGCGGGGCTTCGCGGAGCTGAGCGAGCGGGGAGGCAGGCGAGGGCGCGCGGGAGCTGGCGGCGGGTCGAGCGCGACGGAGGCGGTGAGCAGCGGCAGCGGAGCTGCTGAGAGAGCTCCGGCGACAGACGGAGAGAGGGTGAGCAGCGGGTGGACCGTTGGGGAGGTTATGAGCGGCGAGCAGGCGAGAGCGGAGGCGGGCAGCGCTGTGGCGGGGAGGCGGAGAGGTGCTGGGGAGAAGGGGAGTGGGCGCGGCGTGGCGGGCCAGCAGGGAGGCAGCGTGGCCGAGGCGCGGGCGGAGGTCGTGGTGGGGAGGCGGCGGTGAGGTAGGGAGGCGCGGCCTGAGGAGGCTGGCTGGCAGTGGTGCAGCCAGCGCCACAGGCTGCGAGGAAGAAGGTGGGAAGGAGGCGATGGTGGGGGTGGACCCCGGTGGGCCCAAGGCTGTCTTGTGAGTGGGGGTTGGTGGAGGGACCGGTGGTTTCTGGGTGGGTTCGTGTGTGTGTGTGGTGTTTTGTGTGGAGGGTGAGAGGTGAGGTGAGAGAGAGATCTTTGAGAGAGGGAGGATGAGGTGGCTTAGCCTGATTGGTTGAGGAAGGAAAAAGAGGTGGCAAGAGCTGATTGGCGGATGATGTGGAAGCTGGGTTGGGTAGACTAGTTGGTGCACTTAGGATTTTGTTAGGGGTGTTCAGGCGGACCGATTGTTGTATACGGGGGTGGTCGTTCGGGTCGGGTTGGCCCGTTCGACTGCCCCACCAAAAAAAATAATTATAAAATTTATTTAATTTAATTTGGCCGTTGCAACCCGATTGCAACAAAACAAAATACTCCGGAGCCCCGGGGTTTTGGCGTTTGAATAAGATGGGGCGTTTAGAAAACAAAGACGGGTGTTGCGAGAATAGTTTTGGCAAACAATGCATGATGATGACGATGCAATGCACGAATTCAACGCGATTTTCTAGTAGTGGTTTTGCGGGATGCCACAATTCGACACCACTAACAAGGGATCTCGCCCTCGAGATCCGCCTCATGGTACCGGAAGGAAGGTCGGCGGTCTGATACTTCTCACTTCGTGTAGATCCTCGCGGCATCACTAACGAGGGTTCCTTCTTCGTCTTGAAAACGGCGACACCACCAACAAGGGATCGTTGCTCCTGATCGTCGCGAGAGCACTCCGGGAACAAAAGGTCGAAGGTAGAGGTATCGCAAATAAGGCCACCCCTAACTTCCGTGGACGGAGTAAATTGCTGGATCCACTGCCTCGACGTACAAGAGCGAATGATAAAAGCAGTGGTAGGGTAGCTAATCCATCCCGCACTCAAACCATTGCTCTGCACACGAATAGGCGGATTAAGCAACCAACTCTCGGAATTAGACTGAAGATCTTCACCGGCGGTATCCGGAACAAAGGGATGATGCCAGCAGAAATCGTATGAAAGACACAATGATTAGGCTTCGCGATGGTTCCATTGGCATGAACAACACATGCTCAGGGTCGACTCCAACTTCACCAAAGCTCGTCCTTCTCAGATGTTTTTCAACGACACTGCTATCCAGCAAGGAACACATAGGGATACCGATCTCAAGAACAAAAGATCGGATGAAGGCACAACAGAACAGTTGCAGATTGATGATCGTAGCGCCTCCGTTACAAAAGTGAGAAAGCGAAGCCCTGAAGGTACGACGGAAACCCAACCACGAGAATTCCTGGACTCGAAGAGAGAGAAGAGAGCAGATTCAAAACACGTCGAGGTAAGAGGAGAATAGCAGAGGGGTAAGGAGTAAATCAGACCTAGTCAGAACTATCCAACCGATTTTCAAAATAGTTTTGACACTCTACTTCGGCCGTTAGCTAGGTCATCCCACAGATTTGGACTTGTGGGTATCGCAGCTGCTGAGCTCGATACCACTCTGTAACACCCTCGAGAATCGGACCTATGCAAGTTTGGGCAAAATTCACCAAACCCGCATAGAAGCGATTCAAAGGTGCCCGAGCACTTTCGTGCGGGTGGAAAGCGAAATAACATTACACAACAGTCCTCGATGGGACCCACGAGCAGATATATATACCAGCGACTCAAGAGTCAAGAATACGAATATAATATACAAAGATCCAAATCACCTTGAAAGCGGTAGAGTGTCCGACTACGGACAAGATGCAAATGGGGCTAAGAGCCACGAAGAATAACCAATGGCGTCCATAACCTGCCTGTGCCAAGCGGAAGGGTAACCACGCTAACGGCGTCGATCTCAAAACCTGCTTAAAGGGGTGCCGACAAAGGGCAAAACAGAAAAACAAAGAAGGGCGTCGATGCGAGGCGGTGCAGCGAGGCTAGAATTGGCGGTCCTCGCCTACATAGGTATGGTGGACTGAAGCGGCAGCGGCAGCAGGCACTAAACAACCTATAGAGACTCGATACAACTGGCGGATATCAGAGAGGGATAAGAAAGACCTATTCGGATCCAACCTGAAGCTATCACCAATCAAACCCATCCTGGTGTTTCCCCCTCGAGACCACACGAGGAAGTCAACAGGAACTCACACAGTTGGCAGTGTTAATTATTCAGTTATAGTTGCGGCACTTTACTAGTCAGGTTTAGATAATCGTCCTGATAAAATAAACAGTGGGCACTTTTAGTTAACCATTCCGTGATAGTTGCAACAATTACTAATCAGATACAGATAGCATGAGATAAACCGAAAACCCAGCGGTTGTTGGTACTTTTAATTCAGCCAATTCGTTGTAGTTGCAATACTTACTAGTCGGATACAATTGTCATAGCGACAACCAAACAAGCAATTGTGGGCAGTATTATTAGCCATTCCGTTATAGTGAAGCTGATTACTAGTCATTATAAGTCAAATTTATAACGATAAACTTTAGTTATGCTTGTCTATGATCGAGAATCGTGCTCCAAGTCGTCCATATCCGGACACGGCTTTGAGAAAGTTTTACCGGCGGGGTGCACCAATAGCAACACGCTCGATCAACCTCGGAAAAACCAAATCAAAACCCAACGAGGCTTTCACGGTGAACAATCACAGGATTCAGAAATATTTGAGGCCACCCTTAAGTAGAATCATAGCGGAGTAGACAAGCTCGAGACGGCCTCAAGGTCTTTGGGTATCTGTTTGTGAGCATTGGGAACCCCAAGCGGGGCTGTCGACACAGCGGAATCGTGTCCCGATCCTAAGCGATGCGATGTCGGTACCTCGCACAATAAATAAAGCAAAGAAACATGGCATAAGTACAGGATCGTAAATAAAACCTCAAACTAGTTTGTGGCCCCAAGAAATAAGAATGAATCAAGCTCGCTCGTGGGGTCCCATATACCTCCGGATGTGGATAGCGCAAAATCAAGGAACAGTATCAAGTACTCGGGGTCTTACGGACACAAGTGGGCTCGAAACCAAATATTATCTATCACCCACCGATGCCTCTGCTTATTCAATTTTAGTTGTTAAACAGAAATTAAGTGACGATAAGTAAAACTAGAATCATCTCCAACATCAACATGCGGCAATACATCAGCACTGTGGCATTTGGCGACACACCTCGGTGCTTGAGCAAGCGACTACGACGCGCGAGTCCAACTATCTACCAAACAACAGGTAATAGGATGTGTCCAAGGCAATATAGGGCTGCACGGTTTATCACAGGTGCGGAAACTAAAGCATCGCAGCACAGATAGCAATAGACCAACAGGAGGGAATAAAGACTATAAAAGTAAGATAGGTAGAAAGGGGGGAGATGCTCGCCTGAAAACATTGCGGAAGGTTCAACCGAAGATCGGGGCGAAGCTCACATCAACTCAACGGCCTTATCCGCGAAGAAGCAAAACACTAGAAGAAACACCGGATGCGATATTTAATACACGGCAAAAGATCGGCATGATGCATGTATGATGGATGACATGGCAAGGTGCGATGCAATTAGGTCAAGATTAAGCGGAACCGGGGTCCCGACAATTAGTTAAATGGTTCAAGTTGTTTAGAACCCCGCAATTAAATGTTGTTTAACACGGTAGAAGATATTATCGGGTTCGCTACACAAATTTAAATGAGGCCAATATAAGGCTAGATTCGCCCGCATATGGGCCCCATATTTAATTATTAGGTGAGTCGGCATAAGGCCCCCAAACCACACAAACATGCATGCGAGATGAACAATTCAATATGCAGCAATTTTATGTTAAGCATTTATAAAATAAGGGTTCGGATAAGGGTCACACGTCAGAGGGGGCTCGACGATCTTGGGTTCCGGGGTTCGGGGTTCGACAGGGTCCAGGGTCCGGGGTTCGACGGTTCCGTTCTCGAGTATCGGGGTAGGTCTTGGCGCATCCGGGTGCGGAACTTGGGGTCATGTCGACGGTCATGGCGTTCAGGGGGAAGTTCTCGGTGTCCGGTGAAGCACTCGGCGTTCTACGGTTCCACGTCGACGGTCTTGGTTCCTCGATGGAGATCTTGGTGTGTCCGTGTCGGGGTTCTCGGCTTCGGTCGCCGGGCGTCAGTCTTCGGGATCGGGTCCGGGAAGAAGACCTTGGCATCGGATGGTCCTTGTCGGAGTTCTTGTCGCGCCGGGGTCTTGTCGTCCTTGAGTTCCGATAGGAGATCTTGGCGTTCGGCGGGTTCGGCCTTGGCGTCCGAGAGGAAGTACTTGTCGTCCGTGAAGGAGAACTTGAGGCTTTGGCGTCATCTCCTTAGGGTTCCGTCTTCGGTCGTTTGCGGTGATCTTGGTTTGGCACCGCTGGCCAAGTCGTTGCAGAGAACATCCTCGCCTCTCGATTGTCGCAGCGATGACACGGTACATCTTCGTAGAGGTATCAATTAGTCCCATGCTCTTTAGCAATCGAACCTCATAGGGTAGCATTGCAGCTGATCTTGTGCTCAAAAAGATGGCTCTGAGGGCTTGTCCTCACGCAGGGGCAGGCGATGACTTGAGCGGAGCGGCGGCGTGTTGGGCAGCGGCGCGAGGGGAGAGCGGTCCGAAGCGCCAGCGCGCCCGCGCGGTGCCTGCAGCGAGGCCGGGGCTAAGCGGCGGAGGAGGTGCGCCGCGATTGGCGTGGTTGGAGGAAGGCGGCGGGGGCAGGCGCTGCGGGCCTTGGTCTGGCGGGGTCGGAGGAGCTCTGCGGCCGGAGGCACGCGGCGAGGCGCTGCGTGGGCGCTGGCAGGGGCGGCGGGGCTTCGCGGCGGCGGAGAGCAGCGGGAAGAGCAGGCAGGCGGCGCGCTGGGAGCAAAGCTGGCGTCGGCAGCGACGGAGGCGGTGAGCAGCGGCAGCGGAGAACTGAGGAGAGCTCCGGCGGCAGACGGAGAGGTGGACAGCGCAGCGGGGTGGACCCGGTTGGGAGGTTCTTGAGGCGGGCGAGGCCAGGCGTGAGGCGGACGGCCAGCAGCGGGAGGCGGAGAGGTGCTCTGGGGAGAAGGGGAGCGGCGGGCCTTGGCGTGGCGAGCGGCGAGATGTGACCGGCGGCGGCCTGGGAGGCGTGGCCGGGCGCGGGGCGGAGGTCGCGTGGTGGGGAGGCAGGCGCGGCGGTGAGGTAGGGGAGGGGCGCGGCCTGAGGGAGCGGGCGGGGCGGCCGGTGGTGCAGCGAGCGGCGCACGGAGAAGCCGGCTGCAGGCGCGCGGGGGAGAAGGTGGAAAGGAGGGCGATGGTGGGGGTGGACCCTTGGTGGGCCCAAGGCTGTGCGCGTGAGTGGGGGTTGGTGGAGGGACCGGTGGTTTCCTGGGTGGGTTCGTGTGTGTGTGTGGTGTTTTGTGTGGAGGGTGAGAGGAGTGAGGTGAGAGAGAGAGATGCTGAGAGAGAGGGAGGATGAGGTGGCTTAGCCTGATTGGTTGAGGGAAGGAAAAAGAGGAGGTGGCAAGAGCTGATTGGCCCGGGTGATGTGGAAGCTGGGTTGGGTAGACTAGTTGGTGCACTTAGGATTTTGTTAGGGGTGTTCAGGCGGACCGATTGTTGTATACGGGGGTGGTCGTTCGGGTCGGGTTGGCCCGTTCGACTGCCCCACCAAAAATAATTATAAAATTTATTTAATTTAATTTGGCCGTTGCAACCCGATTGCAACAAAACAAAATACTCCGGAGCCCCGGGGTTTTGGCGTTTGAATAAGATGGGGCGTTTAGAAAACAAAGACGGGTGTTGCGAGAATAGTTTTGGCAAACAATGCATGATGATGACGATGCAATGCACGAATTCAACGCGATTTTCTAGTAGTGGTTTTGCGGGATGCCACAATAACCTTGTATTTTTCGCGTTTTATGGCTGTTGTCATGAGCTATTGCCCTAAGTTTCGGTGTTCCGGGGCGATTTGCATGCCCCATAAAACCCTATACATATTTGAGAGATATGACCAAAAACTCATCGTTTTCGCGTTTTATGGCTGTTTTCATAAGCTATTGCCTACAGTTTTCGGGTTTCAAGGGAATTTGCATGGCCTATAAAGACAAGATACACGTTTGAGAGTTACAAGAAAAACTCGTGGTTTTCGCGTTTTATGGCCGTTTTCATGAGCTATTGCCCACATTTTTGGTGTTCTAGGGCGATTTGCACGCCCCATAAAACCCAATACGTGTTTGAGAGACATGACAAAAAACTCATCTTTTTCGCGTTTTATGGCCGTTTTGATGAGCTATTGTCCACAGTTTTGGGATTCTAGGGTGATTTAAACGACTCATTACACCGATACATGTTTGAGAGTTAGGAGGAAGAACTAAATCGTTGCTGCGTTTTATGGCTGTTTTCATGAGCTATTGCCCATAGTTTTCTGGTTCCATGGGCATTTGCATGGCCTCTAAAGACACGATACACGTTTGAGAGTTATGAGAATAAACTTGTCTTTTTTGCATTTATGGCCGTTTTCATGAGCTATTGCCCAAAGTTTGGGTGTTCCAGGGCGATTTGCACGCCCCATAAAACCCAATACGTGTTTAAATGACATGACCAAGAACTCGTCATTTTCGTGTTTTATGGTTGTTTTCACGAGCTATTGCCTACAGTTTTCGGGTTCCAAGGGTATTTGCATGGCCTGTAAAGACACGATACATATTTGAGTGTTATGACCAAAAAGTCGCTGTTTTCGCGTTTTATGGCTGTTTTCATGAGCTATTTTCCACAGTTTTCGGGTTCTAGGGCGATTTAAACGACTCGTAACACCCGATACACGTTTGAGAGTTATGAGCAAAAACTCGTCATTTTCGCGTTTTATGGCTGTTTTTATGAGCTATTGCCCACAGTTTTGGTTTTCTAGGGCGATTTGCACGCCCCATAAAACCCAATACGTGTTTGAGAGACATGACCAAAAACTCGTCGTTTTCGTATTTTAGGGCTGTATTCATGAGCTATTTGCCCATAATTTTCGGGTTCCAAGGGCATTTGCATGGCCTGTAAAGATATGATACATATTTGAGAGTCATGACAAAAAACTCGTCGTTTTTGTGTTTATGGCCGTTGTCATGAGCTATTGCCCATATTTTTGGGGTTTTAGGTCGATTTAAATGACTCGTAACACCCGATACACGTTTGAGAGTTATGAGAAAAAACGTGTCGTTTTCTCGTTTTATGGCCATTTTCATGAGCTATTGCCCATAGTTTTGGTTTTTCTAGCGATTTGCACGCCCCATAAAACCCAATACGTGTTTGAGAGACATGACCAAAAACTCATCGTTTTCGCATTTTATGCCTGTTTTCATGAGCTATTGCCCAGTTTTGGGTTCCAAGGTAATTTGCATGTCCTGTAAACACCCGACACGCTGCTTTGAGAGTTCTGAGCAAAACTCGCTGCTTTTTGGCGTTTATGGCTGTTTTCATGACTATTGCCCACATTTTAGGTGTTCTAGTGAGATTTGCACGCCCCATAAAACCTAATACGTGTTCGAGAGACATGACCAAAAACTCGTCGTTTTCATATTTTATGCCTGTTTTCATGAGCTATTTCCCACACTTTTCGGGTTCCAAGGGCATTTGCATGGACTGTAAAGACACGATACACATTTGAGAGTTATGATCAAAAACTTGTTGTTTTCGCGTTTGATGGCTGTTTTCATGAGCTATTGCCCACAATTTTGGTGATCTAGGGAGATTTGCACGCCCCATAAATTCAATACATGTTTGAGAGACATGACCATAAACTCATCGTATTCGTGTTTTATGGTTGTTTTCATGTGCTATTGCCCACAGTTTTGTGGTTCGAAGGACATTTGCATGGCCTATAAAGACATGATACATATTTGAGAGTTATGACCAAATACTCATCGTTTTCGCATTTTATGGTCATTCTCATGAGCCATTGTCCATAGTTTTGGGTTCTAGGACGATTTAAACGACTCGTAACACCCGATACATGTTTGAGAGTTATGAGCAAAACCTTGTCTTTTTCGCGTTTTATGGCTGTTTTCATTAGCTATTGCCCTTAGTTTCGGTGTTCCGGGGCGATTTGCACGCCCCATAAAACCCAATACGTGTTTAAGAGACATGACCAAAAACTCGTCGTTTTCGTGTTTTATGGTTGTTTTCACGAGCTATTGCTTAGAGTGTTTGGGTTCCAAGGATATTTGCATGGCCTATGAAGACATGATACATATTTGAGAGTTATGACCAAAAAATCATTGTTTTCGCGTTTTATGGCCATTTTCATGAGCTATCTTCCATAGTTTTTGGGTTCTAGGGCGATTTAAACGACTCGTAACACCCGATACACGTTTGAGAGTTATGAGCAAAAATTCGTCATTTTTGCGTTTCATGGCTGTTTTTAATGAGTTATTGCCCACAGTTTTGTTTTTCTAGGGCGATTTGCACGCCCCATAAACCCAATACGTGTTTGAGAGACATGACCAAAAACTCATCGTTTTCACGTTTTATTGCTGTTTTCATGTGCTATTGCCCACGGTTTTCGGGTTCCTAGGGCATTTGCATGGCCTGTAAAGACATGATACATATTTGATAGTTATGACCAAAAACTCATCGTTTTCGCTTTTTATGGCCAGTTTGATGAGCTATTGTCCACAGTTTTCGGATTCTATGGTGATTTAAACGACTCGTAACACCAGATACATGTTTGAGAGTTATGAGGAAGAACTTGTCGTTTTCGCATTTTATAGTTGTTTTCATGAGCTATTGCCCATAGTTTTCGGGTTCCAAGGGCATTTGCATGGCCTGTAAAGAGGCGATACATGTTTGAGAGTTATCAGCAAAAACTCGTCGTTTTCGCGTTTTATGGCTGTTTTCATGAGCTATTGCCCACGGTTTTGGTGATCTAGGGAGATTTGCACGCCCCACAAACCCAATACGTGTTTGAGAGACATGACCAAAAACTCGCAGTTTTCGTGTTTTATGGTTGTTTTCATGTGCTATTGGCCACTGTTTTCTGGTTCGAAGGACATTTGCATGGCCTGTAAAGACATGATACATATTTGAGAGTTATGACCAAATACTCATCGTTTTCGCGTTTTATGGTCGTTCTCATGAGCTATTGTCCATAGTTTTGGGGTTCTAGGACAATTTAAAGAACTCATCACACCCGATACATATTTGAGAGTTATGAGCAAAACCTTGTCTTTTTCGCGTGTTATGGTTGTTTTCATGAGCTATTGCCCACCGTTTTGGTTATCCCGGACGATTTGCACGCCCCATAAAACCCAATACATGTTTGAGAGACATGACCAAAAACTCATCGTTTTCGCGTTTTATGGTTGTTTTCATAAGCTATTTCTTACGGGTTTCAAGGAATTTGCATGGCATACAAAGACAAGATACACGCTTTGAGATTTACAAGCACAAACTTCGCTGCTTTCGCGTTTTATGGCCGTTTACATGAGCTATTGCCCACAGTTTTGGTGTTCCAGGGCGATTTGCACGCCCCATAAAACCCAATACGTGTTTGAGAGACATGACCAAAAACTCATCGTTTTCGCGTTTTATGGCTGTTTTCATGTGCAATTGCCCACGGTTTTGAGATTCTAGGGTGATTTAAACGACTCATAACACCCGATACATGTTTGAGAGATATGAGGAAGAACTCGTCGTTTTCGCGTTTTATGGCTTTTTTCATGAGCATAGTTTTCGGGTTCCAAGGGCATTTGTATGGCTTGTAAAGACACAATACACGTTTGAGAGTTATGAGAAAAAACTCGTCTTTTTTGCATTTATGGCCGTATTCATGAGCTATTGCCCACAGTTTGGGTGTTCCAGGGCGATTTGCACGCCCCATAAAACCCGATACGTGTTTAAGAGACATGACCAAAAACTCGTTGTTTTCGGGTTTATGGTTGTTTTCATGAGCTATTGCATACGGTTTTCGGGTTCCAAGGGTATTTGCATGACATGTAAAGAGACGATACATATTTGAGAGTTATGACCAAAAAATCATTGTTTTCGCGTTTTATGGCCGTTTTCATGAGCTATTTTCCATTTTTTTGGGGTTCTAGGGTGATATAAACGACTCGTAAAATCCGATACACGTTTGAGAGTTATGAGCAAAAACTCATCATTTTCGCGTTTTATGGCTGTTTTAATGAGCTATTGCCCACAGATTTGGTTTTTAGGGAGATTTTCACGCCCCATAAAACCCAATACGTGTTTGAGAGACATGACCAAAAACTCGTCGTTTTCGTATTTTATGGTTGTATTCATGAGTATTGCCCATAATTTTCAGATTCCAAGGGCATTTGCATGGCCTGTAAAGATATGATATATATTTGAGAGTTATGACAAAAAAACTCGTCATTTTTGCGTTTATTGCTGTTTTCATGAGCTATTGCCCATAATTTTGGGATTTTAGGGCGATTTAAATGACTCGTAACACCCGATACACGTTTGATTGTTATGAGAAAAAATGCGTCTTTTTCACGTTTTATGGCCATTTTCATGAGCTATTGCCGATAGTTTTGTTTTTTCCAGCGATTTGCACAGCCCATAAAACCCAATACGTGTTTGAGAGACATGACCAAAAACTCATCGTTTTCGCATTTTATGGCTATTTTCTTGATCTATTGCCCACAGTTTTCGGGTTCCAAGGTAATTTGCATGGCCTGTAAACACCCGATACACGTTTGAGAGTTCTGAGCAAAACTCATCGTTTTCGCGTTTTATGGTTGTTTTCATGAGCTATTGCCCACATTTTTGGTGTTCTAGTGCGATTTGCACGCCCCATAAAACCTAATACGGGTTGGATGGACATGACCAAAAACTCGTCGTTTTCGCATTTTTGCCTGTTTTCTTGAGCTATTGCCCACAGTTTTCGGGTTCCAAGGGTATTTTCATGGCCTGTAAAGACACGATACACATTTGAGAGTTATGAGAAAAATCTTGTCGTTTTCGCGTTTTATGGCTGTTTTCATGAGCTATTGCCCACAATTTTGGTGATCTAGGGAGATTTGCACGCGCCATAAACTCAATAGATGTTTGAGAGACATGACCATAAACTCGTCGTATTCGTGTTTTATGGTTTTTTTCATGTGCTATTGCCCACAGTTTTCTGGTTCGAAGGACATTTGGATGGCCAATAAAGACATGATACATATTTGAGAGTTATGACCAAATACTCATCGTTTTCGCATTTTATGGTCGTTCTCATGAGCCCTTGTCCATAGTTTTGGGGTTCTAGGACGATTTAAACAACTCGTAACACCCGATACATGTTTGAGAGTTATGAGCAAAACCTTGTCTTTTTCGCGTTTTATGGCTGTTTTCATGAGCTATTGCCCTCAGTTTCGGTGTTCCGGGGCGATTTGCACGCCCCATAAAACCCAATACGTGTTTAAGAGACATGACCAAAAACTCGTCGTTTTCGTGTTTTATGGTTGTTTTCACGAGCTATTGCTTACGGTTTCGGGTTCCAAGGATATTTGCATGGCCTATAAAGACATGATACATATTTGAGAGTTATGACCAAAATATCATTGTTTTTCGCGTTTTATGGCTATTTTCATGGGCTATTTTCCACGGTTTTGGGGTTCTAGGGCGATTTAAACGACTCGTAACACCCAATACATGTTTGAGAGTGATGAGGAAGAACTCGTCGTTTTCGCATTTTATGGTTGTTTTCATGAGCTATTGCCCATAGTTTTTGGGTTCCAAGGGCATTTGCATGGCCTGTAAAGAGGCAATACATGTTTGAGAGTTATCAGCAAAAACTCGTCGTTTTCGCGTTTTATGGCTGTTTTCATGAGCTATTGCCCACAGTTTTGGTGATCTAGGGAGATTTGCACGCCCCATAAAACCCAATACGTGTTTGAGAGACATGACAAAAAACTCATCGTTTTCGCGTTTTATGGCCGTTTTGATGAGCTATTGTCCACAGTTTTGGGATTCTAGGGTGATTTATATGACTCATAACACCCGATACATGTTTGAGAGTTAGGAGGAAGAACTCGTCGTTTTCGCGTTTTATGGATGTTTTCATGAGCTATTGCCCATAGTTTTCTGATTCCAAGGGCATTTGCATGGCCTCTAAAGACACGATACACGTTTGAGAGTTATGAGATTAAACTCGTCTTTTTTGTATTTATGGCCGTTTTCATGAGCTATTGCCCACAGTTTGGGTGTTCCAGGGCGCTTTGCACGCCCCACAAAACCCAATACGTGTTTCAGAGACATGACCAAAAACTCGTCATTTTCGTGTTTTATGGTTGTTTTCACAAGCAATTGCCTATAGTTTTCGGGTTCCAAGGGTATTTGCAAGGCCTGTAAAGACACGATATATATTTGAGAGTTATGACCAAAAAATCGCTGTTTTCGCGTTTTATGGCTGTTTTCATGAGCTATTTTCCACAGTTGTCGGGTTCTAGGGCGATTTAAACGACTCGTAACACGCGATACACGTTTGAGAGTTATGAGCAAAAACTCGTCATTTTCGCGTTTTATGGCTGTTTTTATGAGCTATTGCCCATAGTTTTCTGATTCCAAGGGCATTTGCATGGCCTCTAAAGACACGATACACGTTTGAGAGTTATGAGATTAAACTCGTCTTTTTTGTATTTATGGCCGTTTTCATGAGCTATTGCCCAGCTTTGGTGTTCCAGGGCGCTTTGCACGCCCCACAAAACCCAATACGTGTTTCAGAGACATGACCAAAAACTCGTCATTTTCGTGTTTTATGGTTGTTTTCACAAGCAATTGCCTATAGTTTTCGGGTTCCAAGGGTATTTGCAAGGCCTGTAAAGACACGATATATATTTGAGAGTTATGACCAAAAAATCGCTGTTTTCGCTTTTATGGCTGTTTTCATGAGCTATTTTCCACAGCTTGTCGGGTTCTAGGGCGATTTAACGACTCGTAACACGCGATACACGTTTGAGAGTTATGAGCAAAAACTCGTCATTTTCGCTTTTATGGCTGTTTTATGAGCTATTGCCTTACAGTTTTGGTTTTCTAGGCGATTTGCACGCCCCATAAAACCCAATACGTGTTTGAGAGACATGACCAAAAACTTCGTTTCGTATTTTATGGCTGTATTCATGAGCTATTGCCCATAATTTTATGGTTCCAAGGGCATTTGCATGGCCTGTAAAGATATGATACATACTTGAGAGTTATGACAAAAACTCGTCGTTTTTGCGTTTTATGGCCGTTTTCATGAGCTAATGCACATAATTTTGGGGTTTTAGGGCAATTTAAATGACTTGTAACACCCGATACACGTTTGAGAGTTATGAGAAAAACGTGTCGTTTTCACGTTTTATGGCCATTTTCATGGGCTACTGCCCATAGTTTTGGTTTTTCTAGCGATCTGCACACCCCATAAAACCCAATACGTGTTTTAGAGACATGACCAAAAACTCATCGTTTTCGCATTTTATGGCTGTTTTCTTGAGGTATTGCCCACAGTTTTTGGGTTCCAAGGTAATTTGCATGTCCTGTAAACACCCGATACGCGTTTGAGAGTTCTGAGCAAAACTCGTCGTTTTCGCGTTTTATGGCTGTTTTCATGACTATTGCCCACATTTTAGGTGTTCTAGTGAGATTTGCACGCCCCATAAAACCTAATACGTGTTCGAGAGACATGACCAAAAACTCGTCGTTTTCATATTTTATGCCTGTTTTCATGAGCTATTGCCCATAGTTTTCGGGTTCCAGGGGCATTTGCATGGCCTTTAAAGACACGGTACACGTTTGAGAGTTATGAGCAAAAACTCGTCGTTTTCGCGTTTTATGGCTGTTTTCATGAGCTATTTCCCACAAGTTTTGGTGATCTAGGGAGATTTGCACGCCCCACAAACCCAATACGTGTTTGAGAGGCATGACCAAAAACTCGTCGTTTTCGTGTTTTATGGTTGTTTTCATGTGCTATTGCCCACAGTTTTCTGGTTCGAAGGACATTTGCATGGCCTATAAAGAAATGATACATATTTGAGAGTTATGACCAAATACTCATCGTTTTCGCGTTTTATGGTCGTTCTCATGAGCTATTGTCCACAGTTTTGGGGTTCTAGGACGATTTAAACAACTCGTAACACCCGATACATGTTTGAGAGTTATGAGCAAAACCTTGTATTTTTCGCGTTTTATGGCTGTTGTCATGAGCTATTGCCCTAAGTTTCGGTGTTCCGGGGCGATTTGCATGCCCCATAAAACCCTATACATATTTGAGAGATATGACCAAAAACTCATCGTTTTCGCGTTTTATGGCTGTTTTCATAAGCTATTGCCTACAGTTTTCGGGTTTCAAGGGAATTTGCATGGCCTATAAAGACAAGATACACGTTTGAGAGTTACAAGTAAAACTCGTGGTTTTCGCGTTTTATGGCCGTTTTCATGAGCTATTGCCCACAGTTTTGGTGTTCTAGGGCGATTTGCACGCCCCATAAAACCCAATACGTGTTTGAGAGACATGACAAAAAACTCATCTTTTTCGCGTTTTATGGGCGTTTTGATGAGGTATTGTCCACAGTTTTGGGATTCTAGGGTGATTTAAACAACTCATTACACCCGATACATGTTTGAGAGTTAGGAGGAAGAACTTCGTGCTTTCGCTTTTAGGCTGTTTTCATGAGCTATTGCCCATAGTTTTCTGGTTCCATGGGCATTTGCATGGCCTCTAAAGACACGATACACGTTTGAGAGTTATGAGAATAAACTTGTCTTTTTTGCATTTATGGCCGTTTTCATGAGCTATTGCCCAAAGTTTGGGTGTTCCAGGGCGATTTGCACGCCCCATAAAACCCAATACGTGTTTAAATGACATGACCAAAAACTCGTCATTTTCGTGTTTTATGGTTGTTTTCACGAGCTATTGCCTATAGTTTTCGGGTTCCAAGGGTATTTGGATGGCCTGTAAAGACACGATACATATTTGAGTGTTATGACCAAAAAGTCGCTGTTTTCGCGTTTTATGGCTGTTTTCATGAGCTATTTTCCACAGTTTTCGGGTTCTAGGGCGATTTAAACGACTCGTAACACCCGATACATGTCTGAGAGTTATGAGCAAAAACTCGTCATTTTCGCGTTTTATGGCTGTTTTTATGAGCTATTGCCCACAGTTTTGGTTTTCTAGGGCGATTTGCACGCCCCATAAAACCCAATACGTGTTTGAGAGACATGACCAAAAACTCGTCGTTTTCGTATTTTAGGGCTGTATTCATGAGCTATTTGCCCATAATTTTCGGGTTCCAAGGGCATTTGCATGGCCTGTAAAGATATGATACATATTTGAGAGTCATGACAAAAAACTCGTTGTTTTTGTGTTTATGGCCGTTGTCATGAGCTATTTTCCATATTTTTCGGGTTCTAGGGCGATTTAAACGACTCGTAACACCCGATACACGTTTGAGAGTTATGAGAAAAAGCGCGTCGTTTTCACGTTTTATGGCCATTTTCATGAGCTATTGCCCATAGTTTTGGTTTTTCCAGCGATTTGCACGCCCCATAAAACCCAATACGTGTTTGAGAGACATGACCAAAAACTCATCGTTTTCGCATTTATGGCTGTTTTCTTGAGGTATTGCCCACAGTTTTTGGGTTCCAAGGTAATTTGCATGTCCTGTAAACACCCGATACGCGTTTGAGAGTTCTGAGAAAAACTGCAAATGCGTTTTATGGCTGTTTTCATGACTATTGCCCACATTTTAGGTGTTCTAGTGAGATTTGCACGCATAAAACCTAATACGTGTTCGAGAGACATGACCAAAACCTCGCTGCTTCATTTTATGCATGTTTTCATGAGCTATTTCCCACAGTTTTCGGGTTCCAAGGGCATTTGCATGGACTGTAAAGACACGATACACATTTGAGAGTTATGATAAAAAACTTGTCGTTTTCGCGTTTTATGGCTGTTTTCATGAGCTATTGCCCACAATTTTGGTGATCTAGGGAGATTTGCACGCCCCATAAATTCAATACATGTTTGAGAGACATGACCATAAACTCATCGTATTCGTGTTTTATGGTTGTTTTCATGTGCTATTGCCCACAGTTTTGTGGTTCGAAGGACATTTGCATGGCCTATAAAGACATGATACATATTTGAGAGTTATGACCAAATGCTCATCGTTTTCGCATTTTATGGTTGTTCTCATGAGCCATTGTCCATAGTTTTGGGGTTCTAGGACGATTTAAACGACTCGTAACACCCGATACATGTTGGAGAGTTATGAGCAAAACCTTGTCTTTTTCGCGTTTTATGGCTGTTTTCATGAGCTATTGCCCTCAGTTTCGGTGTTTCGGGGCGATTTGCACGCCCCATAAAACCCAATACGTGTTTAAGAGACATGACCAAAAACTCGTCGTTTTCGTGTTTTATGGTTGTTTTCACGAGATATTGCTTATAGTTTTCGGGTCCCAAGGATATTTGCATGGCCTATGAAGACATGATACATATTTGAGAGTTATGACCAAAAAATCATTGTTTTCGCGTTTTATGGCCATTTTCATGAGCTATTTTCCATAGTTTTTGGGTTCTAGGGCGATTTAAACGACTCGTAACACCCGATACACGTTTGAGAGTTATGAGCAAAAATTCGTCATTTTTGCGTTTCATGGCTGTTTTTAATGAGTTATTGCCCACAGTTTTGGTTTTCTAGGGCGATTTGCATGCCCCATAAAACCCAATACATGTTTGAGAGACATGACCAAAAACTCATCGTTTTCACGTTTTATTGCTGTTTTCATGTGCTATTGCCCACGGTTTTTGGGTTCGTAGGGCATTTGCATGGCCAGTAAAGACATGATACATATTTGATAGTTATGACCAAAAACTCATCGTTTTCGCTTTTTATGGCCAGTTTGATGAGCTATTGTCCACAGTTTTCAGATTCTATGGTGATTTAAACGACTCGTAACACCAGATACATGTTTGAGAGTTATGAGGAAGAACTTGTCGTTTTCGCATTTTATAGCTGTTTTCATGAGCTATTGCCCATAGTTTTCGGGTTCCAAGGGCATTTGCATGGCCTGTAAAGAGGCGATACATGTTTGAGAGTTATCAGGAAAAACTCGTCGTTTTCGCGTTTTATGGCTGTTTTCATGAGCTATTGCCCACGGTTTTGGTGATCTAGGGAGATTTGCACGCCCCACAAACCCAATACGTGTTTGAGAGACATGACCAAAAGCTCGCAGTTTTCGTGTTTTATGGTTGTTTTCATGTGCTATTGGCCACTGTTTTCTGGTTCGAAGGACATTTGCATGGCCTGTAAAGACATGATACATATTTGAGAGTTATGACCAAATACTCATCGTTTTCGCGTTTTATGGTCGTTCTCATGAGCTATTGTCCATAGTTTTGGGGTTCTAGGAGGATTTAAAGAACTCGTAACACCCGATACATGTTTGAGAGTTATGAGCAAAACCTTGTCTTTTTCGCGTGTTATGGTTGTTTTCATGAGCTATTGCCCACCGTTTTGGTGTTCCGGGGCGATTTGCACGCCCCATAAAACCCAATACATGTTTGAGAGACATGACCAAAAACTCATCGTTTTCGCGTTTTATGGCTGTTTTCATAAGCTATTTCTTATAGTTTTCGGGTTTCAAGGGAATTTGCATCGCCTATAAAGACAAGATACACGTTTGAGAGTTACAAGCAAAAACTCGTCGTTTTCGCGTTTTATGGCCGTTTTCATGAGCTATTGCCCACAGTTTTGGTTTTCCAGGGCGATTTGCACGCCCCATAAATCCCAATACGTGTTTGAGAGACATGACCAAAAACTCATCGTTTTCGCGTTTTATGACTGTTTTCATGTGCTATTGCCCACGGTTTTGGGATTCTAGGGTGATTTAAACGACTCATAACACCCGATACATGTTTGAGAGATATGAGGAAGAAATCGTCGTTTTCGCGTTTTATGGATTTTTCATGAGCTATTGCCCATAGTTTTCGGGTTCCAAAAGCATTTCTATGGCCTGTAAAGACACGTTACACGTTTGAGAGTTATGAGAAAAAACTCGTCTTTTTTTGCATTTATGGCCGTATTCATGAGCTATTGCCCACAGTTTGGGTGTTCCAGGGCGATTTGCACGCCCCATAAAACCCGATACGTGTTTAAGAGACATGACCAAAAACTCGTCGTTTTCGGGTTTATGGTTGTTTTCACGAGCTATTGCATACGGTTTTCGGGTTCCAAGGGTATTTGCATGACATGTAAAGAGACGATACATATTTGAGAGTTATGACCAAAAAATCATTGTTTTCGCGTTTTATGGCCGTTTCCGTGAGCTATTTTCCATTGTTTTGGGGTTCTAGGGTGATATAAACGAATCGTAAAATCCGATACACCGTTTGAGAGTTATGAGCAAAAACTCATCATTTTCGCGTTTTATGGCTGTTTTAATGAGCTATTGCCCACAGATTTGGTTTTTAGGGCGATTTGCACGCCCCATAAAACCCAATACGTGTTTGAGAGACATGACCAAAAACTCGTCGTTTTCGTATTTTATGGTTGTATTCATGAGTATTGCCCATAATTTTCAGATTCCAAGGGCATTTGCATGGCCTGTAAAGATATGATATATATTTGAGAGTTATGACAAAAAAACTCGTCATTTTTGCGTTTATTGCTGTTTTCATGAGCTATTGCCCATAATTTTGGGGTTTTAGGGCGATTTAAATGACTCGTAACACCCGATACACGTTTGATTGTTATGAGAAAAAATGCGTCTTTTTCACGTTTTATGGCCATTTTCATGAGCTATTGCCGATAGTTTTGGTTTTTCCAGCTATTTGCACGGCCCATAAAACCCAATACGTGTTTGAGAGACATGACCAAAAACTCATCGTTTTCGAATTTTATGGCTATTTTCTTGAGCTATTGCCCACAGTTTTCGGGTTCCAAGGTAATTTGCATGGCCTGTAAACACCCGATACACGTTTGAGAGTTCTGAGCAAAACTCATCGTTTTCGCGTTTTATGGTTGTTTTCATGATCTATTGCCCACATTTTTGGTGTTCTAGTGCGATTTGCACGCCCCATAAAACCTAATACGTGTTGGAGAGACATGACCAAAAACTCGTCGTTTTCGCATTTTTGCCTGTTTTCTTGAGCTATTGCCCACAGTTTTCGGGTTCCAAGGGTATTTTCATGGCCTGTAAAGACACGATACACATTTGAGAGTTATGAGCAAAATCTTGTCGTTTTCGCGTTTTAATGCTGTTTTCATGAGCTATTGCCAACAATTTTGGTGATCTAGGGAGATTTGCACGACCCATAAACTCAATAGATGTTTGAGAGACATGACCATAAACTCGTCGTATTCGTGTTTTATGGTTGTTTTCATGTGCTATTGCCCACAGTTTTCTGGTTCGAAGGACATTTGGATGGCCTATAAAGACATGATACATATTTGAGAGTTATGACCAAATACTCATCGTTTTCGCATTTTATGGTCGTTCTCATTGGCCCTTGTCCATAGTTTTGGGGTTCTAGGACGATTTAAACGACTCGTAACACCCGATACATGTTTGAGAGTTATTATCAAAACCTTGTCTTTTTCGCGTTTTATGGCTGTTTTCATGAGCTATTGCCCTCAGTTTCGGTGTTCCGGGGCGATTTGCACGCCCCATAAAACCCAATACGTGTTTAAGAGACATGACCAAAAACTCGTCGTTTTCGTGTTTTATGGTTGTTTTCACGAGCTATTGCTTACGGTTTTCGGGTTCCAAGGATATTTGCATGGCCTATAAAGACATGATACATATTTGAGAGTTATGTCCAAAAAACATTGTTTTCGCGTTTTATGGCTATTTTCATGAGCTATTTTCCACAGTTTTGGGGTTCTAGGGCGATTTAAACGACTCGTAACACCCGATACATGTTTGAGAGTGATGAGGAAGAACTCGTCGTTTTCGCATTTTATGGCTGTTTTCATGAGCTATTGCCCATAGTTTTTGGGTTCCAAGGGCATTTGCATGGCATGTAAAGAGGCAATACATGTTTGAGAGTTATCAGCAAAAACTCGTCGTTTTCGCGTTTTATGGCTGTTTTCATGAGCTATTGCCCACAGTTTTGGTGATCTAGGGAGATTTGCACGCCCCACAAACCCAATACGTGTTTGAGAGACATGACCAAAAACTCGCAGTTTTCGTGTTTTATGGTTGTTTTCATGTGCTATTGGCCACTGTTTTCTGGTTCAAAGGACATTTGCATGGCCTGTAAAGACATGATACATATTTGAGAGTTATGACCAAATACTCATCGTTTTCGCGTTTTATGGTCGTTCTCATGAGCTATTGTCCATAGTTTTGGGGTTCTAGGACAATTTAAAGAACTCGTAACACCCGATACATATTTGAGAGTTATGAGCAAAACCTTGTCTTTTTCGCGTGTTATGGTTGTTTTCATGAGCTATTGCCCACCGTTTTGGTGGTGTTCCGGCGATTACACGCCCATAAAACCCAATACATGTTTGAGAGACATGACCAAAAACTCATCGTTTTCGCGTTTTATGGTTGTTTTCATAAGCTATTTCTTACAGTTTTCGGGTTTCAAGGGAATTTGCATGGCATATAAAGACAAGATACACGTTTGAGAGTTACAAGCAAAAACTTGTCGTTTTCGCGTTTTATGGCCGTTTACATGAGCTATTGCCCACAGTTTTGGTGTTCCAGGGCGATTTGCACGCCCCATAAAACCCAATACGTGTTTGAGAGACATGACCAAAAACTCATCGTTTTCGCGTTTTTTGGCTGTTTTCATGTGCTATTGCCCACGGTTTTGAGATTCTAGGGTGATTTAAACGACTCATAACACCCGATACATGTTTCAGAGATATGAGGAAGAACTCGTCGTTTTCGCGTTTTATGGCTTTTTTCATGAGCTATTGCCCGTAGTTTTCGGGTTCCAAGGGCATTTGTATGGCATGTAAAGACACGATACACGTTTTAGAGTTATGAGAAAAAAATCGTCTTCTTTGCATTTATGGCCGTATTCATGAGCTATTGCCCACAGTTTGGGTGTTCCAGGGTGATTTGCACGCCCCATAAAACCCGATACGTGTTTAAGAGACATGACCAAAAACTCGTCGTTTTCGGGTTTATGGTTGTTTTCACGAGCTATTGCATACGGTTTTCGGGTTCCAAGGGTATTTGCATGACATGTAAAGAGACGATACATATTTGAGAGTTATGACCAAAAAATCATTGTTTTCGCGTTTTATGGCCGTTTTCATGAGCTATTTTCCATTGTTTTGGGGTTCTAGGGTGATATAAACGACTCGTAAAATCCGATACACGTTTGAGAGTTATGAGCAAAAACTCATCATTTTCGCGTTTTATGGTTGTTTTAATGAGCTATTGCCCACAGATTTGGTTTTTAGGGCGATTTGCACGCCCCATAAAACCCAATACGTGTTTGAGAGACATGACCAAAAACTCGTCGTTTTCGTATTTTATGGTTGTAATCATAAGTATTGCCCATAATTTTCAGATTCCAAGGGCATTTGCATGGCCTGTAAAGATATGATATATATTTGAGAGTTATGACAAAAAAAACTCGTCATTTTTGCGTTTATTGCTGTTTTCATGAGCTATTGCCCATAATTTTGGGGTTTTAGGGCGATTTAAATGACTCGTAACACCCGATACACGTTTGATTGTTATGAGAAAAAATGCGTCTTTTTCACGTTTTATGGCCATTTTCATGAGCTATTGCCGATAGTTTTGGTGTTTCCAGCGATTTGCACGGCCCATAAAACCCAATACGTGTTTGAGAGAAATGACCAAAAACTCATCGTTTTCGCATTTTATGGCTATTTTCTTGAGCTATTGCCCACAGTTTTCGGGTTCCAAGGTAATTTTCATGGCCTGTAAACACCCGATACACGTTTGAGAGTTCTGAGCAAAACTCATCGTTTTCGCGTTTTATGGTTGTTTTCATGAGCTATTGCCCACATTTTTGGTGTTCTAGAGCGATTTGCATGCCTCATAAAACCTAATACGTGTTGGAGAGACATGACCAAAAACTCGCCGTTTTCGCATTTTTTGCCTGTTTTCTTGAGCTATTGCCCACAGTTTTCGGGTTCCAAGGGTATTTTCATGGCCTGTAAAGACACGATACACATTTGAGAGTTATGAGCAAAATCTTGTCGTTTTCGCGTTTTATGGCTGTTTTCATGAGCTATTGCCCACAATTTTGGTGATCTAGGGAGATTTGCACGCCCCATAAACTCAATAGATGTTTGAGAGACATGACCATAAACTCGTCGTATTCGTGTTTTATGGTTGTTTTCATGTGCTATTGCCCACAGTTTTCTGGTTCGAAGGACATTTGGATGGCCTATAAAGACATGATACATATTTGAGAGTTATGACCAAATACTCATTGTTTTCGCATTTTATGGTCGTTCTCATGAGCCCTTGTCCATAGTTTTGGGGTTCTAGGACGATTTAAACGACTCGTAACACCCGATACATGTTTGAGAGTTATGAGCAAAACCTTGTCTTTTTCGCGTTTTATGGCTGTTTTCATGAGCTATTGCCCTCAGTTTCGGTGTTCCGGGGCGATTTGCACGCCCCATAAAACCCAATACGTGTTTAAGAGACATGACCAAAAACTCGTCGTTTTCGTGTTTTATGGTTGTTTTCACGAGCTATTGCTTACGTTTTTCGGGTTCCAAGGATATTTGCATGGCCTATAAAGACATGATACATATTTGAGAGTTATGACCAAAAAATCATTGTTTTCGCGTTTTATGGCTATTTTCATGAGCTATTTTCCACAGTTTTGGGGTTCTAGGGCGATTTAAACGACTCGTAACACCCGATACATGTTTGAGAGTGATGAGGAAGAACTCGTCGTTTTCGCATTTTATGGCTGTTTTCATGAGCTATTGCCCATAGTTATTGGGTTCCAAGGGCATTTGCATGGCCTGTAAAGAGGCAATACATTTTTGAGAGTTATCAGCAAAAACTCGTCGTTTTCGCGTTTTATGGCTGTTTGTATGAGCTATTGCCCACAGTTTTGGTGATCTAGGGAGATTTGCACGCCCCACAAACCCAATATGTGTTTGAGAGACATGACCAAAAACTCGCAGTTTTCGTGTTTTATGGTTGTTTTCATGTGCTATTGGCCACAGTTTTCTGGTTCGAAGGACATTTGCATGGCCTGTAAAGACATGATACATATTTGAGAGTTATGACCAAATACTCATCGTTTTCGCGTTTTATGGTCGTTCTCATGAGCTATTGTCCATAGTTTTGGGGTTCTAGGACGACTTAAAGAACTCGTAACACCCGATACATATTTGAGAGTGATGAGCAAAACCTTGTCTTTTTCGCGTGTTATGTTTGTTTTCATGAGCTATTGCCCACCGTTTTGGTGTTCCGGGGCGATTTGCACGCCCCATAAAACCCAATACATGTTTGAGAGACATGACCAAAAACTCATCGTTTTCGCGTTTTATGGTTGTTTTCATAAGTTATTTCTTAAAGTTTTCGGGTTTCAAGGGAATTTGCATGGCATATAAAGACAAGATACACGTTTGAGAGTTACAAGCAAAAACTCCTCGTTTTCGCATTTTATGGCCGTTTACTTGAGCTATTGCCCACAGTTTTGGTGTTCTAGGGCGATTTGCACGCCCCATAAAACCCAATACGTGTTTGAGAGACATGACCAAAAACTCATCGTTTTCGTGTTTTATGGCTGTTTTCATGTGCTATTGCCCACGGTTTTGAGATTCTAGGGTGATTTAAACGACTCATAACACCCGATACATGTTTGAGAGATATGAGGAAGAACTCGTCGTTTTCGCGTTTTATGGCTTTTTTCATGAGCTATTGCCCATAGTTTTCGGGTTCCAAGGGCATTTGTATGGCATGTAAAGACACGATACACGTTTGAGAGTTATGAGAAAAAACTCGTCTTTTTTGCATTTATGGCCGTATTCATGAGCTATTGCCCACAGTTTGGGTGTTCCAGGGCGATTTGCACGCCCCATAAAACCCAATACGTGTTTAAGAGACATGACCAAAAACTCGTCGTTTTCGTGTTTTATGGTTGTTTTCACGAGCTATTGCCTACAGCTTTTGGGTTCCAAGGGTATTTGCATGGCCTGTAAAGACACGATACATATTTGAGAGTTATGACCAAAAAATCGTTGTTTTCGCGTTTTATGGCTGTTTTCATGAGCTATTTTCCACAGTTTCGGGTTCTAGGGCGATTTAAACGACTCGTAACACCCGATACACGTTTGAGGGTTATGAGCAAAAACTCGTCATTTTCGCGTTTTATGGCTGTTTTAATGAGTTATTTCCCACAGTTTTGGTTTTCTAGGGCGATTTGCACGCCCCATAAAACCCAATACGTGTTTGAGAGATATGACCAAAAACTCGTCGTTTTCGTACTTTATGGCTGTATTCATGAGCTATTTGCCCATAATTTTCGGGTTCCAAGGGCATTTGCATGGCCTGTAAAGATATGATACATATTTGAGAGTCATGACAAAAAACTCGTCGTTTTTGCGTTTATGGCCGTTGTCATGAGCTATTGCCCATAATTTTGAGGTTTTAGGTCGATTTAAATGACTCGTAACACCCGATACACGTTTGAGATTTATGAGAAAAAACGCGTCGTTTTCACGTTTTATGGCCATTTTCATGAGCTATTGCCCATAGTTTTGGTTTTTCCAGTGATTTGCACGCCCCATAAAACCCAATACGTGTTTGAGAGACATGACCAAAAACTCATCGTTTTCGTTTTTTATGGCTGTTTTCATGAGCTATTGCCCATAGTTTTCGGGTTCAAAAGGCATTTGCATGGCCTGTAAAGAGGCGATACATGTTTGAGAGTTATCAGCAAAAACTCGTCGTTTTCGCGTTTTATGGCTGTTTTCATGAGCTATTGCCCACAGTTTTGGTGATCTAGGGAGATTTGCACGCCCCACAAACCCAATACGCGTTTGAGAGACATGACCAAAATCTCTCAGTTTTCGTGTTTTATGGTTGTTTTCATGTGCTATTGGCCACAGTTTTCTGGTTCGAAGGACATTTGCATGGCCTGTAAAGACATGATACATATTTGAGAGTTATGACCAAATACTCATCGTTTTCGCGTTTTATGGTCGTTCTCATGAGCTATTGTCCATAGTTTTGGGGTTCTAGGACGATTTAAAGAACTCGTAACACCCGATACATGTTTGAGAGTTATGAGCAAAACCTTGTATTTTTCGCGTGTTATGGTTGTTTTCATGAGCTATTGCCCACCGTTTTGGTGTTCCGGGGCGATTTGCACGCCCCATAAAACCCAATACATGTTTGAGAGACATGACCAAAAACTCATCGTTTTCGCGTTTTATGGTTGTTTTCATAAGCTATTTCTTACAGTTTTCAGGTTTCAAGGGAATTTGCATGGCATATAAAGACAAGATACACGTTTGAGAGTTATAAGCAAAAACTCGTCGTTTTCGCGTTTTATGGCCGTTTTCATGAGCTATTGCCCACAGTTTTGGTGTTCCAGGGCGATTTGCACGCCCCATAAAACCCAATACGTGTTTGAGAGACATGACCAAAAACTCATCGTTTTCGCGTTTTATGGTTGTTTTCATGTGCTATTGCCCACGGTTTTGAGATTCTAGGGTGATTTAAACGACTCATAACACCCGATACATGTTTGAGAGATATGAGGAAGAACTCGTCGTTTTCGCGTTTTATGGCTTTTTTCATGAGCTATTCCCCATAGTTTTCGGGTTCCAAGGGCATTTGTATGGCCTGTAAAGACACGATACACGTTTGAGAGTTATGAGAAAAAACTCGTCTTTTTGCATTTATGGCCGTATTCATGAGCTATTGCCCACAGTTTGGGTGTTCTAGGGCGATTTGCACGCCCCATAAAACCCAATACGTGTTTAAGAGACATGACCAAAAACTTCGTCGTTTCGTGTTTTATGGTTGTTTTCACGAGCTATTGCCTACAGTTTTGGTTCTAAGGGTATTTGCATCGCCAGTAGACACGATACATATTTGAGAGTTATGACCAAAAATCGTTGTTTTCGCGTTTTATGGCTGTTTTCATGAGCTATTTTCCACAGTTTGGGTTCTAGGCGATTTAAGCGACTCGTAACACCCGATACGTTTGAGAGTTATGAGCAAAAACTCGTCATTTTCGCGTTTTATGGCTGTTTTAATGAGTTATTTCCCACAGTTTTGGTTTTCTAGGGCGATTTGCACGCCCCATAAAACCCAATACGTGTTTGAGAGATATGACCAAATACTCGTCGTTTTCGTACTTTATGGCTGTATTCATGAGCTATTTGCCCATAATTTTCGGGTTCCAAGGGCATTTGCATGGCCTGTAAAGATATGATACATATTTTGAGAGTCATGAAAAAAAACTCGTCGTTTTTGCGTTTATGGCCGTTGTCATGAGCTATTGCCCATTATTTTGGGGTTTTAGGTCGATTTAAATGACTCGTAACACCCGATACACGTTTGAGAGTTATGAGAAAAAACGCGTCGTTTTCACATTTCATGGCCATTTTCATGAGCTATTGCCCATAGTTTTGGTTTTTCCAGCGATTTTCACGCCCCATAAAACCCAATACGTGTTTGAGAGAAATGACCAAAAACTCATCGTTTTCGCATTTTATGGCTGTTTTCATGAGGTATTACCCACAGTTTTTCGGTTTCTAAGGTAATTTGCATGTCCTGTAAACACCCGATACACGTTTGAGAGTTCTGAGCAAAACTCGTCGTTTTCGCGTTTTATGGCTGTTTTCATGACCTATTGCCCACATTTTTGGTGTTCTAGTGAGATTTGCACGCCCCATACAACCTAATACGTGTTCGAGAGACATAACCAAAAACTCGCCGTTTTCGTATTTTATGCCTGTTTTCATGAGCTATTGCCCATAGTTTTCTAGTTCCAAGGGCATTTGCATGGATTGTAAAGACACGGTACACGTTTGAGAGTTATGACCAAAAACTCGTCGTTTTCGTATTTTATGGTTGTTTTCATGTGCTATTGTCCACAGTTTTCTGGTTCGAAGGACATTTGCCTGGCCTGTAAAGAAATGATACATATTTGAGAGTTATGACCAAATACTCATCGTTTTCGCATTTTATGGTCGTTTTCATGAGCTTGTTGGAGATATGCCCAAGAGACAATAATAAAGTAGGTTATTATCATATCTTCGTACTTATGATAAATGTTTACATACCATGCTATAATTGTATTAACAGGAAACATTAATACTTGTGTGATTTGTAAACATAAAAGAGTCCCTAGTAAAGCCTCTTGTTAAACTAGCTTGTTGGTTAATATATGATCATGGTTTCCTGATCATGAACATAGAGATGTTATTAACAATAGGGTCATATCATTAGGAGAATGATGTGATGGACATACTCCTATAGTTAAGCGTAGCATAAAGATCAAGTCATTTAATATAGTTCATCTTCTATAAGCTTTCTGATACATAGTAACCTAATTCCTTCGACCATGAGATCATGTATATCACCTTTACCGGATGGATGCTTTGATGACATCAAACACCACACCGTAACTGGGTGGCTATAAAGGTGGCATTGAGTGTTCGGAAAGTATTGGTTGAAACACATGGATCAAGAGTGGGATTTGTCCATCCATATGACGGATAGATATACTCTGGGCCCTCTCGGTGGAATGTCATCCAATTAGCTTCCAAGCATGTGACTGGTTCACAAGGGATCACATATCACGGAGCGAAAAGAGTACTTATCGGTACGAGGTTGAACTAGGTATGCAGAGATACCGACGATCATAACCTCGGATAAGTAAACTATCGTGAGAAAAAGGGAAATTGGTATCGTATGTAAGTGGTTCATTCGATCGCAAAGTAATCGTAGAAATATGTGGGATCCATATGAATTTCGAGATTCCTCTATTGGTTATTGTTCGGAGAAGTGTCTCGATCATGTCCGCATAATTCACGAACCGTAGGGAGACACACTTAAGGATTCGACGTTGTTTTGAGTAGTTATGGTATTATGAGAAAGAGACCGAATGTTGTTCGGAGTCTCGGATGGGATCCGGGATATCACGAGGTGATCCGGAATGGTCCGGAGAATAAGATTCATATAAGGAAAGTCCCGTTTCGGAGTTCGGGAATGATTCCGGTGTTTTCATCGGGAATGTTCTAGAAGGTGCCGGAATGTCCGGCACTCCGGGGGGGGAGGGGTACATGAATGTGTCATTACATATTGGAATGATTGCATCATGTACTAAGTGTTCTTGCTGTTCCAAATAAAGGATTAAATTGAATCCTAAAACAGAAAAGTCAAATGGCCAGTTTGAAAGTCAAACGGCTAAAACAGGAAACTGTGGGAAACAAGCAAGAGGTGGTTGGAACCGACTTGGGGGAGGAGTCCCTCCAAGCTGGCGCCCCAAACAAGGCCGACTTGGGGAGGGACTCCCCTCCCCTTGTCCGCACCTCCCACCTATAAAAGGAGGGGCAGGGCCTCCTCCTCTAGACACACAAGTTCCTATCCTCTAATCTCCGGTTTAGAGCCGTTTTGGTTTAGAGCTTCTAATTGCCCTAGCCTTCGGTTTAGAGCCTTCTAATTGGTGTGTCTAATCCCTAGACCACTAATAGCTCTCTCTCATACTCCACCATACTCGCTCCGGCTTAAGGCGAAGCCCTGCGGGATCTCCCCTCTACTTCCGGTACCACGCCGTTGTCTTTGGAATCGCGAGGAGAGTGCTACAACCTCCACGCCTCTTTGGAACAAGGGAGAGGAAGGTCTTCGCGAGTACCAAACGTGTGACCATCTGCGGAGCGCTTGGTTTAACGCTTGGCCGGAAGGATCGTCTACGATCTTGAGATCGGGAAGAGTACGACTACATCACCCACGAGAATCCGCTCTCGTTAAACACTTTGGAATCTTCGAGGGTAAGTTATTCCATCGACTCGTTGCTACAATCTAGTAGATAGATCTTGGCTTGTTTGTTTGTATGCGATAGAAATTTTTTGTTTTCCATGCTACGAACCCCCTACGATGTATCAGAGCCGTGTCTATATGTAGATCTGTTGCACGAGTAGAACACAATGGTCCTTGTGGGCGTTGATGCTTTTATTGTCGATTGCTTCTTGTGTACTTTGCATCTTGCGGTATGTTGGGATGAAGCGGCCCGGGCTAACCTTACATGACATCGTTCATGAGACTTGCTCCACGCTTGACATGTAACTTGTATTGCATAAGTGGCTTTGCGGGTGCCTGTTTCTCCTAGCATAGTTAAGATCCAATTTACAACGGGTGATTGACAATACTAGTATCAATGTTGTGGTTCTTGTTCGTAAGTTAGAACGACACTTATTGAAAGCCCCAAACCACGTAAAACATGCAAAGAAAATTAGAGGCGTCTAACTTTGTTTTGCGGGGTGTCTTGTGATGTGATATGGCCATGATTGTGATTATATATGATGTATGCAATGTTCCTTATTGTAAGTTGGCAACGTCAGAGCCATATGGTTGTCTTTAAATTCTGTTAAGACCCGCGTGTCTATTCAAAGTAGTTGTAATAGTTGAAGCGTGGGCGACAACCATGGAGAAGCATCATTGACCTTGATGCAATGTCGGTGATGATGGAGATCATGTTCGTGCTAGAAGATGGAGATCGGAAGCACAAAGAAGAAAGCCATATCATATCACATATTATGAATTGCATGTGATGTTAATCGTTTATGCATCTTGTATTGCTTAGTAGGCAGTAGCATTATAAGATGATCCCTCATGCACATGAATTTCAAGTCATAAAGTGTTCACCCTTAGTTAGCACCGTTGCTAAAGCTTGTTGTTTCAAGCACCACGTGATCATCGGGTGTGTTAGATTCTACAAGTGTATACGTGAGCAAGCCAGATTTGCTCATGCGAAACTAAGGTTTGATCTTGTGAGCCTAGCATGTACAGACATGGACTCAGGAACACGGATTACCGAAAGGTAGAGCATGAGTCATATAGTAGATATGATGAACATGTTGATTGTTCGCCATTGAAGCTATATCAACTCTCGTGATGATCGGTTTTGATGTGGTGGATTTGGTTCGTGTGATCACCAAAACAATGTGAGGGATATTGTTTTGAGTGGGAGTTCACCTAGATTAATTTAATTATTAATTAGAACTCAATTTATCATAAACTAAATCAAAGTGAATTTGCATAGTTGTTGTAGTCATTGGCATCCGTTTACCACCTTGCGCTTAATTATAATTGAGATGATAGAACTATAGAATTCTGGTTAGTTACTTTACCAACTGGTATTGTATTGTTTTGAAGTGTTAATCTAAAGTTTAAAAGTCCTATTGCAAACTTTCAGTAAGTTCCGGTTACTCCATGAAGTTTAATAATTAGTATTAAATCAAGAGTAACAATTCCAAGTGTTAGTATATAAGTATCATGTTTGTCTCCATGATTCTTGATATTCAAAGGATTCTCTTAATATCAAGGTTATCTAGGATCTGAAAGAGTTGTTTCAGAAACCATGATGTGTGGAAGATATTGTGATATCTGAAACGAAGTTTTGGTTGCAACATGATAGAGTATAATATGGCAAAAGTCATGTTCTCATATTTGATGAGAATTTGCAAAAGGTTGGAGACACTAGTTGTCCTAATCCTCCAAAAGGTTTTGGAGAGCAACATTATACTTGCGATTCACCGTTACAAGCTAAAAGTAGCTTGATCATGGATAAATCCATGATGAGGGTGAATATTTGATGTAGGTAAAATGTTTACTACACCAAGAGATTACTAAAGAAAGGAATTTGAAAGAACACCAAACATTTGATAATGGTGATCTACTTCAAAGTGCAAGTCCAAAGACATTGGTATTTAACTATACACGCTTTGGACTATGTGTCATATGTATGACTCCACTATTGATGTTGATAGAATCTTTCAAAAAAAAAAGGAAATACTGAAAGAGAATCTCATAAATATATGGCAGAAAATAAAAGACTAGAATTGTTCAGTTTAAGTATATAGATGATATACATGTTATGGCTATATTCTTTGCTTATTAAACACTGTAGTTCTTAAGTATTTGATACTGAATTTGTTGGTGTGAATCGTCATACGAAACAACACAATTCATGAACTACAATGGCCTAAATAACTAGCAAAAGAATATGTGATGATGTTCATCGAGAACAAATAAAGGGTTATTGTGTTGCTCGTTAAAACATCAAAGCTTGCCTTCAAGATTTGTTTTATCAGGTATTATGAGAACAAAAGGGTTGTTCAAATAATTGCCGTAATCCATAAAAGATGGATGATTCACAGATCTCGTTGGAGAAATCACATCCATAAAACTAGTGCTAAAAATGTCGAAAGACAAATTGATTGAAAGATCACTTAGGAAGTGATATCGTAGTTTAAATTATATTGGAAAGGAAACATGAAGAAACTCCATATGGATGGAATTTTGGAGTCTATTTGATTTTGATCAAATGACGCTTGTGAAACTTTCCTAGAGATAATTAAAACTTCGTTCATAGGCAAAAATGGGAACGAATGACTAGCTTATTGGAACTTGTACATATTGTTGTACGAAATCCATTATGTGTAGTCAAGAGCGATGGATTTCAACTTCATATGCTTTCTCCAAAAATTTGAGTGAATATATGAATATTTACTTAATAAGGATGAAGTGTGAAATATTTGAAAAGTTCAAAGATTTTCAAGATGAAGTGCAAAATCATTGTAACAAGAATATAAATAGTTTATGATAAGATCATAAAGGAAGATATTTGAGTTACAAGTTTAGCATAATACCTAAGATTTAAGGAATCGTTCCGTGGATTTGCATTTTCCCGAAACACCATAAGAATATGGAGCGTTCGAGATATGTAATTAAACCTTGTTTGACATGGTAAGATCGAAGGTGTAATTCATAAAACTGCCATTATATTTTAAAGATTAAAAGCTTTAGAGATTACCGTTTTTCCACTGAAAAGAGCTCCATCATAATCCGTTGAAATGACACCATATAAAGTTATGGTTTGGGATAAAACCCAAGTTGTCCTTTCTTAAACATTGGTATGCTATGCATAAGAAATATATTTGCAACCAAAGTCGGATGAACCTGTCTTTGTATGTTATTTCGAATAACTGTTAAGTAATCCTCCATAACATCGGAGACAAAAGTGTTTGTCACTTAAAACATCAAGTTTCTTTGAGAAGGAATTTTTCGTGAAAAGTTAAGTGGGAGGACAATAGAACTTTGATAAGGTTAAAAGAACCTTAGCTATATGTGCAGAGTTGCGCGCTTGAAAAGTGTTCGGAGGCGACAACAATGCTCATGGCTCACGTACCTCAAAGGTTGTGGTCACGGAGATCCAAGTTCCTATTGAAACAAGTAGGTCGGATGAACAATCAAATACCAAGATTTGAGGGTTGAATCATTATTTGAGAATAATGAACCGACTACATGCAAAGAAGTGATGATGGGCCCTGACTCCGTCAAATGGCTTGCAGCCATAAAATCCGTGATAGTTCCATACACGAGAAATCAAGTTTTGAACTTTAAGGACCCTCGAGAAAGGTGTAAGACCTTGAAGTTGTGTCTGGATCTATAAAGAAATAGACATGGATGTTTCACATCTATCATCGACATATTGGGAAAGAGTTCACAACAATGTTCAAAGGTTGACTATGACAAGATTCGATCTTTCATAGTGATATTTAGTCTAGACGGATTAATGTAGCAACCACTACATATAATTTTGTTATATGATAGTTGAATAAACAAAACAAGTTCTTCTAATAGAATCGTTACCTAGGACATGTGCATAACACGGTCCATAGGGTTTTGTTAATTCATAGGATGCTAAAAGCATATGCAAACTTCAATGGTTCGGGTGAGCATCGCGGAGTTGGAATCTTCACTATGATGAAACTGTTAAAGGAGTTTAAAAGTTCATTAGAGACAATGAAGATGCTTGCATTTGCAAGAAATTAAGTGGGAGCGCTAAGACATATTTCTAATACGTTATGTGGAAGACATATTGTTGATTGGAAATGATGTATATTTTATTAACACATATTAAGAATTTCATCTCGATGAAAGGCTTAGGCAAAACCCAAATATTTGGCATCAATAGACGCCAATATGGTTGTGCCAGAAGTACATAGATGAGATATTGAATGAGTTCAATATAGAAACTACAAGAAAGGTTCTTGTCGCACAGAAAGGATTGAATGAGTTCAATATTGATGATATATTCAAGTGTATTGACACAGGGTAAGTGAAACAAATAATCAAGTATAGATTGATACTTGATGTATGAAATCACAAAGAGTATTTATATCAATCATACTGTGATATGTACAAATCCAGATATGTCCTATGCTCTAAATGTTATGAGCATATACCAGAATAATTCATAAGATGATCATTGGACAATAGTAAGGATATTCTTATGATCTTTTGGAAGAACTAAGAGTATATTATTTGTAGAAGTGACAAATAGATGGTTAGTTCATTGTAAAAGTACTACATTGATACTAGTTTTGTCACAAAATACAAATTAAGTTTATCTCAATCTAAACTAAGGGTGGCACAATATAATGGAAAGTAAGTTCCATAATGGTTGG